>JAPSGF010000020.1:6882010-6968009 GCA_035772895.1 Perdix hodgsoniae | reverse complement strand
TTATTTTTATTTTTATTTTTATTTTTATTTTTATTTTTATTTTTATTAACAACTTAATCAGATAATGTATCTCTACTTTATGATTTCACTTGATTTTACCTATGATCTGTGCTGGGAGGGCACATAGAGTTCCAGACATGGTCTAGTACAGCAGTGTCAGTACTTACCTTCAGTGATGTCTGACCTGCACTTTCTGTCACTGATGAATGTGCTGTTTCAGGACTGACTGGTATTCCCAGATTGTTTTTCCTGTTGCTGTTTCTACCTGAAGAACTTTCACTTCACACCAAGAATCGTTACAGGTTATCCATCCCAGGTTGTGCTGGGGTGCAGACTGAGAAGCCATGGGCACCACTTGGTGTGCTTTTATTTCTGATGTGGTATGTCCAGACGTACCTGATTTGCAGTAACCTGATAAGGGATTTAGACTGTCAGCCTTCTGAGTGTTTCTCTCATTGTGTGTAACGTGATTAGAGGGGAGATGTGACAAAGTAAAGCTCATGGAAATGCAACTGGATTGCCTCTGGCTGCTGCAGACCTTTGCCTGGCAATAGGTCTTGTACCACCTAACGTAATTTCTTTGTTAAACATGTTCCCAATAAAAGGCATAACTGTCAATTAAGAGAAATACTGTAACCTGATCCTTTAGTATATGCAATTTAAAATGGAGCTTGAGATATTTTTTGCCATTTGCATGACTGCAATTGAGAAGAGACAGGGTTTTTTTCCTCTGACAGATAAGAAATGTTCCTTTGTGCTGAGCACTTGTCCCCTTGTCTCCCCTCAATCGCATTAGGTTGTTTTTTTGGCAAGAATGTTTTGGATGGTGCAGCAACTCAGTGCTGTAAAGCTGCGAGGGACACACCTCCTTTATATTTTCCTGCCTGCTTTGCTGTCTGTTCTCTAGTTGGAGTGCAGGACCAAGGGGATGCTCCAGAAATTTATTCCTAGGCATTAGTTCTCAGTCAGTACCTTGATGGCTTAGAGTATTTTCTCTTTCCATAGCAGCAAAGAAACCATACTCTGCTTAGACAAGTGTTGCTTCCTATTAGATTTTTCCCCTTTGTCTTTCAGGGTCCCATTTTTCGACGTGCCTTTTTGAATGCCTCTGCAATAAAGATGTCTCACCACGTGATGAACAGCTCCACGTTGCCGACTACACATCCTGAACATCACCATTCTACAGCGTCTCTGGGAGGTGGTCATGGATCTGGGATGATGATGATGGTAAGTGGTTAGTCAGCATTAACCTCAAGCTTTTAGTTGTTTGTGGTTAAGGGTAACTTGTCTTGCTATTCAGAATTGGAAATTTAACTTAGCTGTGAAAGGTGTGAATCAATCCAGTTAAACACAAGCCCTGTTGTGGTTCTTTGATGAAGAAGGAGTGGTAGGAGGTGCCATGCAACATGAAATGTATTTCAGAGCTGGGGATCCTATGACAAACACTCTTCAGCAAAAACCTTTCTAGCAGCCAGCCTGGGATCTGTTCTCTAGCAAGCTAAGAGCAGAGATTCAAAGTGAGCATTTTCCTGCAAGAAAAGGAGATGGACAGAGTTTGCCTGGGCTATGAGTAAAAGCCTTAACCAGCACTGAGAGGAATGCACGTTGTTGTAATGGATTGTGTTGACCTGCAGGCAAAAAAAAACTCCCTGCCCTTTTTCTCCTGAACTGTAAGCACCTGCTGGGCTTGTGGAGCAAAGTGTTCCAGGGCTCTCTGCCACACTGGCATTAAGGGTGTGTTGGTCCTGAGTCCTGCTGCTCTAGCTGACTTTGATTTAAGCAAGTTCAGACTTGTGTATGATGGCATTACTAAATCTTTGCAGAGATGCTGGAGTTTCCATGGAGGTGACTGTAGGATCTGTGCCACTGAAAATGTTCTAGGTACTTTTTCAGCTATCTCCCTTTTTAAAATATCTTTGGAGTGAGTCTGAGATTATTAAAACGTGGCTTAAACTCCAAAGGGAGGGGAGAGAGTGTGCATTTCAATTTAAAATGAGAACATGCTCCAAAATATATTTTGTAAACCTTCATTTGAAGTTTGCCTGCCAGTTGTATGTCCCAAAGAAAAGCACTGCTGCTTCTTCTATTGCAAGCATGTCATAGGAGGAGAGGAAAGGATTAGAGCATCCTTCATCTTTGTGAACATGGCCCTGCACAGAGTCCAGTAGTGCTGGTGGAACTTGCATCATCACTGATGGCTTCTCTGGAAGAGTCTCAAGAGCTCCTCAAGAAGCTCACCACGCAGTCTCACAGCTGTGTTCTAGCATTCTTCAGTCTGTTAATTCTATGCAGTTCTTTACAAGTGTTAGGTATGTATCTTCAATGGATAATTGCTGGACCCTGCCTTGCGCTGCAACTGAAAGGTCTGATCAAGCTCATAAGATTTTGAGTTGACATTGCTCATAAAATAGAGAGGGAAGGAAGTAAATAGGTGTAGCATCCTAAATCATAGAACAGACACATTAATGTATGCATATTTCCATTCCTCACTGGCACCAAGTAATAAGCTGTGTTTCAGCTGCAGTGTATGTGCAACTAGGCTGTAACACTTTTTTGTGAGCTTTTTGCTTTTCATGAAAAATATTAAATTGATTAAAGAAGTGGTTGTTTTATAGTCACTTCTGTACTAGGGTAATGAATGTCTGTTATCTTCAAGACGTGCTAAGCTGCAATGTATTTACCCGGATGGGAAGATTATATGAACTGTGGCTGACCTGGGATTGCATCCCCCCTTCTCACAGTGTTCTCTGGCTAGGTTCAGAAACCCTTATTTTCACCCAGGGGAAGCTCTGATCCTGCTTGTTATGTTTTTTACTAATTATTGTCCCTTTATTTAGGCCTCTCCTTCTCCCATGAGGTATTGAGGGGTTCCATAGGGAGATGATAGTCTGCTGGCACAGTGTAGGAATGGGCAAGCAGAGTGAGCTGTACAAGCCCTTATCAGTGTGAGCTCGTATGAAGCTGGTGGAGAACTGCTCTGTACTCCAGCCAATGAGAAGTCATGGAAAGGCAAGGTTGAGCTCCACAGTGACACTCCCAACTCCTGAATACTGCTATGCTGAGGAGAAAATGAGCTTAAAAAGCAAAGAGAAGGCTCTTTTCTATAGTAGGTACCTTGAAGGAATATGCCTTCTTCCCAGGGGCACTTCTTAAAAGAGCTACCCACTAAAACTGGAAACGGCAGCATCTTCAGCCATTCCTATGTTGTGTCTGTTTTTCAAGTCAGTCTTGAGACCAGCTGAAATGATTTAAATTCTTGTCATAGCAGCAATAACTTTTGCTGTATTTTTGTGAGCTCCATCTCAGCATGAGCTGTTCAGGCTCATCTTTATGTTCTTTATGTCTTGGGCAGGCGATGACTTTCCACTTCAGCTATGAGAATGTGCCGTTGCTATTTTCTGGTCTTACAATCAATACTCCTGGAGGTTAGTAACACTGCTTTGTCTGTTCCAAATAAAATAATTGAAATTAAATTTGAATGTTGCTGGAATTACCTTTTTATGCCCAAAATATCCACACATACTGCAACAAATCTGTTCTAAATGGTATCGGTCAGGTGAAAAAAAGGAAGGTGTTTTATGTAGTTCCAGAGTTTGACTTGTCTTCTTAGCTGAAGTGGTTGCTAGTTTCAATTAATGGGTGAAATTCCAATTACTGTGTGGGTTAAACTCACTTTTACCACCTGTGTGTGTGTGCCCGTTGTCCATCTGTAAACTGTGCAGTGTGACATGGTTGCTGAATCACACAGTGTCTTTTCTGGTCTTCTGTTGCACAGATAGAATAACATTTCCTCTTTTGTCAGAAATGGCTGGTGCTTTTGTGGCTGTCTTCTTCCTAGCCATGTTTTATGAAGGCCTTAAGATTGCCCGGGAGTGTCTGCTCCGCAAATCCCAAGTCAGCATTCGCTACAACTCCATGCCAGTGCCAGGGCCCAATGGCACCATCCTGATGGAGACACACAAAACTGTTGGGTAAGAATCTCGCTTCCTTCTAAGACAAATCTCTTCAGCACCTGAGAAAGGCAAAAACTGGGACAGAACAAACGTTATTCTCTCTGCAAAGTAAATTAAATTCAGGCTTGAGTGTTGCTTGAACTGCTTGGCCACCCAGGATGGAGGACAAAACAGGGAAAGTGGCAAGGCGTCAGATGAGCTTATTAAAGAACACATTTGGGAAGTTCCCAGGAACAGAATTTGGGTGTTATCACCAGTGACTGACAGAAAATACGTAGAATCCTCCTATTGACAGCATCTACTTAGGAAAAAAAAAAAAACAACAAACAACATTCTGCTTATTTATGAAGGGAAAGATAAACTTTAGAAGTTTTGTTTCTCAGCTAAAAGTTTTGTCCTCACAGTGAATGCTGAATTTCCCTTATGTTGATAAGCTTTGTGGAGAAAAACACAATTACAAGTGACAAATGCATGTAGAAATTTGTCCAGACTGCTTTATCTTCTCTGCCATTTCACACCCACCTTGGCAACTCATTAGCCCAAGAGCTAAGTTTTCTCATATGGAATTTGCATTTTCTCTTCTGTGTCTCATGGATGGATGCTGACAGTTCTTTGGGTTTTGTGTTCTCAGGCAGCAGATGCTGAGCTTCCCTCACCTCCTGCAGACTGTACTGCACATCATTCAAGTTGTGGTCAGTTACTTTCTTATGCTGATCTTCATGACCTACAACGGATACCTCTGCATAGCCGTGGCAGCAGGGGCAGGGATGGGTTATTTCTTCTTCAGTTGGAAAAAGGCAGTTGTTGTGGATATCACTGAGCACTGCCATTAACACTGGAACTGCGCAGAAGCCCCTCCACCTCACTGCTCTCTTAAAATGCAGCCATCATGAAGACTGGATCACCCTAAGCTGAAAGAAAAGACATAACAAACATCTACTGGAGTCACCACAAGTTCCTAGCAGAGGTGCAGGGATGTGAGAAACTGGGGTATGCAAGACCCCCATGCTGCAAGTGGGCAGCTCAGGAGTCCCAAGATAGTTGTTCTTGGCTAGGGTTTGCTTTAGTCTCAGATTATGCCATGACAGAAATGTAGAGTTTATTCTTTTTTTTTTTTTTTTTTTAAAGAAACGTTTTATTCCTAAATTGTAAATGCTTGTCTGTGAGGATTTTATAAACAGTAGTTAAAAGTGGGCATCACCAATGGAGCTAATGTGTACAAATGGCTATTTTGTTTTTTTAATATGCACACAATGCCAGTGGAAATCTCCCTGGCATTGTGGCTTTTGGGGCCAATGACACCTTCTAACACAGAGGTTTGCAGAGGAGGACGTGCTGCTCATCAGACACACTCGGGTCTGTCCCAGCAAGTGAGAACTTGGATGGACGTAATTGAACTCTGTGCTTTGGAGGGTCAAGATGAGTCTGTCCTCCAAACCCACCACAGTATGATGAATGTTGCTAGATTTCAGATGCATTTTACTCAGTGGTTTTACTCAGCTTCAAGTGATAACATTTCAGTTTGGCTGCTTTCACTTCCCAATCATTGCAATGTATGGAGTAGATGCAGGACAAAAATTGTGTATTTACAGGGCAAAAAGATTTTAAATTGACCAATGAACTTGTATTGACTTCAGGTTGGGTTGCACCTGAATGTGTCTAGAGCTAGACTTCTAGCTTACTACACTAAGTCTGTAAATGAAGCAAGAGATGAATAATAATTTAATTCCACTAAAAGCTAAAATGTCATCACAGGGTGTGCCTTGAGTGAAATGAGGGAAATAAAATAACTATGTTCCCTGTAAGAGAGAAATTTGGGGAAGAGAAGAAAGAAACATTAGGGCTACAGCAGTCTTCTGTTAATTCAGTTAATTTGGAGTTGCTCGGGCTGATTTAAAGAAAAATAATTTCAAAAGTAAATGACCCATCCTTAGTAATCATGCTGTGAGTTTGTTAGCTAGGAGATGCAAGAGTTGACAGTACCAATGGTGGACACCTGTAGTAGCACAGTCAAGAACTTTCCATTCAGGGCTATGAGCTTTACACATTTCGTGAGCAAACCAGGGTAGCTTTCTGGATGGGTGAGGCCCAGAAATTGCTTTGAGAGCAGTTTTGGTTTAGCACTTAGTTGTTAAACTGCTCCTGCTGCAGAAAATTAGAGTGCAGTGCAGAGCAGAAGTCTGTTCTGCCCAGGATGCCCTCTTTCTGCCTGTAAATGGCTGAAAAGGGGGATAGTGGTATTTTTCGATGGCTAAGGCAAAACAGGCACCACTTGGACTGATAACTAGGATGTGCCGTGTGAGAACAGGAAATCCTTTTGAGATTTAAGTGTCTGGGCACACGCAGTAGCAGTTCTTTTCTCTGAAGGTGCTACCAGTCTCATTGTTACCAGCAGCAGAGTAAGGAAAAGCCGACCTTTGTGAAGAGGGGTTTTGGCTTCTTTAGCCTGCGTGCCTTATGCAGCCAGGCCCACCCTTCTGTCTGTGCTGATGCTGCTACCACCAATGGAGCCTACAGTCTTTGCAAGGCAGCAGGACATCTGTGACTGCTGCTTCCTGGCATCCTGCTCAGCTCTTGAACTGCACCGTCTCAAGTTAGCCTTCCTGTGGGTGACCCCAGGTATTTCATTGTTCGTCTTGTTTTCTTTGGGGAGTGCAAATACTGAACAAAGGAGAAGAATTAAAATCAAGCTCAGTTTTATAGTTTCTTTCTGTAGCAAGTTTGCATCTGAGTGAAAGAAGCAAAGCAGTTTTCACAGAAAAGTTCTGGACACCTGATAAATAGGAAAAGCTCTTCCCCACTCAGATCTCTGGATGGAGCTATGTATATAGCAGACTGCAGAAGGACATAGGTAGAACATAGGATGCTCTGTTTTTTCTATATCTGTCACAAAGGAAAAACTTGAGCCTCTAAGCAATCTTATTTCTCTGTGAGAGTGGAATACAGACTCTTCCAATCTCTGTGTGTGAGCTGTGAGGACATCTTAGTGTTTGTGGGTGAAATGCAGCAGCTGTGTGGTGGAGTTGGCTGTGTTCTGAAAGAGGGAGAGACCTGTCCTGTAGAGACCTCATCTCTGATTGGAGTTCAGAGCTGATGTTCTCAGCACCAGTCTGTGGTTTTCCTTCAACAAGCTGCTGCTGTTGCAGGGATGTGTGACTGTATTGTGTTGTACCTCTTCCTATATCATTCTCTAAAATAAAACTTCTGCCTGACTTGATTGTGCTATCAGTGAAGCTTTTTAGCCACCTTTCCTTTTGCATTCAGGTGCCCAGACTTGAATTCTCTGATTGTTCCAATCAGAGAAGGATAAATTGGGGATTATGCAGTAGCTGTTACTTTTACAATAGAAGTTCAATTCTGCTAGCTTTTCTGCATCATTGTACACGCATCCTCCCTTAAAATCATCTCTCTCTTGAGAATGAGTAACTGTTGACAATCCAGAAAAGCCATGTACCTCCCTGCGCCCAAGCCTCCCTCAGGCCCACCAGATGCCACCAGCTGCTCTGTTGGCCCAGGCTGCTGTTTGCTTTTCTTTTTTTTTTTTTTGCTGTTTGCAAAATCTGGCCGCCCTGATGATGACTTGCACTGACTGCGTTTGATGCAGTCCTGGCCTTTATGCTGGCTGTATTTAAAGCTGTCCTGTTGTTAACACTAAACTCGTGTTGAGTGGTGCTTGGAGGGAGATGAGTACTCTAATGATTATTAGACTTGAGTAAATTCAGTTTGTATGTCAACATATGTAGCATGCTTAGAATGTGATTCCCGTGTCTGTCTCTGAGTGCACCCTGATGTTTTGTCCTGACACGCTGTGCCTCTGGATTACCAGCTTGGAAGAAATGCACAGGGTATCCAGGCTGTGTTCATCTGTGGGCTTCTGTTGTTTTTCTCCCAGTGCCTTCTCAGTTGGTCTGGAGCCAGTCCCAACAGATCCAAAAGGATGGATAGTTTTGTTTACAGTGGACTGTCACTTTTGATTTTACTCTTGCTCTTTGTGAAGGTAACTTGTCTAGAAACATATCAAAGATCTCCTGTATATAATTAACTAATAAAATAGATTACATTTTACTGACGTGTTTTAGAATCAATCATCAATGCAAAGACTGCAGCTACGTTGAGGGCCAGCATCATTCAGTGATTCACAGGAGTGTCTGCTTTGCTGACAAAAGACCCAGCAGCCACAGAGCTGATGTGGGCTGCTCCTGCTGCTTTTCTCTGGCATGACTCCCCTGTGCCTCTAGTAGTGCAAGTGAGCAGCAGAGGCTGAGCATCCATCATCCTGTGGCTGCAGATCATAGGAACAGCACCCCCTGAGCATACTGCTCATCAGCAGGAAGCTCTGAATCTGCTAGAATGGGAACGTGTGAGGTAGCTGTGTCAGTCCAGGTAAACTTGGCAGAGTGTGAGGAAAGTAGAGCTGGGAAGGGAAATTAGTGCTCCCCATATCTGCTGTGTGGACCTAAGGGAGTGGTGAAAGGGTGTGAGCTTGGGGGAGCTGTGCGAGTAAGTCTACCTGCTGGGTGGTAGTGTCTGTACACCAAGGAATTAGTTTCCCTTCCACAGTGTTATTATGGATTGTTCTCATCTGTATGTGAGACATGAAGCAGTGGGCTGATTTTTCTTCTTCCCCTGTGCAACCAAAGGTGGCCTGGGGCCTTCTGTTCCTCCTAAAATGTTTCCCTGTCAGACTCAAGGTGTGCTAGAAATGCTGAACAGCAGAGCAGCCCCTGATCATTCAATGCAGCGTTAAGCTCTGCTTTAGTCCCCATCACGACTTTCCAGTTCAAGGAGCAGTTCGAAGAGTTTTAAGTTCTGCATTTCCCCACCCTGACCAGAAATTTGGTGCACCCACACCACCAGAATTGTGCTGTCAGCTCAGCCGGCAGCTGTGGGGCGCTGCTGCTCTCCCGTCCCTCCTCAGCGCCGTGACAGCTGGGAAGCGGCTGCACTGCGCTCCTCGGGTACAGCTCGGACGAGGCACGGGCGGCTCCTTCCACAGCCTTCCAAGGCAGAGGCAGAGCAGCGTCTAAAAAGCGCTCGCTTCTAAAAAAGAACGCATTTATTTAAAACAGCACGGCCGCCGCGGGGCTCTCACGGGTGTTCAGGAGGACAGGGCAGGGCGGACCGCCCGGGGAGGCACGGCGCCGCGGTCCCGTCAGAACTCGAAGGTGCCGAAGTGCGCGGCGCGGACGCCGGCCTTGGGCTGCGGCTTGTAGCCGATGCGGTCGTTGATGATCTGCTCCCGGCTCTTGTGCTCGCTGCCCAGCGCGATGCCCGCCGCCTCGTCGCCGGCCGCCACCTCCGCCTCCTCCCGCTGCTTCTTGCGGCTCTGCGGAGCGGAGGGGCCGCGTCAGGGCACGCCGGGGGCCGGGCACGCCCAAGCCAGCCTCCCCCACGCGGCCCGCGCGCACCTCCAGGTCCTTCCGGACGCCTTCGAACTCCTCGATGTCGTCCAGCTTCAGCTCCAGCCGCGTCGGCTTCCGCCGCAGCATCACTCCCGCCGCCGTCGACCTCCCGGCCTGCCCCGCGCGGCGCCCCGCCCTTTCCGGTCTGTCGCTATCTGCCCCGCCCCTTCCGGTCTGTCACCATCTGCCCCGCTTCTTCCGGGCTGTCACATTCTGACCCGCCCCTTCCGGTCTATCTTGCACTGTCCGCATCTTCCGGTCTACCCCATCTCTCCCGCCTCTTCCTGTTTGTTACTTCCGGTCTGCTCCGCGCCGCCCGGAAGTGCTCAGTGAGGCGCCGCGGTCGTCAGGCAGCGCAGCCATGGCTTCCGTGCGGCCGCCGGTGGCGCGCGGCGGGGCTCGGCCAGCTCCCGTGAGGGCCCCCGCACCGCCTGAGGTAGGAGCCGCGGCGTTTGGGTGTTTTCTCAGAATCTCGTAGTTTTCTTGATGGGTTCGTAACGAAGGCAGTGTTCTGTGCAGGGTCCGGGCCCCCCCGCACCGCGGGAAGGGAGTTTGGGCTCTCCTGCCTGGGAGCTCGGTGTGAGGAGCGGGAGGAACTTCGTGGCTTAAAGTTGGGAACGGAAATTCCACAGAAAGGCATCACCTGAAAGTGGTGCCTGGGCAGAAAGCAGGGGGACAAAAAGGGCCCGATCTAACCTGAGCACTTTGGTCAGACGCTACGTTTTAGCTCTTCTCTCTGTGCTCAGGGTGCACCCATGTTGCTCTCACACAATGTCAGGGTCTCCTCGCACACCTCCAGGCCCCAGCAGATGTTCCTGCTGCAGGCATGTTGGCACTGCTCTTCTTTGCAGCCAGCACACAGAGGGAATCTGACAATTTTGCCTTTCCTTTGCAGCCCACGAAGAGCAAACCATCAGAGGAGAGCGATGCTCCCCCTGCTAAGAGAGCACCCATCTTCTATGGCAGCCTGGAGGAGAAGGAGCGGGAGCGGCTGGCGAAGGGAGAGTCTGGGATGCTGGGGAAGGAGGGGATGAAGGCTGCCCTTGAGGCCGGCAACATCAACATCAGCAGTGGTGAGAGTGCTCAACCACTTGTTTTTGCCTTTCCTCTTCAGTTTGACATAATCAAAAGTCACTCTGATAACCTCTGAGCATAGATTAGAATTGAGAAGGGGAGTCTTTTGCTTGGAGTGCCAGCTTTCTGTTGGGATCTTCCTGTTGGAGAGAGATCTCCTGTCCAGCTGCTGTCTCCAATCTGATGGTTTCCCTTCAATTTAGGTGAGGTCTTTGATTTGGAGGATCACATGAGTGAGCGGCAGGCGGAAGTCTTGGCTGAGTTTGAACGCAGGAAGCGAGCCCGGCAAATCAACGTCTCCACGGATGACTCTGAAGTGAAAGCCTGCCTGCGAGCTCTCGGGGAGCCCATAACGCTCTTTGGAGAAGGTCCTGCAGAGAGGAGGGAGAGGTGCTGTGCCCGCCCTTGTGTGCTGCAAACAGGGAACACTCAGCTTCCCCCATTTTATCATATTCCTAATGTTTTCCTTGTAGTCAGCATGCAGTGAGTGCTGCCAGTCAGTGGTGTTTTGTTACAATATAACAAGGGTTGTCCAGAAGAAGGAATGGAACACAATGAGTGTTTGTCAGATTGTATGAGATTTCACTGAGTAAATGCATCTTAATGTTTCTTTTCAGATTAAGAAATATCCTCTCGGTGGTCGGCACAGATGCATTAAAAAAGACGAGGAAAGATGATGACAGGTCTAAAAAGTCTAAAGAAGAGGTAATGATTTCTTTTCTCAGTGCTGGGGGAGATTTATACAGTCATCTTTTGGGTACCTTATTTTGGTCTCTAAGATATTCAAGACCTGGTTTTGGTCAGGGTGTGAATCCTAATATCATCCCTTCTTTCTCTTTTTTCATTGTTGCCCATTTTAGCAGTACTGTATCAATGCATTGTCTAAATCAGCAACATTAAGACTGGCTTGTATACAATATATAAAACAGGCAGTTGACATTTGGACTGTTACATAGTATACCAAGTTCTCATTGTTTGTCTTCCTGCTCAGGAAGAAAACACTGTTTCTGCTACTGCATCCTTCTGCCATAGATTCATCTTTCTTTCAGCTTCTTTCTTTTTTTGGAGTCCATTTTTCCCTTACCATTTTGGGGGGCTGATGTAAGAAGTCATCTAGGATAACTGAACTGAGCAGTGCACTCATGCAAGCTTTTTCTTTGTCTTTGTTCTTTTCCTTACAGTATCAGCAAACGTGGTATCATGAAGGACCCCGTAGTCTGAAAACAGCGAGGCTGTGGCTTGCTAACTATTCACTTCCCAGGTAAGGAAAACTAACATAAATGAAGGAGAGAAATGCAACCTTTTGTAAATTCTTAACTACTAATCCCACTGTAGCACAGTAAATTTGAGATCAAAAGAATGGAGAACATATACTGGTAGACAGATCTGATGGGCTTAAAGATTGAGTTAATGGTTACTTGACTGTAGTGTTAGCCCAGTAATGGGGAAGTAAGGGTTTCTAGCAGCAGAGCGTGGGAAACTGGGACATGGGAAATTTGGACACCTGTTACTCCAACTTTGCTTTTCACAGGGCAGTGAAGCGTCTAGAAGAAGCCCGTCTGCTCAAAGAGATTCCAGAGGCAACTAGAACATCACAGAGACAAGAGCTACACAAATCCCTACGAGTAGGTTTGCCATCTGTTCAGCTGCTGTTTTTAATGTTTTTTCCTGAATTCCAAAGAGATCAGAAAGAGAGAGCTGCCTGGAGGTGCTGTCCAGATGCATTTAATTTGCTATGCTGTGCCTTGAAGAGCTTTGCATTTTCTCTCACTTCTCCGCTTGTTCTAATTCTGTTTCTGCAGTTGTTCAGAGAGATTTGCTTTTGTTGTCTTCCCATGCTGCAGAGGGATGAAGAGACACATCCCTGTGTTGGTTTGGCTCTTGCCCTTGAAGCTAAACAAGTTGCTTCTCAGGGTTGTCCCAGGTTTAGTTGGCTAGGAATGGATTGTTTTTCTCATTCTGTACCATGGTCACTATTCTATAAACTCACGTAAAATAATAACAAACACAGTAATAGAAATTGTGTTTTAGAATGCCTCTGAGGCATCATGTTCAAGCATGTCAAGTCAGATGAGACGGCTTAAGCACAAAATGTGTTGCCGCTTCAATCCTGTTTACACCCAAATGCATTAGCTGCCAGTGGATTTGCTTCTCCTCTAAGAGCACTGCCTGCCCTCGTCCTTCTGGTTCCGTTCCTTGGATGAGATGTAGAAAGAGGTCAGAACTGCAGTGAGTTCTCAGTCAAAGCTTGAGTTGCAAAGCAGAGCTCCAGTGTTAGTGGTGGCAAGTATGGTGGGTGGCATACTGAGTGCTAAGCTGTGCCATGGGGCTGTGCTGGCTTCTCTCAGTCAGATGAACGCCATGGCCTTCCTGCTTGGAGCTGGAATAGCTCTGAGGTAACTTCTCCCCTTGGAAGTGACATCCCTGTAGCCTCTGACTTCTACCTCAGTCATTGGCCAGGACTTTCCCTAGGTTGTTTGTATTTATTCATTGTTTTCTCTGTATTGGGTTGCAGTCCTTGAATAACTTCTGCAGTCAGATTGGGGATGATCGCCCGCTGTCCTACTGCCACTTCAGCCCCAATTCCAAACTCTTGGCCACTGCCTGTTGGTAAGTTCTCTTCAAAGCATTTATTTAGGGCATGGGTGCCCAGTCTTTTGGCTTGCCTGGGCTGCACTGAGTGAAGAGGGGCCTTAGGCCTCAAATAAGTAGCTTGCTGTGAAAGTAATGCTTCGTGTTAATTTCTGTGGAAACTGCAACAGATGCAATGAGCACAGTGACTGTTTTTGATAGAGCAAGTTCTCAGCTACAAAACACTATTTTTCAATATAGTCAGCACCATTAGCTCTTCATTTTTGCCAGTGATGAACAAGAGCCTGCATGTCACGCTCATTAAAAACCACTAAAGGAGGTGACCACTGTCACTGTGGACACTGCTGAAATGCACCACCCACCCCTCACTGTGCTCACATCCACTGTTTGGTCTCCATAAACATTCACAAGTGTCAATGAATGTCAGTGGGTGCCATGTTTTCCTCATGGAGGAATTCAGTGTCACGCCTTTGCTCCATGTTTGTTTCCATGTCAGATGCTGTTTTGTCAGACTGCCACTTACCCACTTCAGAACCCCTTGGTGTAGTTTTGAAGCTTTGTTTGGTAAGTTGTTTGATGCTCCTGTCTACACTGACTTCTGTTTCTTGTGTTCAACAGGAGTGGACTGTGCAAGCTGTGGTCTGTGCCTGACTGCAATCTTGTTCACACCTTACGAGGTAGAGAATTACTTTCACTGAAATCCTGTGTAATTCTTTTGTTCCTCTCTCAGCTGAATTCCTGTACCTGAACTGTTTTCATTTTGCTTCATTTCAAAACCTGTTTTGAGTTATTTTGAGCCAAGTATTAGCAACCTTGTCCAGACCACAAAGTACCAGTGAGGTTCTTTGAACAGCTCAACTTTGACCAAATACAAATCTCTTCATTCACATGTGTTGAATTTTCACTGTGTTTTGAGGGTTGCAAATCTCAGTGTTAGATATTTTTAAATGGGTGCCACTGGAATCGTGCAACTTTGCTCAACATGGGAGGACATTTGGTGAAAGTATGCTCTGGTAGCTGACTAACTAGTAACAAAAGAAATGCTCCTTTTCTGGAGATTTGGTCAAGATTGGAGGATTATGGATTTTGATTTTCTTTTCTCTTAAGGACATAGCACCAATGTAGGAGCAATAGTCTTCCATCCCAAAGCCACTGTCTCCCTTGACAAGAAGGACGTTAACTTGGCCTCGTGTGCAGCTGATGGTTCTGTCAAACTCTGGAGCCTTGAAAGGTCAGAATCACACGGGGCATACACAGATGCAGTATTGTTGTTTGGGGGCTTACCTTATGAAACAGTGGACATTTACTTTCCTCCTGCAAACATGGCCTGTTATTATAACACCAGTGCAATTCCCAGCCTCAGTATGTATCTCCTTCTTAAGCAGGCAAAGACACTGCCCTGATTAGGGGAAACGAGATGAGGGAAATTGTGTGGAAGGAATTAGTGTGCTGCTGTGCATTAGCAAGCTGCTAATGCAGCTGAGTGATGGGTGGAATATCTGGAGGTGTTTTTATTCTGACCTTTCATTTAGGAGAGAATTCCCCTTCTTCAGCATTAATATCTGCTGTGTTTGAAAGTGGAGTGCTGCAGGCGCTGCAGGCAGCTCTGAGATCCTCAGTTCATTACCCCTACCCAAAAGCTATTGTTTCTAATGGCAGAAGCATACTTGTGCCAGGCAACAATTGCTTATTAGTCTCATGTGACCACATTTCTTTAGTCTGCTGGAATGATACACTCAATACTGTTCAGGTCTTCCACTGCAGGCTGCTGAGCTGCTGCAGCACATAGCTCTGGGAGAATAAATATTTGCTCTATCCTGCCTGCCCTGGCTTTCTTCAGCATAGCAGAGTTTGCTGCAGCATTAGATGTTCTATGTGGTGACAGCAAATACAGTTTCTGCTGCCAGTTTTTGAAACTGTTCCAGGAGAACTTTTTTTTTGAGGTTATGAATGTGGATAAAGGGCTTTCACTTAGAGCTTCAGCTTTGTGAGCAAAAAGCAGCATTTAGAGTCAGTAGTCAGAACATTGACTTTCTTGTCTGGCTTGTATTAAAGTTTGTCTCGCTGTGGTCGTAGCTGCAAAGGTTTGGCTAGAGTCAGCCACCCTGACCAGTGTCTGATAATGTTCTGTTTTTCAGTGATGAGCCAGTGGCAGACATTGAAGGACACAGCATGAGAGTGGCACGTGTGATGTGGCACCCCTCTGGGAGGTTCCTGGGCACTACTTGGTACGGGGATTCTGTTGATTTTTTTGTTGTTTAAGATGCTGTTGCCTGCAGTTACTGGGATTCATGAACGGTTTCCTTTTTCTGCACCTCATGTGAGACCCAGTTGGAAACTGTATGCTGAGGTAATAAAATATTTGTTGTTCTCCTTGGAGATTTCCAACTGCCAGAGGAGCAGCCCACTGGCTGCTGCTGCCTCCTGGGTGAGTGTGGGACGGGAGGTGGCTGAGGGCAGTGGTGCTGAAGGAGAGGGGGACTGCACTGGAACTGAATGGTACAAAAGTGATCTGAAAATCCAGTTCCAGAAGCCGAAATAGTTGCTGCTGCTAAGGGGATTTCAGTGAGATACTCTCACTCTGGCAGTGAGGATGATCATCTTCGTAAGCGAGGCTGTACCACCTTCTTCTCTCTTCCTTCAGTTTCAGTTTTGAAATTATACAAAGTGAACCAAACATTCTCTGCTCATGTATGAAATCATCCTGTGGCAGTTAGTGATAACTGCTTCTTTCCTTTTCCTTTTGTGTGGCTCTCTCAGGCCATCTGTGCTCCACACTAGCAGCTGAAAAGGGAGCAGCACTTGAACAGGGCATGTGTTGGCTTTTTTTTTTGTATGGTGCATCTCTTCACCTGCCCACAGATGCATTGTGTGATCCCTTCAGGGTTTAAGGATGCCACACTGATGTGGAAGTAGGGAAGCTCCCTGCTCTCCCAGGGGTGTGCTGAGGATCTCTGAGTTTTTGAGGTTTGCAGTCTCATTCCTGTCTATGTCTTCCCAATGTTCAAAGGACCAGGCAAAGTGAATGTCCTGGCAGCTGGTGTGTGTGTGCCCAGTTCAGATAGGATTAGATGATCAGATTTTAATGCTTTTTTTTAAATTTAAGTTATGATCACTCATGGCGCTTGTGGGACTTGGAAGCCCAGGAAGAGATTCTTCATCAGGAGGGGCACAGCAAAGGGGTCTATGACATCGCCTTTCACACGGATGGGTCTCTTGCTGGGACTGGGTGAGTTTGTTTCACTGTATGTGAAACATAACCAAGGTTTTGTTGCTCACTGACTCCAAAAGCTGCAGTACTGGTATTCTGTCAGCTGTTGAAGTCTGGAGGGTGATGGTGTTTGGGTTCTCTCTTAGTGGACTGGATGCTTTTGGCCGAGTGTGGGATTTGCGCACTGGACGTTGTATCATGTTTCTGGAAGGCCACCTGAAGGAGATCTATGGGCTTAACTTCTCTCCAAATGGGTAAGACAGGAGCTTGCATGTGTTGTGTGGGAGCTCTAAGTACAAAGCTCAGCTTTCAATGCATTCTTGACTCCTTGGCAGATACCATGTTGCAACTGGCAGTGGTGACAATACTTGCAAAGTATGGGACCTCCGCCAGAGGAAATGCATCTACACCATTCCTGCCCATCAGAACCTGGTGACTGGGGTGAAATTTGAACGTAAGTACCTGCTGTCTGATGTTCCTTATTCTTCCTCTGCTGAGGTGGCAGGGAATGTGGCAACTCAAAACACATCCTTAGATCAGGAGGATCTGTACTGGGTAGTGGTAGAAGATTTGTCACATGTTTATTTGCAAAACTCATTTCTCCTTTTTTTTTTTTCCTCAATTGCAGCCAATCATGGTAACTTCCTGCTGACAGGAGCTTATGATAACACCGCAAAGATCTGGACTCACCCTGGCTGGTCCCCTCTGAAAACACTGGCTGGTCACGAGGGAAAGGTGATGGGACTGGATATCTCCCTCGATGGCCAGCTGATAGCAACATGCTCCTATGACAGAACCTTCAAGTTGTGGACAGCAGAGTAGCTCAAAGGCACTGCTGATGAACTGGGACAGAGATGTTAATAATGCCTTTGAATTAAGACCTGGGTTTTTATATATTAAATTTTTAAAAAAGGAAAGGAATTGGCTGTTGCAACATGTATCACAGTGGCTGTGGTCACTAACTGGTCTTGGTTTCCTGGTTGAGGCAGTTTTGCTAACCAGGGCTTGGTTAGAGTCAAAGCTGGGATGATGTTCTTCCACTTTTTAGGACTTTTGCTTTGTATTGCAGATAGTGGTTATCTGCAGTAATTTGGAGATGAACTATCTTCTTCCACCTCCCTTCTAAGACAGGCTCACAGGTTTGCTCTGGTTTTACACTTGTGTAGGTAGCTACACAGCACCTCGTGTATGGTCTGTTGTATGTTCTCTGTTTTCCAGGATGCTTTAACAGCAGTCTGTGTCTTCAAAAAATAAAGCAGAATTAGCTGTTAGAGGAGAGCATGCCACAGTTCCTCTGCCTCTGCAGGTTGGTTTCTGAACATAGACGCCTGTATCTCCTTTGTTTCCGCTTGCACTGGATGTTGTAGGCCCAAGAAATTTTCAGTGCACATCTTATGTCTTAGCTCCTTGAGCTGTCTCACAGATTGCATGTTTCACATCTCCTGTTGAAGGTTTTGATGTGTCTTACCTGAGATGATGCAAAGAAGGCTGCTTCACTGTGGGTTGTCTCATTCTAACTTCCACTGAGGAAATTTCTTATTTGTTGTTTATTCTTTACACTGAAGTTTTCAGATATGTTCTAGAAAATCAAAACATGGCTTGAACATGTGTACCTGCTTCTGGATCTGACTAAGAAGTGGAAGAATTACAGGGATACAGAGTTTGATTTCTGTCTACCTTAAAATATCTTCAGGAGAAAAGAGAAAACGGTCATCTCTCCTTTGTCACCTGGAGAGCAGCTGTCCATTGTCCATGGGAAACAGACACAGTGCTGTTCTCAACATTTGCAGTGGGGGACATCAAAAAACCACCCATGAGTTACTTCCCTTCTAACAGAGGGCTGTGTGTTTTCTGCTCCCCTCCAGAAGTGTGGTGGCATCTGCCAGGTGCTGCATGTTCTTTCTTATTTACTCCCAGGAAAAATGTTAGCAGGCTCAAGGCCAGGAAATAGCACAGAAAACATTTAATTGCTGCATTCTCTTGTATAAGCCTAAATATCCAGCTATGTGTGCTCATGCCCCTTCTCAGGTATCATCTGAAAGGTTTATATGCTGCCAGCTGCACAGACAGGAATCTCTCTGCCCATAAGGGACAAACTCCTGGGGTGTTTCTCAGCAGGCTGCCAACCACGGGACAATCCTTACCCAGTGCTTGTCCTGCTCCCAGCTGGCACAGCAGCATACTTCTAGCTGGCTTAGGATGAAATGTTGGACACCAGTGAACTGCATTTGCACTTGCTCAGCCCCATTCAGCAGGATGAAGAACTGGAGCAAGGAGAGGAGGCTGAGCATTCCCTGCCTGATGCCAGGCATGCTGCAGGGCTGCTGCTTGGGACCACACTGGCCAGACATGAGCCACCTGCTGCAGAACGGGGAGCCAGTTGTGTCACAGCAGGTAAAATGCACACTGTTCATTCCCTGGAGTCCTCTGGAGGCACTGTGCTGTGAGCTGACCTTTCAATGCTGATTTAAATCTGATCCAGGGAGAGACATTGATCCCTGGTTTCCTCTCACAGCAGTGAAGTCACAGCTTGGTTGTTCCTTCTTTTCACAGTAAAAGCAGTTTTCTTGGTGCAGGAAGAGTGCTCTGATGAGACACTCAGACCCGAGAAACAGCACAGAGATGGCACGTGCTTTCTTATAGCTCATTTCTCCTCCGTTGGCTCCCTTTACAGCCAGGTTGTGTGGAGATTTTGCAACTAAAGCCCACAACACTATCAGGAGTGAGAATTTGGCCTGAATGCATCACTGATTCAGCTTTTCTTCTAGGCAGCTCTAATGGCTTCCCATCACCCACAAGCAAACAATAAGCAATACATCCCCTGCACACCATGGCTCAGCTGCGTCACTACTCTGAAGTGGAGGAATTTGAGGATCAGATCCCCACAGACAATCTCTGCTGGGAAGGATGCTACAGTCAAAATACTGCCACCTTCTCCAGCTCCAGCTCCTCGCAGTGCCTCAGCTGCAGCACGTGGATCCCTGAGCGAAAGCTGGCGCAGAGCAGCGTGGAGCTGTCACAGGCAGCCAGCGAGGCCAGCGGTCCGGCTCCCTCAAGGCATGCAGTGGCCAGGCAGGCTGAGGAGGCAAGAGAAAAGTCACTCTGACACCAGGTGAGAGGAAAGGTGAGCGGAGAAGGAAAGAGGTTTTAATATGGGAGACTTTCAGATTTCTGTTTTTTATCCTGTCTTGAATTAGCGCACGTGGGGAGGTGCTTAGCCATAGTGAATGTGCAACACCAGTGAGTTTTGCTAGACTCAGTGCAAAGCGCATCTGTGACCCTTCCCCAGAGGCACTGTCTGCCCTCTGCATGAGCACTGAGATAACAAACCTGTGCTGCAGTGGGGCCTGGCAGGCAAGCAGCTTTGTGTCTGGCTCTGGTGAGGACCCAGCCCTCAGCCAAGCATCAAGCCCTCCAGCATGCAGAGATTCCCATTCAGGATGGTGATTGCAGCTGCCCCCTCCACACTCCAGTGCAGCCTGTGTTCCTTTCCAGGAAAGCACTGGAGTTCCCCTGTTCTTTTTGATTTTCATTGTTTGTCTTTCATTGCTGAACTTGGACATCCCATCATTGCTTCCCATTAGTTTGAGGAGGATGCCCATCACCTCCAGGCTTATGCACCCAGGCACCCTTCTTCACCAGAGGATGGACACAAATTGCTCTGGTGTTCATCTCCACCCAGCCCTACAGCTGCATGAAAACCCAGGGCTGGCAGGCACACCGCTGTGTGCACATCACCCCAGGGAGACAGCAGCCAGATCTGTTATCCCAGGGCAGTGCCCTGCGTACCTGCAGTGTCCCGGTCCCAGACCTTCACTTTGCTGTCATATGAAGACGTGGCAATGCTGGGGGTGAGAGCAGGACCCCGTGGCAGGAACACACATGAGGCTGTGGTCTGCAGATGCCCTCTGTATTCACACACTCGGCTCCTGGTCTGCCGTAGGTCCCACAGCTGCAAGGCAACAAGCAGTGCTCAGAGCTGTCACTGTTCTGCCACCTGCCAGCACGGAGAGGTTTTACAGAGAGAGGAAGGTGGGTTGGGTTAAAGAGCTCCTCACTCGTCCTCATAGCACATCTCTGCCTTTCTCCCCGCCAATGTGCACATCCCACATCCCACAAGACCCCAAAGAGGTTTTCACTATTTATCCAAACATGCATTTGCAAACAAAATCCCAGCACTTTAATAAGGAAGGGTATTTGCCAGAGGGGCAGGGGGGGGGGAAACTGTGCTCTAGCCCAACCAGTGACTCCAGGTAAGGCCAAAGCAGGGGGAGCTGTGCTCTGCTGCAGGCAGAGCCCTGGAGCACCGAGCTGCCGCCCTCTGCTGTGTGCTGTGGAGATGGAGAGAAGCAGCAGGAGGTGGACTGGGCGCCCTACAGACTCACCGTTGCTTCACAGCCCTCCCCAGCAAATCCGCTGCTGCTGCTGACACAGTACCGCCCGTCCTGGCTCACATCGCAGCTCGTCTGGATGTGCTGCTTGCCTGGGAACGTGTGTGCCACCTGCAGCTCCCGGCTGTCCCACATCCTGGAAGCAGAAAGAGTGGGGAAGGGGGCATGAAGGCATTACTGTACTACAGGAGCCCTTGGTGCCCTCTCTGCAGCCCTGCTGTGCTCCTGTACTTTGCCACCACGAGGCAGCCTCCCTCCTTTCTACAAGCCTTTACACAGGCAGCTTTGTGGAGCTCTGAATTGTTCTCTTCTGTGCCCACAGGCGATGCCCAGTGCTGCTTGCAGCTGCCCCCATGCTGTCCTCCCCCAGCAGGAGACCCATGTGAGCCAGGAATGGTTTCCAGCCACACGTGAGGCTGGCAGATGGGGGAGAGCAGGAAGACAGGAAAAACAACCAGCCCAACAACCCCCTGTGCCCTGACACTGCTGTACCCATCAGCTCGTGGCCTGGGCTGCAGCTCCCACAGAATCACAGAATGGCCAGAGTTGGAAGGGACCTCAAGAATCTTGACTATTCAACTCCCCTGCCACACGCAGGGCCACCAACCTCCCCATTTCACACCAGCCCAGGCTGCCCAGGGCCCCATCCAACCTGGCCTTGAACACCTCCAGGGATGGACGGGGCACCCACAGCCTCTCTGGGCAGCTGTTCCAGCACCTCACCGCTCTCATAGCAAAGAACTTCCCCCTGACATCCAGCCTAAATCTTCCCTCCCTCAACTTCAAACCATTTCCCCCTGTCCTGCAGTTATCTGCCCTTTCCAAGAGTTGACTCCCCCCCTGTCTGTAGGCTCCCTTTAGGTACTGAAGGCTGCAATGAGGTCACCCCACAGCCTTCTTTTCTCCAGGCTGAACAATCCCAGCTCCCTCAGCCTGTCTTCATAGGGGAGCTGCTCCAGCCCCCTGCTCATCTTTGTGGCCCACTCTGCACTTGCCTGGAAGGATTTACCTGATGGTTTTATCCTCTGATGTCTGGATGACGTAGGGCTCCCCAGGGACCCAGCACAGATGTGTTACCTGTAGAGGGGAAGGGATAGGTGGTGGTGATGCTAGGATTTGGGCTTAGCAGGACAGAGGAGCCAGCAGCTCTGCAGGACACAGTGCCATGGAAACAGAGGTATCCCAGGCACCACTTTGTCCACTGCTTAGCAAAAGGGAATTAATAAATTGCTGTACATCTGTGGGTGCCTTTGTGCTCCCAGAGGTGCAGTTCTGGAGGAGAGGAAAACCAGCCTTAAGCTGATCTCCAGAAGCATCAGTCAGTCTCTGTGGTGTCTCAGGGGTTTGGTGTAGTGCGTTTAGTGCTACACTACACGGTGTTACACTACACAGTTTAGTGTAGTGTAGTGAATTCATTCTCTGGGGCTTTGCATGCAAGGGACCGAAGCTGCCATTATGGGATGCAAAGAACCAGAGGCTCCTACCAGGTTCCTGGAGAGAGCAGCTCTGCACAGGCACTCTCCGGTCTCCACGTCCCATTTGCGAACGGTGTTGTCTCGTGAACCTGTGCACAGCCGAGACGCATCTGCAAGAGCAAGTCAGCATGCAAACATTGCCATGCTAGAGCAGGAAGAACCACTGTGAGGAGTGTGCTGCTCCTCACCGGGGCTCACAGCCAGTCCAGTAACCACCAGCTCGTGTCCTGGGAAGCGCTGCCTTGGCCCCGAGGTCCCATGGAGCTCCCACATCATTACTGTTCTGTCCCGGGATGCACTGAAGACTCTGTTGGAATCATGGGTGCAGGTGACCTGCAGAGAAACAGATGGAGAAATGGGTTGGGCTCCAGCCTGGCCATGTGCTGGGAAAGCACAGCTGCTGAGGCCATTGTGCTTCCTGCCCATGGCAGCACCGTGAGAACGGACATTGCTGACAAGAAGGGATCAGTGCTGAGGTTGGAGAGATCCCCAGCTCAGCTGTGCTGCCCAGAGCCACTCACACCATGATGAGTGCCTGCAGCCCCAGGCAGGTCCTGGTGAGCAGCAAAAGGGAAATGCTGGCAGTTCCCATCACTGTCCCTGTGACACAGCTACAGAGACAGGGATTAACCTGCTTCCCTGGGATAAGCACAGAGCTGCTGAGCTGTGGCTTGGATGGCGTGAGGTCAGATAATTCCCTGTATGGCAGCACAGCAATAAATGCTTCTTGTCTTGTACTGGGTCTCACAGGAATAAGCAAAAGCACATTCCCGATGCAAAGACACCTCACTGCAAGGTTTGAAACCCTGCTTTGAAGCCCACGTGCCAGAACTTCCTGAAAGGAGACACTGGAATCAACATTATGCTGCACCTCATCCCCATTCCATCCTCACAAAATCCATTTTATGGGAAAAAGAAAACTTTCTTAGAAACCCAAATGAGTGCATTGCAGTTACTGTGAGCACTGGGAGGCCTGAAAGGTGAGAAGAGCACAGAGGACTGCTGAGTGCTGCCCGGTCGCCCCAGCAGAGCAGAGTGAGCGCCCTGCAGATACCAGACTGCCACTGCTGCTCCTGTTGCACTTTGAGGCAGGAGAACCCCCAGCACTCCTTGATGCTCACCTTGGTGACCTCGTGCTCATGGCTGACGAAGCGCCCCAGCACAGCTCCAGACCTCCAGTTACAGACAGCCACACTCTGCAGAGAGCCAGGGGAAGGAATTCAGCAGTGGCAGTGGAACAGGACACAGAGGACTCACACACAGCCTTGGAGGGAACAGACTGTTCTGCTTTTCAGCTCCTACAGCAAGCACAGCTTTCTTCAGAGCGCAGCCCCTCTCCCCGCGACGATATCCTCCTTATTGAGGGTCACAGAGGGACCTCGATAGATTGGATCAATGGGCCAAGGTTAACTGTATGAGTTTCAATAGAGCCAAGTGCCAGGTCCTGCATTTTGGTCCCAACAACCCCAGGCAACCCTGCAGGCTTGGGGAGGAGTGGCTGGAAAGCTGCCTGATGGAAAGGGACTTTGGTGTACTGATGGACAGTCAGTTGAAAATGAGGCAGCAGTGTGCCCAGGTGGCCAAGAAGGTCAATGGCATCCTGACTTGTATCAGGAACGCTGTGGTGAGCAGGACCAGGGAAGTCATTCTGCCCCCATGCTTGGCACTGGTGAGGCCTCACCTGGAGTTCTGTCCAGTTTTGGGCACCTCAGTACAGAAAGGACATGGAGGTGCTGGAGCAGGCCTAAAGAAGGGCAACGAGGCTGGTGAAGGGCTTGGAGAAAATGGCCTATGAGGAGAGACTGAAGGAACTGGGGCTGTTCAGTCTGAGGAAAAGAAGGCTGAGGGGAGACCTCATTGCTCTCTTCTGGTATCTGAAAGGTGCTTACAGCAAGAGAGGGGTTGGTCTCTTCTCTCTGGTGACAGGACGAGGGGAAACGGCCTCAAGTTGTGCCAGGGTAGGTTTAGGTTGGATATCAGGAAACACTTTACAGAAAGGGTTGTTAAGCACTGGAATGGGCCGAGTCACCATCCCTGAATGAGTTTAAAAACTGTTTGGATGTGGTGCTCAGGGACATGATGTAGCAGAGGGTTGTTAGAGTTAGGGCAGTAGGGTTAGGTTGTGGTTGGACTCCATGATCTTTAATGGCTTTTCCAACCTGAGTGATTCTATGGTTCTCTGATTCTCTGACCAAGCTGAGTGATTCTTTTGTTCTCTGATTCTATTGTACCTTATCCTTTCCTCCTGACACGCAGAGCTCTGGTCTGACAGCAGCCACGCAGGTGACCGCATCGCTGTGCACAGGGCTGCGCAGCTCCACCACCCCACCACGTCCTGGCCTTCCCGTGGAGCCATCAGCCCTGCAAGCAGCAGAGGGACAGCAGCAGTGTGTTTTAAGGTCAGATATTAGGACAAGGTTCTTATCAGAAAGAGCGGAGAGGCAGTGGCACAGACTGCCCCGGGGGTGGGGGGTCCGTGGAGGTGTTCAGGAAATGTGGAGATGCGGCACTGAGGGATGTGGTCAGTGGTGGGAATGGGCTGGGGCTGGGGATCCTTGAGGCCTTTTCCAACATGAATGATTCTATGATTAAGGGCAGACCATTTGGCCTCCAGAGCTCTGCCTCAGTAACTCACAGGGGGTGTAAATGGTCACACCAACACGCTCAGCCACTCCTGGGAGTTACATTTTGGATCCCATCCCCCCAGAGGATCCAGGCGGCAGCAAGGCTCAAAAATAAAGATCTGATCCATAAATTCAATAACGAAAGTAAACTCATATGCTATTCCCCATTCATCCAGCCCCTTTAGTAACCCCAGATATGACCATCTGAGGATGCTTTACCTGTACGTGGCCGCGTGAAAGCTGATCTTACTCTGCAGTTTCCCCATCCCACTGCTGAACACACAGCATCAGCTGCAGACAGCAGCACAGAGCATCACAACGCTGGGCTCAGGCACTCACTGCTGGGACAGGGCTGGGTGCGAGGAGATGCAGCGTGACCAGAGATCCAGAGAGATTTCTGCTTCTCACACATCCAGGATAAAGCGCTGCTCCCCCTCCTCTGGGGTCAGATGCTGGGGGGTGGCCACCCTATGCGGGACACTGAATGGACACCGCCTGCAGGCACAGACAGAGGGCAGCCACCAATAAACCCATTTCAATGGCAGCGAATTACCAAGTCCAGTAATTGGATTCCCTGCAGATGAAGATACACCATTTGGATTTAGTCTGCATTAGGCGTACGTTAGTGCTCCCATCTTCTGGACAGGTATTCTGCCAACAGAAGGTCAGAAGAAAACCCAACTCCTATTGGTTGAATTACTTCCTACTGGAAGAAAATGCATGCGTTCAGTCTGCCCAGAGACCGGGAAGCTCCATACCAGCAGCACTCAGCAGGGGTCGGTGGCATTCCACAACACATTCCCTTTCTAATTTTACCCTGGCAGCCTCTGTGATTAGCAATTAGTAATACCAGCTAATCTCAGCCTGCTCTATCCACAAGCTTGCATGTTCCAAAGGCGCAGAGAACCATCCAGCTCACAGCTCCGGGCAGCGTTACGTTGCTCATTCACTTCCTTCCATCAGAGTGAGCATCAAAGCACTTTGGGACATTGGGAACAAAGGTGATTTTTCTGTGACAGCAAGAGAATGCTGGGAGTTGTTTCTCCTGCAAAGTAAAACGGCATAAGGTGCTAAGGCTTAAATTCTGACTTAAATTCCGGCCCTTGGTTGGGCCCTGCGGCAGCTGTGCCGTTTCTCCCACAAGCACAGCCATCCACCCTTCCTCCCCCGATGGCTGCAGGGAGAGCAGCGCAGTGCCGGGCAGCGGCCGCATCCTTCTGCCCTCTGCAAAGAGCGGATCCTTCAGGGTCCCAAAGGAACGATCGGTTCCACGGACGGGGCTGTACCGCTCGCAGCTTCCCTGTGGGTTTGCCACGACCCGAAGCCCTTCCACATCACGGAGCCGCATTCGGGGACCCCCCGCCCACCGTGCACCTCCCGTCCTCCAAACGCACCGCTTCACAGAAACCAGAACCATTCTTTTTTAAACCAGATTATCATTTTTAAAGCCGGCCCTCGCGTTGCCCGGGATGCTGTAGCGACACCGCAGCGATACCCGCACGACGCAACGAGGGAAAGACGGCAGCCCGGCGTGCGGGCACCGATTCCCGCACACTCCTTCCCCCATCGCTACGGCGCCGGCGGATCTCGCGTACGTCCGAAGGATGCCGGCAGACGCCGTGCCTCCCGCAGCCCCACCGCAGCCACACAAGCTGATGTCCCCCCGGGAAGCATCGCCTCGCACTCACCGCGGCCGCTCAGCGTCCCCGCTCCGTATCCCCCGCTCCCCGCGGTTCCATGGAGACGGGCGGGGCGGGACGGGGCGGGACGGGGCGGGCGGTGCTGATCCCTCCCGGCCCGGCCCCGTCGCACCGCCGCCCCCCGCACCTGCGGCAGGTGCCGCCGCGCACGCAGCATGGCCCGGCGGGGAGCGGAGCCGCGAGCGCTGCCCGAGAGGGCGGCTGAGCTGCGGGTGAGCGGGCGGGGGGGCGCCGGGGGTCCTCGCCGTGGGAGGGAGGCGAGCGGGGCGCCGCGGGCCGGGCCTGCGCCTGCGCCTGGTCGGGGGTGGGGAGATCTCCCTTCCTCCCTCCGACTTGAGGGTTCCGGGGGTGGCTGCGGGGGGCTCGGTGGGAGCGAGTGGGGCTGTGTGTGGCGGGGGGGGGGCGTGAGGAGTTGCGGTAGGGATGTCCCGGCTCTGCCAGCCCTGCCGGTGCCCGGCCTGAGCGCTGCTCTGCTCTGCTCTCTGCGTTCCAGAATAAACTCGTGGACCGATGCGAGCGGCTGCAGCTGCAGAGCGCTGCTATCGCCAAGCACGTGGATGAGGTGCTGACCGCCAGGAGCCAGGGTGTGCTGGTAAGTCCGTGCTGTGTCCTGGAGCAAAGCCGGTCCCGGGGCTCCTTGGCACACAGGTGTTGGTGTGCTGCCATTCAATATCATGTTAGAATCACAGAATCACAGAATGCCGGGGTTGGAAGGGACCTCAAGGATCACGAAGCTCCAACCCCCTGCCACACGCAGGGCCACCAACCTCCACATTTCACACCAGCCCAGGCTGCCCAGGGCCCCATCCAACCTGGCCTTGAACACCTCCAGGGATGGACGGGGCATCCACAGCCTCTGGGCAGCTGTTCCAGCACCTCACCGCTCTCATAGCAAAGAACTTCCCCCTGACATCCAACCTCAATCTTCCCTCCCTCAACTTCAAACCATTTCCCCCTGTCCTGCAGTTACCTACCCTTTCCAAGAGTTGATTCCCCTCCTGTTAGAAGACTCCCTTTAGGTACTGAAAGGCAGCAATGAGGTCACCCCAGCTAGGGCTGGCACCTCATCCTGTCTTGCTCTGCTTTGTGCTTTGCTGTCCCCGAGGATGAAGACGGCTATCTTGGTCAGCACTGCTTTTTGCTGATGGTGATTCCAGGCAGTTCAGAGAAGAGCTGGCATTTGGGACCCAGGCAGAGCAGGCTGTCGTTGCTCCCGTGCTGCAGCGGTTAGTGGTCAGTGTGCAATTAGTTTGTGTGCTGGTTGGGCCAGGAGGCGGTCAGCAGGCTTGGGGTTGGTTGTCCCATTTACCTCTGTTTGCATCACCATGGTTGCTGTGGCTTGGGCTCAGTTAACAGGGCAAAGCTGAGTGAAAAGCCGAGTCCTTGGGGGCTGCGGGTGTTCGTTTGGGTTGCAGCTGTTCCTCCTCTCTCCTTTCCCTGGCAGAGCGCCGCTAACAGCGCACGAGAGCTGGTCATCCAGAGGCTGATCTTTGTGGGGAAGGTGTGTGAGAACGAGGAGCAGCGGCTGCTGGAGGAGGTGCATGCAGAGGAGGAGCGGGCACAGCAGAGCATCCTGACACAGCGCGCGCACTGGACGGAGGCACTGCAGAAGCTGTCTGCCCTCCGCACGTACCTGGTGGACATGATCACCAACCTGGACGACCAGGGCTTGGTGGTGAGTGCCCCTCCCCGAACCAAGGGATGGTCCAGCTACCCAGAAACAGCCTCGGTTTTTCATCACGGATGCTCAGACTTAATTATGGTGTTGATTAGTTTGTGCGGTGACAGGAGGCAGCTGGAATTGGGCTTCGGGTGATCCCAGCAATCCCCCCGGGTTTCTGGGTGGGTGGGATGCTGCCCACTTGGTGCAGGTCAGACTGGGCTGTCAGCTTTTTGCTGCCCTGTTAATAAAAATATGGTCCTTGGGAGCACCTGCAGCTCTTCTTGGAGGTCCATCCTGTTGTGCAGCATATACCTCTGTCTGGTATTAGCCATACAAAGCAGTGTCTGCTTCCCTTTGCTCAGCTGCTTTTCCAGCTGCTAAACTGCATTTTACTAATCAGCTCCCCTGCTTTAGATGCAGGCAGGGAGGCACTGCACCTCCTCCTTGCTCTTAGCTGCTGCTCATCATATCTAACCTGATGGAGTGGGCCATAACACCCTTTTATTTCTCCTTTTGCCAAGTAAAGGAGGGGAAATAGCATTCAAAAATTCTCCACCCTGGCTGCTTGGTGTCGGTATTTATTACAAACTGATATTGTCATCTCATGGCAAACTGAGAAGCACAGAGTGAACCCTGCAGTTCTGAGCGGGGCTCTGAATTTCTGCTACTGCTTTGCTAACTGATGTTGCCAGAGAAGGGCCCAATGTCAGGTGTAGGGATGAGTGGAATTGCTCACAGCATTGTCTGTCTTTTGCCAGCACCTTTACCCCTTACTGAAGGCTTTCAGGATTGTTGGCTGCTAGCAGAGGGTGCTTCTGCAGTGCCCCAGAGGTGGGGAGGATGGAGGGACACAGGACAGAGCCTGACAGACAGACAGGGCAGGGGTTTTCTCACCTGGAGCAAGGCAGGATGCAGCAGGAAGAGGCTCCAGGTCCATCCAGCCTGGTGTGTACCAAAGGGCAGGGGTCCGATCTGCTGCTTTGTGATTCCCAGCACCAACCTGCTGTAGGTCTCCCTCGTCTTTCCCTCACAGCAGGTGAGCCAGCTGTGTTTGCAGTCTCCTGCTCCCCACAGCTTGCAGGTTGTCTGGAAGGCCCCGTGCTGTGCCCCAGAGCCGCTGCCACCTGCCAGCTTGGCAGAGCTGAGCTGTAGGCACAGGGAACGTGCAGCATCCTGAGCCATTCCCATTCATTTTCTGAGGCAAGGAGTGAAAAGTGCCGCAGACAAAGAAAATGGATGTTGGATGCTTGCTGAGGCCAAAGCTGTGGTCAGGAAGGAGACTGGTGCTCCCTGGGTCCCTGGTTTGCTGTGCCCCAGCCTGGGTTTGGTATTTTCTCTGTGGGAATTTCAGCTGTGTTGACTCTTTCTCTCCTTGTCCCCAGAATGCGGAACAAGAGATCTTCGAGAGGTTAGTACCTGCCTGCTCCTGCATTTCCTCACCCCTTCTCTCAGCCTGCCCAGCACCTCCTGCCTTCCCCCAGTGGGCAGCACACCACAGCTCTGCTCTTCCCTCCCTTGTTCTGAGGACAAGAACAGAGAACGGAAATTCTCATGTGTCCTCTGGTCTTTGCTTCAGAAGTGCTGGGGGCTGGGCTGTGCAGTGCCCTTCTGCAGGCACCTAGAGGTGCCTTCTGCAAGCACCTTCTGCTTGCTGGCAGGAGACCTCCTCCAGCCCTTCAGAAAACAGCACAGCACTGCCCTGGAGGCAGGGTCACATCGCCCACCAGAGGGGCTGGCCTGCTGCTCCCACCTGCAGCTTTCCTGCAGAGAGCAATAAACCCACTGCAGCACATCTTGCCTGCCAGCACTGGATGAGCTGACGTGTGCTGAAGGCTGCAAAGACCCAGCAGGTCCTTAACCTCATTACATGAGATCTGCAGTCCCAGCTCACTCCTCTGCTCTAGCAATCAGGCTTTGTCCACAGAAAACCTCACAGGGAAACCCAATGCTCTCCCTGCAGCCTGCCCATTGTTTTCTCCTTGTATCTTGATGACTGGTCTCGGCTGCATGTAACCTGCATGTGCTGCATAAGAAAGTTGTTGGCTCGGGCTGCAGGGTTGTGTTTTAAAACTGAAGTCCCCTCAGAAGGGGTTGTGATCAAAACCAACCAGAAGTATCACTTTGGAGGAGAGCAGTTTCCCTGCAGTGAGTGCCACTCTTGTGACTCCTCCAGCTCATGTTTCAGTGCTCCTTCCCCCAGGTCTCTGCCACCACCTCTCAGCAACTGTCAATTAATCACCAGATTTCAAAGTAACTGCTGTGTCTCTTTGCTAGGACAGAGTTGGCAGAGGGAATCTTGGAGCCGCAGGAGTCTGCCAAGTTAAACTTTAATCAGCAGCGTGTTCAGAGTCCGCTGCTGCACCGGCTGTGGGCCTCTGCTGTTCTCTGCTGCATGGCAGGTCAGTGTCCTACTCAGATTTGGATTTCCACAAGCTCATCTTGCACCCCAATAAAGCCCTGGGTGCAGTGTGACTGCCCCGAGGCTGTGTCCTGCCTCAGCACTGGAGGACCTGGCACCTCCTGTTCCCCTGTGCTGCCTCACCTCCACGTGCTCACTGGGGCTCACCGGGTGGGCAGCAACAGCTTCAGGGCTGGGAGAGCAGCCAGTGGCTCTGAGCAGCTGTAGGTGGCTGTGAGCCTGCGGAGCCATGTCCTGGTGTGCCAGGCAGCAGTGATGGTGTGGCAGCTCTGAGCAGGAGCTGTTTTCATCTGGCAACAATCAGCTTGGATGGCTGATTGTGAAATGCTTGCTTTCCCAGGATGTTGTTAGAGCATTCCAAATGAATTTCTTGTTCCTCAAAGGTGGTGACATCCTTCACAATTTGAAAAGGTGTCCATCTCCTCTCCCCGGGGTAATCTTCCCAGTGCTCACATGGTAACTCCTGACTTCTGCTCACCTCACTCTTGGTGGTGATGAGTGCTCTCAGATCCCTTTCAAGTGCTTGTGCTTCTGACTGGTATCACTCTAAGGTTGTTGTGTGCCAGCTGTGTGTGGCAGATAATTGCCAGTGTTTGTGTCTTCTGTTGCAAACTCTGGTGCTGCTCCATCTCTGAGATTAATTCAGCAAAATCCTGCAGTTGCTATTGGCAAAGCTGAGCAGGTTCTCAGATTTTTTTTCCCAAGTCAGCCTCTAGTTCCCTTTGCTTTTCTATGGATTCCTTTCCCAGTCGCATCCTTGCCAGCTGTGAGCACCCTGAGTCACCAAATCACAGTGCTGGGTTTATAGCTGCATACATTACGTGGAAATTTCACTCTGATGTTTTTTGTGTGTGTGTGGTTCGATTTAACACACCGCTGTCATAGGGTGCCTGCCTGTCCCACTAATCCATAGTCCTCCCTGGACATAGTTTTACAAATTTAATATTAACTGCAGCAGCTCCAGCTTGCATTAAGACACAAAGTCCCATAAAGCCCTTGGCAGCATTCTGGGAGGGCTCTGGTCCTCCTGGGGAGGGGGCTGAGCATTGAGCCCAAGGAGCCTGCACTCACACGGTGCCTGCATTGGGCTGCAAGGGTTTCAGTAACAGACGTGGGAGACTGGAAGTAGGAACTTGGCTTTTTCCAGGCAGTAAAATATGTTGTGATTAACACATACCTACTGAGCAGACTTATTACCTTCTCTCAGCCCATTCCATTCCATTGTGTTTCTGGAATGGCAGCCCAGTGGTTTGGGCTGGACAAGGTGTGGGGGGCCTCATCCTGCCAGGTGCTGAATGCTGGGCAGGGGCTGATGGAGCAGGAATGGTCTTTGTGTGGCTGAGCTCCTCCTACAGCCCAGCCCCACAGTATGGGCTGGCACAGCAAAAGGCTCACCTGCTCCAGCCCCATTTCTGCATCAGCTGAAGGCATAAAATGAATGAGAGAGGGTGGGGAAATCAGGGCAAGGAAAAGCACTGAACAGGGAAACTGTATCTCCTGGGAATGGGCAGAGGTGAGTCACATGGGCAGCAGCCTTTCCCCTTTGCTTAGGATTTACAGGGCAGGGGAAATATTTGTGCACTTACTCAGCGCTCACACCCCTACTCGTGGGCTGCTGAGGTGTGTGAAGGGAAGGATAGCACAGGGAAAGTGTGCAGGCCCTGCAGGGCTGGGTGCTGCCTCTGTGCTGTGAATGAAGGACCTGTCCTTGCATCACAGCAAAAGAGACGAGCGGTGGTTCATCCAATTCCTGGTGCCACCTCCTGAGGCTGTTCCAAACCGCTCAGGGCTGATGGACTGTTCTGAGCTGATGAGCGACTTTGGGCTGAGTGTACTTTGTAGTGGGGAAGGGATTTCCTCTGCCCCTCCCTCCTTGTCCCTGCAGTACCAGCTTTGCTGGTTTTCCCAAGCAAGTGCCATCCTGGCAGGCTCCTGGCTCGCCTTGGGGAGGAGGAGCAGGCACAGGGAAGCTGCATGGACAGGTCTGGGGTTTGGTTTCTCCCTGCCATGCATAGGAATTACATCCAGTCCCTGCTCAGATCACTGCTCTCCATACTATTTGGCAGCCTGTCTGTATGGGACAGGAACCCCAGGCCATTGCCTTAGGTGTGTTCTGGTGCAGTGAGTGCAGATTCCTGCCTGGATTTGGCCCGTGGCTCTGAGCTGTCTCCTTCCATCCCTTCTCACACCGCTCTGGGAAGTGGCAACGCGAGTGCTGCCCTTATCACCATGGGGACCAGTTGGGCCCATCGCTGTGGGGGTGCTTCTGGCTGTGGTTCTTGGGGTGGTGAAGGCCCTCCATGTGCTCACTGCGTGCTTCTCTCCCAGGCTCTCAGGAAATCAGCATAGATGAGAAAACCGTCAGCCCCCATCTAAGCCTGTCGGAAGACAAGAAAACCCTGACCTTCAGCCCTAAGAAAGCAAAGCTGGACTTGGATGGCCCCGAGCGCTTTGACCACTGGCCCAACGCTTTGGCTGCTGCTGCTTTTCACACGGGGCTCCACGCATGGAGGGTCAGCGTGGAGAAGAGCTGTGCCTACAAGCTGGGGGTGTGCTACAGCTCGCTGCCACGGAAGGGGCCTGGCAATGAGGCCCGCTTGGGCTTCAATGCTGCCTCCTGGGTCTTCTCACGCTATGACAAGGAGTTCAGGTTCTTGCACGCCGGTCAGCCCCAGCCTGTGGAGCTGCTCAGGGCCCCGGCTGAGATCGGTGTGCTGGTTGACTTTGCAGGAGGGGAGGTGCTTTTCTACGACCCCGACTCCTGCGCCATCCTCTTCTCACACAGGGAGGCCTTTGCAGCACCAGTCTACCCTGTCTTTGCGGTGGCACACCAGAGCATCTCGCTCAGCCAGTGAGAGAGGGGGGCTGCAAACATACAGCTGTATGGACAGTGATTGTATACGCCACACAGTGCCTTCATGGGCTACCAGCATGTACAGTGATCAGAAAAGGCTTGCCTTCAGTCAGTACATCTGTTCTCTTGTTTTACAATGGCTTTCATCTCCTTCAGGGTACGGAGCACATGATGTTTGCCCTCCAGGATCCAGAGCCAGGACCTTTGGCAAAGACCCAAATCAGTCCCCAAGCACCCCCCACAGGAGCACAGTGCCTTCTGAGACTCTTGCGAGCTCTCTCCAGCTCCCATGCTGTTGGAGTCCTCAGGGCTGGGAGGTGCTGCAGCAGGAAGCAGAGCTTCCACTGAGCCCAGTTCAGCATTGGAGGACCTTGGCCCTGACACCACAGTTTGCTCAGCAGAGCTGGGAGTGCAAGGTGGAGAGAGCAAAATTGTGAAAGCTGGGCCATAGGATCAGTGTTTAACACCTGGCTCTGCCAGTCCTCTGCGAGTGAATCATTTAATTCCTCTTCAGAACAAGGGCTTCTTTCCAGCTCCAATGGGGTGGAGCACAGGCAACAAAACACTCCATGCTGCAGGAATGAAAATTATTTCAGTCTTGACTAAAGGTTAAGAGCTGTTTGGAGAAAAAGAGAAGTGGCAGAAGGCATGGAAGGCTGTAGGGGGCACTTGGAAAGAAGAGCCCTAGCAGCAGAAGGAACATCGTGAATTGGGGTTGTCACTCATGCGAGAACCCACACTGGGCAGGGGCACTCTCATGGACCATCAGCATCTCCCAGAGCAGAGGAGCAGCAAGAGAGGAGCCATTAGCATTGACCTGAATGGAGCTGCTTGTTCCTAGGGCTTGGCAAGGTTGGGCATACTACAGTGAAAACAGATGGCTGATTGATGGTAAGAAAGGTGTTGGACTGACACTGAGCTTGGGTGAAGGAAAGAAATGCATTTCCTTGGTGTTTTAACATTGTTATCTTTATTTATTTAAGTTCTTATTTAAGTTCTTTACAGAGAGAGTGGTGAGGAACAGCTGCCCAGAGAGGCTGTGGATGCCCCGTCCATCCCTGGAGGTGTTCAAGGCCAGGTTGGATGGGGCCCTGGGCAGCCTGGGCTGGTATTAAGTGGGAAGGTTGGTGGCCCTGCGTGTGGCAGGGGAGTTGAATAGTCAAGATTCTTGAGGTCCCTTCCAACCTAGGCCATTCTGTGATTCTGTTTATCAGTATCCAAATTGGTAATTAAGTTTGCTGGCAGTAAATTACACTAAGTAAAATTCTGCATCTCCAGACTGCTTTGCTCACAATAGGAGGGCTGTGACTGCTTCCAGCTACAGCTCCAGAGAAGAGGGAGCTGCTTGTTGAGGTAGCAAACCTGAGGTGCACCAGGTGTGCAGACTGCTCTGCTGGCAGCCTGTCCCCAGACAGCTTTGCAGGAATTGGTGACTAAGAAGAGATAACTATCAGTCTGCCATCCCTCCTATGGAATTAACTTGCTGGAGCATAGATGGTTGAGTGTAAGTGAAATGCTTTCTGTGCTGCACCCAGATATACTCCCCAGCTCCAGCAGCAGAAGGCCCCACCCGACATGAAGCACTTGGAAAGAAAACAGCACAAATGCTGAGTGTGCCAGGTACACTTTATTGCCTCAGTGTTGCTCCTGAAACGTGGGCAGGGCCCCTCCCCATGCTCAGAAGCGCTTTTCTTTTCCTTACCCCAAACAGCAGCAAGTCACAGTCCAGGTGCAGATCACCACTCAGCAGCAGCATTGGTCCTTTCAAAGGGCAGCTCTTGTTGCTACCCCTTCCCGATGACAGCCAGGAGGTGGCTCAGTGTGGGCAGGACGTGTCCCGGCGGCACCTCTGGCTGTATGCTCTGCCCAGGGGTGTGGAGCAGGAAGCTGTGCATGCCCACCTCCCGTGCTGCCATGTAATCCCTCCTGTAGTCATCCCCGATGTGGGCCGCCTGCTCAGGCAGTACCCCACCAAGGCGTAGGGCTGTCTTGAAGATCTTCGGGTCTGGCTTAGCAACACCCACCGCCTCAGAGGTGAGCACAAAGTGGAAGTGGTGCCGCAGGTTGCACTGCACCAGGATGCTTTCCAGCCGGTTATCAAAGTTGGAGACCACACCCATGCGGAGGCCGTGCTGGCGGCACCGGCTCAGGGTCTCCCCGGCTTCTGGCAGCAGCTCCCAGTTGTCTGCACTGCAGTAGTCCCGGTAAAGGTTTTCTGCCATCAGTGACAGCACTGCGTCTTCGTGCACACCCGTGAGCCGGAAGGTTTCCTTGACGACATCCACCCACCACTGCCTGGAGCTCAGCCCCTCGGCCCGGCCGTAGTTGGGGAAGCGGCGGCTCTGGGCCCTGTAGGCCGCATGGAAGGATCGGCTGAGCGCCTCCGGTTGCACCTGGACGCCGTGGGCCTGAGCTTCGGCCGCATAACTCAGCCCCACGGGCTGCCGGAGCCGCAGGAGCGTGTCCTTCACGTCCCACGTCAAAAGGCGCAGCCCGAGCATCGCTCCGGTCAAAGCTGGCATTAAAGGGAACCTACAGCACACACGGGGGTGACGGCGTGACGCACCGCGGGCCCATATCGGCCCCGAGCTGGGGCCTGCGCTGAGGCGGGGAGTTTTGGGGGGTGCAGCGGAACGGTCCCGCTCAGCCTCACGCCGCGCCCCGGGCCGGGGCCGCGGAGCCGCCAACGCTTCCGATTCCGCTCCTAGCACTTCCGGTTTCGCCCCGCCGCTTCCGGCTACTGCCCCGGCACTTCCGGCCCCGCCCACCGGCTCAGGCCTGCCCCGCCGCCGCCTCCTCCTTCAGCCAGCCCAGCAGCTGCGGCGCGAAGTACGTGATGATGGCGTCGGCCCCTGCGGGGAAGAGAGCGGACGGGAGGCGAGGGCTCGAGGCAGACCGGCCCCGTGCCTTCCCGCTTCTCACCTGCACGCCGGAAGGCGGCCACGGCCTCCGTGACCGCGGCCCTCAGGCTGAAGGCGCCCGCCTGCGCCCCGTGCCACAGCATGGCGAACTCTCCCGAGACGTGGTACACGGCCAGAGGGTGCGTGGGGTGCTGCAGGCAACGGCACGGGTCAGCGGGTCCGTCCACCCCAGGGACTGGAGCTCTTCCGCTGTGCAGTGTGCCCTTTTCCCCACCGCTTTTGGAAAGGTGCCGTGGCTGTCCCCAACCCACTTCTCCTCTGCGGACACCCGGTGTCCTCAGGCGGGCCTTACCCGCTCCTTCACGTCCCGCACGAGGTCCAGGTAGGGCATCCCAGGCTTCACCATCAGCATGTCTGCACCCTCACGCACGTCCCGGTCCTGCAGGGAAAATGCACACGATCCCTGCAGCTCACAACCGATGGATGTTTCCTCAGAATCTCTGACCCAGTGATTGCTTTCCCAGGAGTCCAGGACAAGAGGGGGTCCCCAATGGCCACAGGAGCCCACAGCTGGGCCCAGAACCTCATCCCTTGTCCCCATACTCCAAGCCACAGTCGGGAATGGAGTGCCCAGCTCCTTATACATATTCTTCAGACACTGCGGTGAGCTGATGGTCATCGAGGTTCTGACTTGTGCAGGGCAAGGACCCTTGGCCATCTTGGATGGATGAGTTTTTTGGTCCCCACAAAGCCACAGGGACTCACCACAGCTCGCAGTGCCAGACCGCGGGCACCTGGGGGCAGCTGGTAGCAGCGCCGATCTCCAAAGGCAGGTTTGGATTGTGCAGCATCCCTGGGAACAAGTAGGGCACAGGGATCAGTGCCTTCAGTGTGAGGCCAGGCTGGGACAGCAGCCAGAGCAGCTCCCCCTTCCTCCCCATCTGACTCAGGATGGGGAGTAGCCCCAGCAAGCCTCCACACCCACAGCCCTTCCCATGCCCATAGGGTTGGGGTGAAGCTGATTCAAATATTTTCCTTTTGCTTCTAAGTCCCTCAGGAGCTCTATTGGGATCCAGGCCTTTCTTGGGATGAGCTCTACCTGCTGGGTGAGACAAGGCTCATCCCAAAATACACTCTCTGGTGCAGTGCTGCCTTCCTCCTTGCTGCTCCTGCAAATATGGGCTGTTCCCATCTCTGTAGAACCTCACCTGAAGGGTCCATAGAAGCATGAAGCAAACTTGGCACTGTAGCTCATCACTGAGACCTGCAGAGGAGAATGGGACTGTGAGGGCTGGAGCTCTTTGCTGCATCCCAGCTCGAGGGTGGTAGGAATTCCCTCCTACAGTTGGTTTATATTCTGTCCTGCTCCTCTGTCCCCTGCCAGAGGCCTGGCACCTCATGTGTCTGGCCAAGAACTTTCCCTTCCTCCACACACTACGGCAGGAAAATGCCTGCAGCATGTCCTGAACAATGTGGAGGTTTGTCTCTTCCACTCTGTGCTCAGGCTGCTTCAAGGTGCAGCCACCCCGTTGGGGTTGCTCCCATGGCACACACATTTCATGCTCACCTTGTTGCCCATGTCATTGGAGATCAGAGCCTTCTTTATGGCTGCAATGCGCCCATCCATCATATCCGAGGGGGCAACGATGTGGCAGCCTGCAGGGGGAGGCCAGAAATAACAAGCCTAAGGCTCTATCTGCCTACAGGAGGAGGTGACCCTGGGCATCTCCCTCATAGGGCTGAAGGAGGTGTCTGGAGTCCCTGCAGCTCCTCCAGGGCTGGCAGGTGGATGCTTCCCCAGCTCAGTGGAAGTCCTCCCACTGGAGCCAGGCATGGTCTGCTTTTGGGCTGACTATAAGTGAGAGGAGGCAAGGTGACAAGAGCCACGTGTGGTTGCTGTTGCTAGGCACTGCTCACCTGCTTGGGCATAAGCCAGTGCCACTTCTGCTAGCCGCTGGCAACTGGCCTCATTCTGGATGGTGCCATCTTCCCGCAGGATGCCTGGAAGAAAAAATGAGTCAGGAAAGGGGCAGGACAGTGAGGTGATGGCATAGATCCTTGGAGTTCTGTAACAAGCTGTAGAAATGCTCAGAGCAACAGTGGGGAAGGTGTTAAAGCTGGATAAAGAGGGGCTGAGCAGGCAACTAACAATGCAGTGCCCACAGGTGGGACTTGACATGTGAGTGCTCCAGGAAAAGGATTTCAGTGATGGGGGACCTAGATGGGTGCTCAGACAGACTCAGGGATAGGGAGTGGCTTCTTGATCCACCTGTACTTCCCACCCTGACTGCAAAATTCAGGTCATCCAAGCTCAACACAGTGCTGGGAAGTTTTGAGGTAGGTGCTGGCCAGGCCCCACCAGCACCCAGAAGTTCTCACAAGAAAGCAGAAACCCCCAGAGACTCTTGGTAAGAGGAAGGTGCCTGAAGGTACCCCAGTCCCCCATGCTGTGTGCTCACCGCAGTGCCCGTGGGAGGTGTAAGGACACAAGCAGACATCACAGGCAATGAGCAGCTGTGGGAATGTGGAGCAGATCTTCCTGATGGCCTGGATGGCAGGTGTGTCTTCTGCATCTGCAGCAGAGCCTCTCTCATCCTGGAAGAAGAGAAATACCTGAGCACACATGTCTAAGGGCCTCCCACCAGCTCCTCCTGGGCCACAGGTCAACCCAGGGAATGTTCTTGAACTTTGAGACTTCATACTGCAGAGTAGTGTGATCACCAGTGGTAGAAAAGGGTGACAGAGCAGCGACACCAAAATGAGCACAGACTTGGGGGCCTCCCTGCTCCCAGTGCAAGACTGGGTCAGGAGGAGCAGCACAGGATGTGCTCTTCTCAAGCTTCAATGCTGCTCTCCGAAATGCAGAGCTCTCTGTTCTTATCTCACCACTCATACAGAGAAACACAGCAGATGCACTCAGAGCTATTGGGAGCGTTCTGGTGATGGTGTCGATCCTTGGAGTTCTGTAACAAGCTATTTGCTTGTTTCCCAAGCTGCAGTTTCCCATCCTGCTCTGTGGAATGGGCTGCCACAACCCCAAACTGCCTCTGTTTTACTGGGAGACCCTCCACCCCCACAGTGCTCCACCACACCTTTGTGGCTCCCTGCCACCACCTGCTCATGCACACTGACCTTGGGGACCTTGCTGGGCACCCCGAAGATGAGAACACACTTCAGACCATCCTCAACAAGGGGCTGCAGCATCCCCTCCAGCTTGTTGACTCCATACCTGGAAAACCAAAGTGAAGAGGTGCTGCCAGGCACCCAGACCTCCCCCTAGGGGGTGAGCTGGATGGGAGCCCTGCTGAAGGCTGACCTGGAGACCCTGCATCACTGCCACAAGGCAGAGGGGGCTGCTCACGTAGAGGGGCAGGGGATGCTCAGCTGCATACAGCAACCACTTGGGTACCAGCAGCCCATTCTGCTCTGGGACTGGCATCTTTGTGATCCAGCAAATACTCATGGTGTCAGCACACCCAGTGCCAGCACACAGCCCTCTGACCTGAGCAGTGCACCCAGCTGTTGGCCAGGCCCTGCCTGCTGGGCCACTCAGGGATGAACCCGAGTTAATCATTAAGTTGGATGCTGGTGCACACCAAGCAGCAGTGGGAGATACAGGGGAGGTGCTGCTGGAAGGAGCAATCCAGGTCCTTATCTGGGGCTACAGCACAGTTATCTACCAGACAGGGACAAAGCAGGGAGCCTTGCGATGTCTCTGCTCTGAAAGGATGAGTGTGCCCTGCCCTTGGATCCCTTATCTCAGCTTTCCTGTTGCAGCCCCAAGCAAGCCAGGCTTGGGCTCAGCACAGTGTGTGGGGTGCCAGGCACCATGCCTGGCATGGCACAGAGTGCAGGCTCTCCTGCATGCACTCTGCTTGCACAACTGTGGCTGAGTGCCCAAGGCCAGCAGATTGGGTGCTGGGAGTAGCAGGGTCCTGTGTGACTTGACCAAGCTATCAGGAGCCCCTCCTATGCTGACCCACCTCCCACTGTCTAACAGCAATGGCTGACATGGAAAACCTGCCCAATATACCCTGCCCCTGGGAACATACCATCTGGCCTCTGTCCAAACCTTGCAAGCGTAGCAGGATCTGCCCATCCTGCAAGGCTGAATGCAGGACAAGAGTCCACATCCAGCTGCTGTTGGCCCCCCTGTTCTCTTCCAGCCTCTCAGTGTGACCAACGGAACCCTGTCACCCCCAGCATCCCCATTTTGCTCTCCTTCCCTTCTTTGAGTAGAGGGATGTTCCCACCCTACTTAATGCTGGGGGGTCCGCAGGGCAGAGAATATGTACAACAGTACAGGAGTGTTGCCCTGTCCTGTGCTCATCTCTAGCTGCAAAGCCCTTACCTGGCCTGTCCTGGGAGGCTGGCAATCGGCTCCACTGCATCAGGGCTGTCACTGCAGAGGGCAGATGGGACAGAGATGTGAGCACTTGGTCTGAGAAGGAAGACTGCAGATGGGCTCTGCCCACAAAACTCAGCCCCTGCCCCACACTTGTCCAGAGGGAATCTTTTCGGGAGTCTCAACCCCTCTGACTGCTCAGGGGATGCACATGCCTGTAGTGCTATGCCCAGCCAACCCGAGCTTAGTCTGTCCCCAGCCCAGAGCACCAGGGCTCACTCACGTGACAAAGATGGGGTAGATAAGGTTGGAGGCATTGAAGGTGGTGGCTGTGCACTGCCACGAGCGCAGCACGGGGTGGAAGTAGCCACTGTGAAGGATTGAATCTGCCTGCATCTTGGGAATGCACAGGGATGTTGCGAGAAGAGACCCTGAAACAGAAAAAAAAAAGAAAATAAGCAGGAGGTCAGGGACTGGGTGCCACTGAAGCACTTTTATTGCTTTATGTCAATATCAAACCCTTCTTGCCCTGGCAGATACCAGCCTGAGACTAACAGGCTTCAACACAGGAAATGAGCCCTGCTCACTGGGAATCGCAGCTGCTGCTCAACTGGTGACTGTGAGATGGGGAAAAAAAGAACGTGGTGGCCCTGCATGCTGCCTCTGCTTGGACATCTGTGAGCTGCAGTGAATTCCCCAGGGCATTTGCTTCCCAGGCTGCAGGGATGAAGCAGGAGCTTCTGCCCCATAACCCAGTAAATGCCATTCCTCCTCTGCTAACATCAGCCTGCAGGCTGTGCACTGCCCTGCCCAGCCACAGGACTTGCCTGTAACAGTATTTTCTTCTTCCACACCTCACTAATACTCTTGTGACTGGGTAATTTAGATGTACATGTATATTTCACAACAACAAACCCTTGGCTTACCCAAGCCACGCTCCCTTTGCCCGTAGGACACACGGGGTGTCAGCACCTGGCTGATCTCCCCAGCACTAAACCTCCGTGCTCCTCCACCAGCGCTCAGCTGAGGACACACCAAGCTCACTCTGCTCGCCAGGACTGCAGCCCAGGAATGACATCCTACATCTAGAACTGGGCAGGAGATGGCTCCATTCCTCTGGAAACTTTAATTGAAGGTGTTCCTGTGTTTTACACTGGGAGAAGCTCAAAAACCCTTCAAATGTCTTAACATGGAGCCAAGTTGTCCATCTGCACCAACCTGTTTGCATTCCTGGCTTAGGGATGGAGCGGCCTCTTGCTTACTTACACAATTACATACATAAAAGGACTATAAAAGCACCATGAGGGTGTCATGCATGGTACGGAACAGCTGGCAGCACGCAGGCAGTGTCCTCGCACTGCAGGAAGGAACGCCCAGCCCAGGGTCGCTGCCACTCCACACAGCAGAGCCCTGTGGAGGCCGGCACTGCCCAGGCACAGCTCCAGGCAGCAGAACAAAAGGCACAGTGAGCACAGCACACCTCGAGAATCCAGAAAATGCTCCGAGTGCTGATCCCATGGAGGGAGGACGGGTGGGAACAGAGGCAGCAGCTCCCACTGTGCTGTCAGGGACAGATATCAGCCACAGCCCGCACTGGAGAAATGGGGAGGGCTCGTCCAGAGGAGATAACAGCAATGCAGGGGGACCCCCGCCCCTGGGCCCCCACAGGGGAAGCTGCCATCAGCTGAGCTGAGTGCTGGCACTGCTCAAAGGGCAGCAAGAAGGGGCTGGGGAGCACTGCCAACAGCTGGAGCGGAAAACTGAGCTCCTAGGAGACACAATGGAGCTACACTAATGAGGGCAGATTAATTAGCAGTCAGTAACAAAGGACAACGTGTTCAGAAGGATTTTATCTTTCAGATAGGATCTGGAAATGGTGTGCTCAGAGATGCCATGGGAACGCATGCAGTGACACAGGAGTGACAGCACAGTTTGCACAGTCACTGCTCTGTGACTTCCCCGTGTTTTCTTCCCTTTGGCCCTAAGACCAGGCACTGCTGCAGCCCTTGGGGACAGAGCCAGGCAGAGCTCTGTGCCTCAGCACCAGGTTCTGCCACCCCGTGCTTGGTGTCTGTGGCTGGCTTTGCCACGGCGCCCAAGGGATGAAGAGCAGAGCAGCTGGCAGGGACCCACAGCGATCACTGAATCCAACCCCGGCTCCACACAGCACCATCCAAACCCCAAGGCCACGGCTGAGAGCAGCGTCCCAGCACACCCTGAGCTCCGGCAGCCCAGGGCTGCGCTCACCGCCTTCTGGGGCAGCGCCCTTCCTCAGCCCCAGCCCGACCCACCCGACACAGCTCCGCGCTGCTGCAGAACCGCCCGGGCTCCGTCCTGGAGCTCCCTGCCCCATTCTGCGCACAGTCCCGTCTCAAGGGCACAACCCGCTACTGTTACACTCCCTGCAGTCCACGCCCGCCACCATTTGTCACGCTCTCTCCCCGAGGCCCCTCTGCCCTTAAGGAGTCCCCGGGCTCCGCACGCCCCGATACCCGTCCGACCTCCTTCCCCGCCCGGCGGCGCTGCGGGAGGCGGTGGGAGCGCCGAGCCCGTGGTGACCGAGCCCCTATGGCCGCCACCTCCGTCGCAACGGGCCGGGCCGTGCGGGTACCTCCTGGCCCCGGGCGCTGCGGGCCGCCGCTCCGTGCGTGCAGCACCGCCCGAGCTCACAGCGGCGCCCCGCAGCACCGAGCGAACGGCGCTCAAACCCCCGCGACCCCGCGCTCACCTGCCGCCGCTTCCCGCCGCGAGAGCACAGCGAAATTTGCATAGTCCCGCCCTCTGATTTGCATAGAGACGCCCCTCGGCTCCACGCAAGGGAGGCGTGAAGTCTCGCGCGGCGGAGCGCGGGAATGGGCTGGCGCGCGCTTGGTTTGGCGCGCTCCCAATGGCGGGATGTCCTCCCCCCACCACCACAGGGTCGGAGGGTCGGAGCCCCGCACGCGGGGCCGTGGCTGCTTCTGCTGTGTGCTCAGACGTGCACTTAAGCCACTGAAAACAGCTCATTTATTAACAATGGAAATCAAAGATTCAAGCTGTGTAAAGAATTTAGCTTTTATTTAAATACTGGTCCCTGGCAGAATACACATCCCAAATACATACTAGAAAACTTAAAAAAACACAACACAAAACCAAACAGAATGAAACCCCCAAAGTTAGGACAACTATTTTTGTTCTCAAGATCTTGGGAAGACGTCACCAAAGCAGTCCTTTCATCTGCCGCTGCCTACAGACAGTAGAAGGCAGACAGCAGGACATCCCTGTCAGTTCAGCTCTTCCTGGGGCTGAGTCTGTGAAGGAGTCCCTGTGCCACAGAAATGGCAAAGGCAGGGCAGCTCTGCATCGCCTTTCCAGAACACAAAGGGATGCACTGCTCCTCCCAAGTGCTCGTGTTTGTTTATCAGCCAAACTGATGGATTTGTTTATAGGTTTCTAACGTTTTCCTCATGTTTCCTTTACCAGACCCCAGTTAAGTCTAAATGTTAGGTTTGTTAGACTTGAAAAAGGTCAGTCACATAATAAAGCACTGTGTCCAAAAAAAAAAAAGCTTATTCTAACAGACAATTTTTCAGCTGGTTTGACCCCATTTTTCTCACAGAGGCTATTTTAACAGCACAAGTTTGAAGCTGGCCTTCCTACACAGGACAGTGCTGTCCCCCCTGCATCCCTGGAGCCCACAGCACCATAAAGAAGGCTGCACAACTTGAGTGACTTAAAAAGTAATCCAGAAAACCACCCAACCCAAAAGCCACCTTCTAACACTTGCAGCAATCACCAACCTGTCTGCAGGAACTGCAGCTCCGCAGAGGAGGGAAAGGAGTTGGGACCATCAGAGCCTCACTGCTGAGCTGCAGCACACTTTCCACTTGACACAGCTTTTTCTTGTTCCTCACACACATTTTTTTCAGTTAGCCTTTCTTCAGATTTTTCATAAAAATCCCTCTTTGTCCCGGAGGGCTTTAAAGACACAAAACAAGCACTTCTGGTAATTAGTTTGTAATTGTAATTGTAATTACTTTGTAAGTGCTATGAGTCTTTCTTTCTTTTTTTTTTTTTTCTTTCTTTTTTTTTTTTTTTTTAAGTTCTGGTTCATTTAGGGGAGGAACTCAGTTTGGGGGACCAGTGGCCCTTGTACAGATGTGCTACATACAGCTGGTGAGGCTGGCAGTATCACTGTGAAAGAGCAGGAAAGAGAAGGCACAGCCAGAATGCAAGAAAATGAAGGGAAAAACATCATTTGGATAAAAAGCTTAAACAGTCAGCTTCTAAGGCTTTTAACATCATCACGTAGACTCTAAGCCCCAAAGGGTTAATGAGCCAGGATTCATATCTTCGCTTGGTTTAATGAGCTTATTCAAAAGTTTTTTCAGGTTCTCCAGGTCATTTCTGTACTGAGCCATCTGACATTTCTCTTCTTTCCCTGTTTCAGAGTCAATCCAGCATAAAAATACCAGACCCATTACTGTCTGTTCAGCACCTGGGGAAGCTGCCAAGTCCCCTGCATGCAGGGAGGAGGTGAGGCACCCATGAGAAACGCTTTAGCCAAGTCCTTTATGTACATGCTAAAGCCAAAGAGAGATTCCAGAAGAACAGTAAAAAGCTCTACTGGAAACCCGAGGGGACACAGCAAGATTTCTTTACATTTATATCCCTAGTAACAAAAACCCATCCCCGTATGTCCCATTGGCAAGCTCAGTTGTCCACCTCTTCCTCATCATTTTGCTCTTCGTCCTCCATCCTTTCATCATCATCATCATTATCATCTTCTCGGCTTTTATCTTGTTCCTCTGAGTCTGCCTTCTTGTCTTTATCTTTCCTCGCTTCTTTCTTTCCCTTCTGTTCACGTCTGTAAACTAAAAAGAAAAGAACAGTGAAAAACTGCAAGCCAGTGTTTCCACCATGTGAACATTACAGCAGCTGTGGCCCAGTGTCCACTTGCTGAACTCATGGTAGCAACTTTCCCTAACGAGAGCTGTGCTGACCAGCCCCATCCATGAGAAATCAGGTTAAGTTTCAGCAGAAAAATTCTGAAAAGGACACAGGATTTCATATTTGCAGGCAACACCTACAACTTTCCTTAGATAAACATAATAGGGGATATCAGATAAGACTTTCTCAGTTCTCATCAGTTGTGAAATGTTATCCCAGCACTGTTAAGGTGCACATTATTAATCTTCACACAAACTGCAGTGTAAGATCCTGGGCAAAGAAAACAAGAAACAAGACAGGCTAGTGTTTCTTGTTTGATTTCAAAGAAAATAGAACTTGGTACTATTGAAGTTCTCTCAATAGGATCTGAGGACAATACCTTCCAGGGACTCTTTCAAAGGGGCTATAAATCGCTGAAACTCCATTTCCTCCATGGCAGAGAGAACATCACCAGCATTCAGTGTTTTCCTCTTCCCCTTCATGGCAAAGTTATTTGCACTAGTCAAAAACAAAAAGAGAGGTAATTGATAACTGCCATCAATTTACTCATTTATTACAGTTCTGAACATGTCCAGAGGAGGACCACAACAATGCACCAAGGGATGGAACACCTCCCTGTGAGGACAGGCTGTGAGCTGGGGTTGTGCAGCACGGAGAAGAGAAGGCTGTGGGGAGAGCTGAAAGCAGCCTGTCAGTATCTACAGGGCTGTGAGAAGGGAGGGGACAGACTCCTTAGCTTTGTCTGCTGTGATAACAGAAGGGGAAATGGTTTCCAGCTAAGAGATTTGGACTGGATATAAGGAAGACGTTTTCTGCAATAAGGGCAGTGAGGCACTGCACAGGTTGCACAGAGAGGTGGTGGTGCCCCATCCTTGCAGACAGACAATGTCAGGGGATGGAGCTTTGAGCACTGATGGAGCTGTGGGTGTCCCTGTGCACTGCAGTTGGACACCATGACCTTTAAATGTCCCTTCCAACTCAAATGATTCTGTGACAAATTAAGAACGAGTAATATCCTAAATGTTCAGTGTTTGTTAATCAATTACTATAATAATTTAAGATGCCCTCTTGTTCTCGCTGGCTGTTTGTGCTTTCACTTAGTTGCTTTGCTTTCCCATGTCATTAGTTTTCTGAGTGCCTGGGTCTTTTCTACAGATAACCACAGGGAAAGGAGAAAGCCTGAATACTGGCTACAAGGCAGTAATTCCACAAAGCCAATACCAAAGAAGTGACTTCTGCAAAGCATATTCTGGGTGAACACTCTCCCATGTTCCCAGCCATCCCAAAGGCGTTACTGTGTGACCAGCCCCAGGGCTGCACTGTGAGCTTTCAAAGCCAGCCAAGGGTTCTTGCCTTTACAAACCTGTAAAAGGCAATCCAAACCCAACCACTGCAGTGTGCTGGACTGGGGTACTACGATGTGATTGTTTTGTTTAATCAAACAGACAATACCAAAACAAACTGTATGGTAACTGTTGAGTCACGTCCTTAACCACTGATTGAACACCTGGGGAAAGGTCCCAGTCAGCCCTGGGGGCACAGGTGAAGGCAGTTCAGCTGTGAGACAGGAAGAGGTGGAGCCTGGCTGTACTTCTCTTAGACCCCATTTAAAGGCTGACTGGCACTGGGGAAGGATCTCTTCCTTAGTGAAGCTTCCCTTGCAAACCTGGAATCTTTTGATGCAGGTGAGCAATCTTCTTCCCTTCCTTTATAGCACCTCTATCGTGCTGGTCCTTTTGTCACTACGCCTTTGTTGTAACACCTTTCCCACTGTACTGATCTGTCCAATTGCTACACGTACCCAGGAATGAATTTCCAGGCCAGCCAGCAGAGAGGTGCAGTATAAACACCAGTTAGTGGTTTATCCAACACAGCAAACCCTTACCATGACGTTGCATAGAGCACAAACACACTCGCTGCCCGAGATATTGCGCTCCGAGCTTCTTTGGATATGTTCACCCCATCGGGCAGCTAGAAAGCAAAGTCAGAAAGAATGTTAGCTGCTGCCCTCCGAGGCTCGGTGCTGCCTCAGGCACCTGTCAGTCGTGCGGCGTTCGCACAGCTCAGCGCAGCTCTCAGGTGAGGCGTTCCGGGCAGCGGAACCCCGCGCTGAAGATCCCTGATGGAGAGCGAGGCCTCCGCCCGCGCATCCAGCCCCGCGGCCCGGCACCCACCGCCTCTTTGATGATGCGGGTGATGACGGCATTGGGCAGGTTGAGATCCTCCGGTCTCTCCGCCATGCTGAGCCTCCCGCACAGCGCGGGCGGCGTCCAGTGGAACAACCACGCCGCGCCGCCCCGCCCCACAATGCACCGCGCCGCGCTTTCCCGCCCTGCTCCGCGGCCGCCGTTGCCTGGAGACGGGGAGGCAGTGGGCGGGAAACGGGAAGGGGGCGCTATGGCGGCGGGGGTGTGAGGGGGGGGGGCGGTGAGTGAGTGGGTCTGTGTCATCCGACGTCTGGAAAGGCTAACTCCAGCGTGGTGTTAGAGAGCAGCATTCCTTTATTCCTCACCATTCGTACAAGGCAACTCAAGCAAGACACCTATTCATTCTTCCCTCATAAATACGTGCTGCTGTCCCTTTGGATGCTCGGTGCAATCGGGTGGCCGAAAGCCTGCCTGCTTCTTTCCTGTTTTTCACCACCCGCTTCATCGCTGAGGCTTTTGACACACTGCCATTCACTGCTCCCCAGCTTGGGAGATTCATGCTGCTTGTTAGGCCGTAGTGAGCCACTTTTTAATAACAATGTATGTGGAACCTGAGGAAAATATCCTTACACGTTTTGAGGCTAAAGATAAAAGTATTCTATTGTGCAAAATTATTGAGGAAAACAGGGCTATTCACTCACTAAAGCTGAAAGTTTTAGGACTACAGCTTATGGGCTCCTTTTGCTAAGGTAATATATTGGTTACTAATCCCTATTACTAAAGAAAGTGACCTGTATCACCTGTGAGGAGAGGGCTGTGGGGAGGGTCCTTTGTGTGGGGGGAGGCTGCTGGGAGGCCTGTAGGCTGGCAGCCCTATGGAGGAGATAAGCGCTGTTGGATGGAGCTGAGCTGCAGCAGTTGGAAGGGACCTTGGCACATCTAAACCTTCTCACGGAGTGAGACAGTTCTGCCTTGTGTAGAGGCCCTAATTTCTTTGATGTTTGCTAAATCTGTTTTTCTTTTGCTGGGAGTTTCTTATCCTAACAAAACAACTCTACAGTATGTTTTCTAATCCCTAACACACTATACTCGCATTGTTTGGAACATTTAACAATTGTTACAGTTTTGCAAGAAACAATCACATAATTCAGTAATAATGTTTCTAAAACATGCCACTAACATATATAGTATCTTACTTCTTAGATCAACTGTTTTTAAGGGTAAATTACAGAATACAAACTCATTATGTTTTACTTCTTCAAACCAATTGCTCTTTTTAATGTGAAATGCAGAAACAACATTCCATTCCCACAAGAGGAGTTTCAGTGGGGTGGTGGGAGCTTGAGGAGACGGGCAGGGGGCAGCTGGGGCAGGTTGGAGGAGCCCTGAGGCAAAGGGGTCTGTGGGGAAGATGGCTGTGTTGTCCCTGTTCTTGGGTTCTTACCTCTCCCTGCAGTGCTGTGTGGGTGTTGGTGTGTGCACAGGGGCACCCACTGCTTCATCCTGTGGGTTTTGCTGTGCCAGGAGTAGCAGGGAGCGTGGGGAAGGAGACACTGCTGTGCTGTTGCCTGAGCCTGCCCACAGTGCAGGTGTTGGGCAATGCATAGTGAGGCCACGGTGCCTTATAGACCCCAGCCCCACAACTATCATGTCTAGACCCAATGAGGTAATTAAGTAAACTCAGAGTGCAGGAAGGTAGACGGTTAATCTGGTACTGTGCTGGGATGATGCCTGAAGCTGGGAGCAGTAACTGACAGTGCAGCACTGGGGATGGAGTATGGGCAGTTGTGAGACATGTTTATAGGTAAAGGTATAGCTTGTAATGAACATACTAATGTGTGCACAGCATTTTGGATACACAAAGGTCAGACCTGGAGGAAGGCTTGCGTGCGTGACAGCGCTGATTACTTTTCCACTTACTGTAATTGTATTAATAAAAGCCTATCACTGTCATACAAACCACACGTCTCTCAAGTCTTGTTTCTAGCTCACTTCAGTGTATTCTTTTGTTAATAATTCTTTTGCAGGGTCATTCAGTGGCTCTCAGGGGTGAAGTGCTGTAGCAGGTGTTGCATTACTTTTTAATGAAATAATGACCAATTGTAACTGGTACATTTGTAACTGTAATACACAGGGCTAATGCCTGCTTCTGGACCAGCTGTCGGCTTGCTGTTGCTAACAAAGCCATCAGAAGTTGATTTCTGTTTTGCCAGAAGGCGAGGTTGTTTCCTATATGCCTAACTTAAGAACAAAGCAAGGCAGAGTTGTGTTATTGTGCAGTGGTGGGGGTAGGCTGGAGTAGAAGCAGAGATGACGCTGGCCCAGAGCCAGGGTCAGACAAAGCTCCTCTGCTCCCAAATAAAGGCCAGGGAGTAATGTTTGACTGTTGTGGCCCAGGGTGAGAATACCCAAGTACAATCTATGATCTGATTCATCTACAGTTTTGTATTGTCTATTTTACACTGTATGTTTCCTATAGCCTCTTTATTTTCCCCCCTAAATTAATTTGCACAAATGCTCTCTTCTGTCTCTTCCGGATCTCCCTGCTGCAGTGCTTGCCAGAATGGTGTCTGCAGGTATGAGCCATGGGATGTAAGTGCTCAGATTCCAATGTGATTTTTCTCCCTCTCACTTATATGCATAAAACCTTTCTCATTGATAACTTCCTTCCACCTGAGGACCTCAGCTGGCTTTAGTTATGTCTTTGTAGATGGAGTTCGTATATCAGTACCTGGAATGTGATCTGCATATAAAAACAAAAATGTTACAATCAGTGAATTCTTGTTTGCTTAGCTAGAAAATAGATTTAGTGCACTCGTGGAGTTGCTGTGGCAGCACACTCCATAGTTTTTAATTACCAGGTCCTCAGTGTTATATTTGCTAGTTATATACTTATATTTGCTTTCGTCTTAGATTAACTTCCAACACTGAAAACTGTGAGCATCTCCCCCAGCTAATGCTCATGGAGGTAAACCAGATGTTCCAAAAGGCCCCAAACTCTGTTTCTGCTGCACCCTCCCTTCTAAGTTGAAAGAAAGCTTGGAAGAAAATACTGTTGTCCAGTGAATTTCTCTGAACACCTATCTGTAAGTTGTAAGCCTGTGGTAAAGCTATGTATGTGGGCTCATTTTTCCCAGAACTTCATGGAAATACTTCCTTTATGGTCCTGCTGCAGTGGGCACAGAGCTTGCCAAGTGTTTTTTGTACTGAGCAGAAGACACTGTTAGCATCAGTGGTGTTGAATCTCGCTTAATTTCAGTGAAAATGATACTTCAGTATCTTCACGACAAAATAGGTGATAAAAGTTCAAATTATTCTTGTGTAGAGCCATCGCTGTGGAATATCTATGTTGTTTCTGTCATTCCAGAAGCTCTGTTATGATGGATGGGATACAAGTTGGGAGGAAATGCAGGTCCTACAGTAATGAAATTGTTATCTTAATAATTTAACCTCTTTCTCCCCTCAGAATTGAAGGGAAACATGGCAGAAAGTGGTTCACGTATACGCTGAGGTTCTGATCTGCAAAACCTCTGTGTGCAGAGAACATCCCTATTGGTTCTGCTGGGAACTCTGTGGGGTTGCAAGATAAATGGACTTTGTTAGTCCCTGAACCTGCAAGTAGTTACCTGTACTCCCAACCCCTGCAGGCTTTTGAGCCAGTTCACACCTCTTCTTCCACATCAGTGTTACCAGGGTCCACCCTAAGCTGCTTTTCAGAGCAAGTTATGAGTGACCACAAGTCTGGAGGAGGGCTGCAAGGGCTGGCAGTGCCAGAATTGAGGGCACATCCTGTTGGCTTTATTAGTGCTGGTTAAAAAACAGGAAGAGAGCAAATGTTCACAGAGCTGAAAGCAGGACACAGCTCAAATCAGAGTCACTTCAGTGATATGGGATGTTGTTACAGGCGCCTGTTTTCACTAGTTTAAGTTTGTTTTAAGAGACTGTTCCTGGCTGCTCTGTGTGCTTTATTTTTTTATTTTGTATTTTTGAAATAAAATAACATAGCACTGTTTTTTTGGTTTTCTTCCCCCCCCCCCCCCCCCAAATGATCTAAATTGTTAAGTAGTGTTAAGTTTTTATCCTGAAACTTAATTCTAATGCCTGGAATTGTTCCTTTTTTTCCCATCTCCTAGAGAACAGACAGCCACTGCAAGGAGTCCGGTTCCCAGCTCAGCACACTGGCATGCAGATGTCTCTTGCCCAAATTATCTCCTGTCCTCAGGTCTGGTGAGGTTACATTATCTCTGATGAAGGTCTTCAAATTCAGTTGTTTCATCTTTAAGATGTCTCTCTGGGATCTTCTTGCATCATAAACTAATTCAGTGGGTTTGACTACAAAAAATTGCCATCTAGTATTTCTACTGATTGAGTACATGTTCCTGTCTGCCCAAAGAAAGACGCTTGGACAAATTATGTGTACAGGTTAAGGAGCTATTTTCAGCTGCATGTACCAATTATTACGTTAATGCTAACTTTGTTAATTCACTTTGGAAAGTTAATTCACTTTTATTTTGAAAAGAAAACCTGTAGGGTAACCTCTGATTTGCCTTTCATACTGTTTGCCTGCATTTGTTTTTCTACAAATCTTGCTTCTGTTTGTGCTGCAGTTCAGAAAGACCTATTTTTCCAGGGCTGAACTCTGCAGCAGGGTTGGACATTATCTCACCTGGACAGACACCTTCAATGGCATTGGAAACGTGAATGTTTTCAGCTTGGGGAGGAAGAATACCTTGCTGACTACAGAGAATGGAGCTGTCATGAAACAAAGTATGTATTAATCAGGCTATGCTCTGCTAATTGATTTAGAATGCAAATTACACTATAGAAGTGTCTTAAGGTGGCCACAATAGGGCTGAACTAATGGCATGCCACCACCCAAACGGGACCAGTTTTGGTGACAGTGCGCTGTTGGACCTGCTTGGCTGTGACAGGCACCTTGATCCCTAGGGCTTAGTTTTCAGGCCCATTTAAGCAGATCTTAATCTTCACTTCTCTGAAAGAGCATTCCTGGATGGGTGCTTTTGCTGTTTTCTTAAATCAGCTCTGGAGTAGGTGGTTAAGGTGGGCTGATCCAGCTAAGTTCAGGCTTCCAAAAATACAGAAGTTTTCAAGTGAATCAGTGTGCCCATATGTACTGTGCCCATCACAAACACAATGCTAAGCCATGCAGACCTTTGTATGACCCACTGTTCTGCTTTTAAATTCTTAATTTTTTTTTTGGTACCTGTTCCCATGGTTGGACAGAAGTTGGGAATCACAACGGGGGAAGAAAAAGGCAGATGGCCTTTCAGTAGCAGTCTACAATTAGTTTAATCCAAAAATGAAAGGGTAGGAAGATTTATTTATGTACCTTGGTACATCTTGCTTTGTGCTTGTGTGAAGTGGAAGTGGGGTTTCACCAGGTGTTGAAGCAGATCTCTGCCAACAAAAGGGAACTCACCCTTCCCCGCTGTGCCATTTCTGGTTTTTGATCTCTACTGCTTCTGCAAACCCTGGCCAATCCAGTTTGCTGTGCCATAAATAGTTCAGTTTCTGTTGGATTAGTGAGCTCAAGTGACCTGCTGGGCTGTGCCAGCCCTGGTGTGGTAGCAGAAAGCGATGCCTGGGTGCATGGGGTCAGTTCAGCCATTTGGTGTAAGCATGGCTTCAGACTGCACACAGCTCAGCTGAGGAGACAGGCAATAAGTTTTAAAGCTTGTTCAACTTAATGCTTTACTCCATGTGATGCCCTTGCAGCAGGAGAAACCTGTTGCAGGTTTCAGATTGGAAAAGGAATCAGTGGTCAACCAGTCTGTGGCTCCTCACTGGCATTTTCCAGGGAAACTGCTGCTCCTGCTGCAGGAATGGGCATGATAATGATGCCCCAGCTACATCCTCTGCTCCGTGTTCGCCATAGACCCTAAACAATCCCACTGCTGGGAGTGCTGAGGTTTTGTGTCTGCCCTTAATGGCAGACTTTGCTAATCCCAGAAATAACCTTTATGTTCCTAAAAATCGGTTGCTTGGGGAGACAGGTATTTTTTTCCAATGTGATTTAGCCCCTTGAGTTTCAAAGCCAGCTCTAACCTTAGAGGATTTATATGTGCCTATGGTACCCTTTAGCCTGACACAGCTGTCTAAGCACGTGTTTGGATTTGAATATCCAGCCAAAGGCAAATCCCAGTGCTGGCAAACTGAAATTTGTGATGGAGAACTGTGTTAAATTTTAAAAGAAAGTAATTAACTCCCAAGCCAAGCAGCTGAGTGTGCAGTTTGCTGGAAACTCTGATAGAAAAGCAGGTGAAGGTCAGTCTCTAGGGGTTCGAATGTTAGGAGGAAAGTTGGAAGGAGTTGCTAACGTTCTGTCGGGAGCCTGTAGGGAGTGGAGCCACAGCATTCATCACAGCTGCCACCTTTTCCCCACATTCTTGACTTTCAAGTGCTGAAGCCTTTGGACACTTCCATACTCCCCCTCCCCCTCACCCCCTCCCCCTTTTTTTTTACAGTGGTACTAAGCTCGTGGCAGCTGAATCGCAGTGTGTGCACAGGACGTGGGTGCTTGGACACTGCTGGAGCAAGGGACAGACCTGTGCCAAAGCCATGGAGCAGCTGGGAGAGCCAGGGCTGGCATGTGAGTGCTTGGGTGATTCCTTACTGAATTTGTAGTGCTGCTGTCTGCTGGGTGAAACATGAATCATGACCGTGCAGGTTCCAGAACCTGGTGCTTGGAGAAGACAAGGGACCATATCTCTCACACATGCTTTGCAGAGTACTGGAGATGCTCAGCTCCTTGTGGGATTGCATTTGTTGGATGGAAGATCATGGGCTCTCTGCACCTTGTGCTGCAGGATGGGGTGGGCATGAGTCTGCAGGATTTGAGAGTGAGGACTGATTTTTACAGCCAATGAACTTCAGTCCTGTGGGTATGTGGGATTCCCATGGCCCTGGTCCTCCTGAATAGGGGTGGGAAAAACTATGTCTAATAGCATATTCTGTGAGAATGGCTACTTTAGAGAAATGGTGCTGTTCTTTTATTGTCCTGTTTGTCTTTTCTTTCCCCTCTTATTATGTTAGCATTTTTTTTCCCCAGGGGCTAGTAAATTTGTTGGGATAAACCCTTAATTTTGTTGAGTGGCAGACAGAGGTCACTGGGAATGCAGCAGATGGGTTCAGCTGAGCAAAATGAGTGGAAGTGTTTTTGATAAGCCAGGAGGGAAGAATATTTTGTGGTGCCTGCTTCCCCTAGAAACTGTTCTATACTCCCAAGCAGTGCCTGTTTGACCTGCTTGCTGCTTCCTGATCGCCCAGCACAGTGCTCTGATACCACTTCCTTGTGATCTGATGTGTGGTGTCCCAGTGTTATCAAGGCTTCAGAGACATGTAGTGTGTGATGGGCGCTGGGGATGGTGGCACTCCTCCAGCCCTCCTGTCCAGGGGGTGACAGCAGCTCTGGCTGTGACCTTGTGACAGCAGCTTGTTTTCTGGGGACCTCAGTCTGTGATCTTGCTGTGGTGGCCAGGACACCTCCAGGACTTGGGTGGTGGTGAACCGGACATCTCCAGTTTCCAGTCTGGATGAGCTCTGTTGTTGGCAACCTCTGCTGAAGCTGAAGGAAAGGCAGACCTGTTCATCTGATGTCTACAGGGCACAGAGCATGCCATGGGGATGTGTTTCTAAATGCTGGGATGCAGGAGACAAGGCAGCATGTTGTCTGGGGGACAAAGGAGGGTTCACAGGATACCACAGACTGATGTCCTCTGCATTTCAGCTGTGTGCTCTGACCTGCCTGTTTCTTTTCTCTCTGGCAGACACAAGGCGAGACCCCAGGATGTGGGGGCTGCCAGAGGTACAATACAGGGCAGTGAGAGCCTGCTGGCAGAGCCAGGGAGTGGTGTTGGGCAGAAGGAGGAAGATCAGTCCTGCACGGGTGAAGGGGAAAGGTAAGGGATGGGGCCGAGGGGGACAGCAGGTGGGCTTGGCCCTGACCAGGAGAGTGGGGAGGGGGCTGAGGTGTCAGCATCCTGAACTCTGCAGGATTCTGATGTCAGCTGTAGTGGGCAGAGCTGGCTGCAACCTCATCTCCCATTGCTCAGCTCAGCCTGAGCTCAGGGTGGCTGTGGGCTGGCCTCTGCCACCCAGAAACATCAGTCCCAAGGGGTCCTGCAGGGCTATGTAGCTCCATGGGCTGTGCTCACGTTCAGGTGTCCCTGCTTTTTTTTTTTTTCCCTGTCTCTTCTGAGCTCCCAGGATTCCATTCATTGTCACAGGCACATAGCCCTGTCCTGATGCCCCTTGTCTCTGTAATCCCCAGAAATGAACCCTCCTGCAGCCCTTCCCCTCCTGTGTTATTTGTCCAAATGTGAATGTTTCTCCTGCTCAGGTGCTCCGGCAGCTGAGTGCATGCTAACAACCCTGGTGGTACAGCAGAGAGGAAGAGACAGTACGGCTGCGGAGCCGCCGGGCAGGCAGAGCGCTGCTGGGCTCAGCGGGCTTGGGCCTGTTTGCCCAGACAGGTGCGGCCTCCATTCAAATCCGAGGGGCCAATGGGAGCTGCGCTGTTCAAATGCGGCGGTTGGAGCGCGTCCCTTGGAAACGCCACTGCTGGCCAGTCTGTCCCTCCTGGCTGCAACTAGCTCAGCTTTCCCAGGTCTGACAGGGAGGGCTGCAATTACTGCTAATTAGAGCTGTCCTGCCATGGAGCCTGGCAATGTGCACAGAGTCTCACTCTGCACCCGCCGGGCTGAGCTCCTGGGAGCTTCCTTCTGCCTCACCACCTTCGGTAAGCCATGAGCCAGGCTTGGCTCGGGGTGCCAGGGGATGTGGTACGGCACTGGGAGCCGCAGTGGCTCACGGTGGGAATGGTGGGAGCTGCTCGAAAGGCATTAAAACAGAGCTTTGCCTCACTGAGCTGAGGTAATGCTTGGCTCCACTGAGCCCTGGATCCAGGCTGCAGCTGCCGAGGTGATTTGCCTCTCTGGCTGGGTGTGAGCTGGGATTGTTGTGTGGAGCCATCCACAGTTATGGCAGAGCACCTGTGTCCTTTGCTCTTTGTGGATCCTCCTGCCTCAGTTGTGCCGCATGGACCTGAAGAATGCCCAGGGACACAGGGGACCGTGGCTGGATCCTGAGGCTGTGACAGGTAGCACATATCGTGATCTCCACTTGTGTGCGGGATGGTTTGGCAGTGGCTGTCCTGCATGGGGGGAAGCTGCCCGCCCTTCCCAACTAGGAATTTTAAAGCAGAAGTCTTATTTCAAGGCTGCTGCTCATTTTTGTAGGAGGGCATTGCAGGCAGTCATGGCACAAGGGTGTGGAGAGGGTTATGCGAGCAGGGCAGGGCAGCCCACGGGCAGCCAGGTGTGCTGCACTTTCCCCCTTCTGGCTTTTGAGTGTCCAATTGCTCAAGACAACCTGGAAGCTAAAAACCTCCTGTCTTTGTGACAAAGACTTTGTGCCCAATAACATTGGACTCAGTGATCCTTGTGAGTCCCTTTCAACTTGGGATATTTTATGATCTTGAGAGCCTGCTACTCTTCATGGGCCCACCATCAGTGGGGAGGTATGGCTGGCACAGCTGCCCATGTGGTTGCAAAGACTGTGCTTGTGTCTGAAGCTGTACATGGTGGCCTTGGGATACTCTGCCCTATGCTGCTAAGAATGCCCCTTCAGGGTAGAAGCACCCTGCTGTGGTTCTCATCTCTTCTGTCCTAGGCAAAACCTGCATTTTTCTCTTAATTAAACAGAAAAGCATTTCAAGGAGCACAAACCCAATTTTTCCATTCACCAGAGAACATCAGCAAGGAATAAATTTTCCTGCTTGCTGGTTCTGCTCCCGACATATGCCATTCCTGTGTGCACACCAAACTTCTCTCTTGGGTGGGTATGTTTGGTTGCCAGCTTGTGGGTGTTGCTGCCTACTTCATCCCTGTCCTCCATGCACCAGCTCTGTCCACCAGTTCAAATCACTTCTTTCTCAGATGATGACATCCAAATGGACGGGCCTGAGAGTCCTTCTGGTGGCAGTCCTATGAGCCCTGCTCTCCATAAAGGGTGTGCAACCAAGAGCTGCCTGTGGGCCCTGCTTCGGGATGAGCTTTCTTTCCTCTTCCTCTGGCTTTTCTCTGTACCTATTTTTGTTTATATTAAGTCTTTTGATCCAGATGACCTGGACAGGTTGTGCCAGGACCTCCCTACTGAAACTGTTTCCCTTTGTTCATTTTAGAGATGCACTGAAAAAGGCAAACCTGGGAAAAATCTTTCTTTGACTCTTTGCTTTTGGTGAGTGGTGGAAATGCAGCTTAAGTGCTTGCATAGGTAGGCATTGTGTTCCTGCTTTCCCAGCCCTGGGGGAAGGTTACTGCTCTGTGCATCTGAGGACATGCAGCTGCTGCTGCTGAGCTGCTCTGTCCAAGTGCACCAGTATGCAGTGTCCTGTGCACTCCAGTTCTTTGTTCCAGACCCTCGCAGAGCCTTGGCCCCATGGCAGTCCTGGAGTTGTGCAGCCCCAGCTGCTCCCAGCCCAGGGCTGGGCCTATGAGTTGCCCCCCCTGTACCACCTGGCACAAAGGCTTCCTTTCTTTTTCTCAGCACCCATTCATTACTGGGCTGACTCCTTGTCATGCTTGGTTAGATGAGCATTTTACTTTTGTGCTGTAGTGACTATTAAATGCTAATAGTGGAGCAGAAAGTTGGTTCCCACAGGGTCAGAGATCTGGAGATTGCAGAGGGCTCAGAAGTCTTGGCTCAGAAGGCTGGGGTGGCCTTGCTGGCACAAAATGCTCAAAGTCGTAAATTAGTACGAGATTAAAAAGCTGCATTGATTTACTCACTGAGAAAGGTCTGTCTTGTCTTTCTTGCTTTACTTTCATGTGTGTATGTGCACACGTACGCATGGCTGTGCACTCAAACACAAACACACGTGAGCTGGAGACAGATCTTACAGTTTTCTGTCAACTTTTTTTTTTTTTGAGTGAAAGATGAGGTTTGAGTTCTCTGAATTGTTTCAGGTTAAACAATCCCTTAAAATATCCCCACCCCTGCAAAAGCCTTGGGTGCGTCTTGCTAAATTAAATGTTATTTTGTAATTGAAATGATGTTTATATGTGCAAGAGTGATGTTTACCAGTTAGTTTGTTGTTTTTTCATGTGCCAGGAAAAGAGTGTAAATGGGCTATTTTGCTTTGGACTGAAGAAGATGTTGTGCCAGTGATATTTTCCATCTGTTTGACACTCCAGGAGTGTTGGAAAACATTTGGTTTTGAGCTGGTTTGGAACAGTTATGTGGATGTGAGACCCTGCATCAAACCTAAACTCTGCACATTACATCCAGGCTGGCAGCGGGGTCCTTAATCCCTGGGACCCTTCTGGGGTGTTGTTCACCTCAGTGGGGAATTTCACATTCCACACCTCAGCAGCATTTTATCTAAATCCTGCCAAAGGCCATCATGTGGGATTTTCTGCCAGTCTGAGTGCTGGAGATGGATTTCAGGGTTAATGTGAAATTGTAAATGCATGGGAATGGAAGAACAACTGTGCTGGCATGGCAAGCCTCAACCCCGTACTTTCTGACTTCTTGGAGTTCAATGCTGGGAATCAGCTGCCTGCAGACAGGTCTGGGCAGTGCCAACAATCACAAATGGCAGCTCCAGATAAGCGGTGGGAGCCTGGGGATTTGACATGGAAGTTTTGAAAGGCAGCAGAAGCTTCAGGTTGAGTTTATAGACATGTAAGAACTGGATTTTATTCTTGGCTCTGTCATCATCTGTGTGCAGAGTGAGCACTGAGTGCCTGAGTGAGAGGTCTTCAGCTGTGGATGCTGTGCTTGCAGGTGGTGGCTTTGCTGGCTGTCAAAGGCATCTTTGGGATGCTCCTTTGTTTGTTCTTTGGAATGAGTGCTCCCATCTTGTCCCTGCATCTCTGCAGGAGGCTGTCTGGATTCAGAGGCCAGCCTAGGTCTCCCAGGGTTTCAGCTGATGCTGTCCTAGACATGCAGGTGTGAGCCTGGAGCTGTTCCCATTAGGATGCTCAGGTTGAGCCACATCACCCTGGTCTGAACCGCGCAGAGCCCTGGTCTGGCACTTGTCTGCATTACTCCTGCCTCTTCTTTCTGCTGGAGTCCTCCCATTTTCCTCTCACTTTAAGTACTTCAAAAGACACTGATGGATATAAGTTCACTTGAGATTGCCAGGTCTTCTGGTTTGTTCCCTCTTTGCACTCCCCATCCCTTTGCACAGCACAGGCACTGCCATGTGCTCCAGGTGGGTTGGTACCCCTGCACAAGCTTGTTTCTGGCTGTGATGATTGTGGCAGGTTGGGTAAGTCTTGGCAGTCCAGCCAGTGCTATCTTCCTAGTTTCCTCCCCAGTTCCATGTGCTGATCAGTCCAATTCTTCTTCTGGTGCCAACCTTCAGAGGAGTCAGCATTTTTGGAAGCAGCATTGGATTTGGAAAACTTGGCTGTGGTTTTGGCATTGTGGTGGTCACATCTCAACTCCAGCTTATGGTACCACTTTTCATCTCTTCTTGGCCTTCCTTGCTCTTGTTCACAGTGATAACACTGGGTTTTCTGCAAGGCTTGGGCACTGGGGGCTGAGGACTCTCCAGCCAGACCTGCTACAAAGTGGTATTTCATTCACATAGCTCTTTCAGGCTCTCCCCTCCCTCCCTGATGCAAGGGTACTTGGTGTGCATGGAACCCTGGGCTGGCTGGGTCTTGCTTTCTGGTTCAGCAGTGGAGGGTCTGCAGGCAGTGGAGCACAGCACAGCTCTTCCTGAGGCTGGCAGCTTCTGGCCTTGTTCACTGTCTGGCAGCTATTTGGTGTCAAAAAGGTGACTGAAAGCAGACTTTTAATTCCAGGTTAGGGCAGGTGTTGACTCCTGGTTTTAGGAGCTTTGCTCATCAGCCTGTGCTGTCTGGGGTCCCTGGGAAATGCAGCCCTGTGGAGTTCAGGGGAGGGGAAGAGAAGGTTGAATGTGGGCTGGGCAGGGGGAGCTTTGAACATGCAGCATACATCAGCAAGGCTTACCTCATCCTCTGCTGAATTCATCCAGCAGCAACCCCTTGGTGCTTCCCTTTCCCTTCTGATGGGTGTTTATGTCAGAAACTTACTGCACAATGAGAAAACAATATGCAGTTTTACCTGGGAAGTTTTTGAGTCTGAAGACTTTCTTGGTAGCAGATATTCCCTCCCCACACCTTTCCTCTGTCCTCCTGAGCAGTGCCCCCATGCCCAGGCTGGGAAGGCAGGATGGTTTTGGCCCTGTGCATGGGAAGCATGAGGTTCCCCATGCTGTGAGTGCTGGTGACAGCATGAGGGTCCTACCTCCTCACTGTCTCTCCTCTCTGTTCTCCCAGGCCAGCTGAAGCTGTCTATTGAGGTGCGGGACCGCTCCCTGATGCTGCATGGTGAGTATTGATTGCCCTAGGGTGTCGGGAGAGGTGGCCCTCATGAGAGAGCCATGGGGGACATACGATAGGTACAGCACTGCCATCCCCTTCTTCAGATTCAGAGGACAGCACTGTGGTGGTTGTTGGGAGCAGCTCCATCAGTAGAGCAGCTCTTAAGTTTAGTGCTGAACCAAAATTTCTGGAGTCTCTCATTTCCAGGTGGCTGCAGTGCGCTTTGTGTTCTGGTTATATCAAGTTTTTATTTCACTCTGTATGAAGAGAGAAAAAGACAAAGACATAATTTGGAAAAGAAAATCTGAAATGACCAAAAATGGTTTGCAGGATTTCCAAATGGCTCGGTTCAAACACTGAACATCAGAAATAATTCTTCAAAAATGCATCTGATTTGGTCCTGAAAGGTGGTGCTGTTGCTCACACCATGACATGTTCCCCTGGGGACAAGTGAAGCTTTATTGGAAACTTCATTCTCTGGGGAATGGGTTGTAAGGAGAGTTGTGCAGCTCCTGGAGATGCAGACCTGAGGCCCAGGAGCTGCAGCACTGCCACTTTGTTGGCAGGTACTGAGCCAGTGTGCGTGTCAGAACCAAGTTCTTCTTTGGGGAAAGACCTGTCTGGGGGCCCATGGGGCTCACTAGGATTGCTCCTGCAGTGAAAGATATGCATGCTTGTGTCTTCTGGCACAGCACTTTCCTTGCTGGGATATTGTTAAGGCTTTGGGATAAATAAATGGTTGTAGGCTCAAGGAAAAAGCCAAGTATTTGAAGTGGAGTCAAAATCCTTTTCCTGTGAGCAAAGTAGGCTCATTGCTGCCATGGAGTTAAGCTCTATAGAACAAAAGGGAAATCAGGTACCTGGGGTTCCCAGCAACTTTAGGGGTGACTGTGCCAGACACCTGCAGGAGGGATGGAAAAGGCTTTTTTCTTGAGCAAAATTCCACTTTTCAGTCCAGCCTCATCCCTGCCTGTTTGAGACAAGATGGAGGCATGGGGAACAGCTGAGCTGTGCTCAGCCCCTTGTCTCCTCCAGTTGCTTCCCTTTTCTGGTTGTGCAGGGAAGCTTTGTACAGGAAAATGTTTGTTTTTTTTCCTACCCCAACACCTTTAAACCCAAAGGAGGCTCTTATTGTGGCCTGTCCTGAAGGAACCTTACAAACTGCATCACAGGGCAGCAGAAGGTCCTGTAGAGCCTCTTTCTCCTCATGCACCGTGGTTTCTGCCAGGATGACCTCATTTGTTATGGCCACACATCCTGCTCTGACAAAGGCAGAGGCACTGCTGCCTTGCTCTACATGTTAGGAGTGAGCTCAGCCTCACTCTGACAGCCTGTCCTGCACTATCTGGGCTCTGCAGCACAGATATTGCCTCCAGCTCCTGCTTAGGAAGCACAGGGTCCCCTGCTGTCTGCACTGGGACAAAGCTGAGACCCCGTTAGCGGGGCTGCCATCAGGATGTGGCTGTGGATATTTTACTTGATGTTATGTTTGGCTCCAGGGCAGAGAACACAGTGCAGAGTCAAGTCAGGCAGATGAAATGCTGTTTGCCATCTGAATGCTGCACTGCATCTGCTGCCAACCTCACCCACAGATGCCAGTACTTGTAACAGGGTTGTCATAAAGAAAAAATACGGCAGAACCCCTCCCCTGTTTAAGGCTGAGCTGCTAGGGAGGTGTGCAGGGTCCTGCAGGGAGGGAGGTGCAGAGTTACCTTCCTGATGCGTTGGGGCCTGATTGCTTTGTTTCCTTTCTAGTCATGGAAGCAAAAGGTCTGATGGGGACAGAGTACCAGCCGTGCAACTCCTATGTGAAGGTAGGTTCTTCCTTCTCTCTTTGGGCTTTAGTGTTGGCTTTTCCAAGCATGATCCCTTTTATTTCCTCCTTGGGCTCCTCTGCCTTACCCTGGATGAGCAGCATGTGAGGAGGTTGCTGGTCTGGTGGCAAGGCTGATGGCTTTGGTGACATGATGCCTGCATGGAGCTGGAGGAACGAAGGGCAGCCCCTGAGAGGGGCTTTGAGAGCCATTCAGGGGTGAGAGCACCCCACTGGGCAACCGAGGGAGTAGTGCCCTGGGCTGTCCTGTGGTATGTGCAAGGCAGCAAGCATCTCCTCTGCGAGTGGGCTGCAAGCCAGAAACTGACCAGCACCATTTGTGTGCACCAGTCCCTGATATTCTACTATTTTCCTTCCACCACCTTCTAAGGAATTTTGTAGTGTGATTGTTTGACATACATAAGGCAAAGTGATCTAAGCTACCTGTGAGCATGGGCTCAGCCAGACCTTTGAGGCTCAGCCACCTGTAACAGTGGCTGTGCTGTTCTCCTGAACTAATGCTGAGTGTTTCTTTGAGATGGCTGATGAGCTGCTTGCTTCCCCATGCAGATGTCAATTGTGCCAGATGCCGACTGGAAGTGCAGACAGAAAACAAAGACTGTGCCAGACAGCAAAAACCCAGTCTTCCACGAGCACTTTGTCTTGTGAGTACAATGGAGCAGGGATGGCTCTGGCTTATCCCCCAGCTCCCACAGAACAGTGGGGGAACAGTTATTACTGTCCTGGAGCACCCTCTGGAAGCCAAGATGATGTGTTTGCTTTTACATTATGATCTGTAATAAACATGCATCACACATGAGCTGCTTTGCTGCTGAGATGAGAAGTGACAGGTATTATTCTGCTGTTTTTTTATAGCTGAAATGTTTTGAACTCTTGGGCAGAGTTCATAAAGCTGTCAGCACACAATGTGACAGTGGTGTTCCCGCATAGTTGGACACTTGCTGGGCAGGAGTTGAACAAACACACTCATTTTCCTTGCGCCTGCAGTAGTATTGGCACTGGTATGGAGGAGAAAGGTAAAAGGATTTCTTATAGCTCCAGCATGTCTCTGCATGGGAAGGGAGCTCTATGGCATGGAATGTTTCAGTAGAGCTCCTCATTGTTAGCAAACATGTCTGACAGACCTCCATCCTCATGCAACATTTAAACTGAGTCAAAAAGTTTGTTTCATAGCATGCACAATTCCTTGTTCCTCATTTTTGTCTATTGATGTTGGATGTGCCTTTTTGCATGATACCTCCTTAAAGCACTGGAGCAGTGTTGCCAGCACCTGAATAAGGGAGGTCACATCCCTATGCTTTCGTTTGTCAGGAATGAGTACATCGGTGCAGCATTGCCTTGTTGGAGGAACGCCAACAAAGGTGGTGGCTGCAGGGCCTGTGCAGGGAGTGGAGAATACCTGGCTTCAAGGAGGGTGTGGGTCCCATGACCATGCAGGCAGCCTATGCTGAGGTCTGCTGGGCAGAGTGCACTCATGGGCTGCCCTTCTGCTTCTTGCAGCCTGGTACAGGAGGAGGATGAGCAGAAACGTCTCCTGGTCACAGTCTGGAACCGAGAGAGAGATTGCAGGTATGGGGCTTCCACACTGCATTTTGATCTTTTTAGGACAGGTTTGTCACCGCAGTGAACCTGCCCTCTGCTCTGGCCACCCCATGAGAGCTCCTTGAGAGCAGGACCTGACACTAGGTCTGCTGCACAGGGGGAATTCAGGCTGCTCCATGTGCAGACTGCCGGCCCTTGCCATCCTCTGTCTGCGATGTTGCTGCTTGGTGACAGTCACCACAGCCAGCATTTAACATTCCCATTTACACTGTTGGCTGGGGCTTGGGGCCAGGGATCTCCCCTACCTGCTGGGGGTGATGCAGGGATGAGGAAATCACAGCAGGTTGGGCTGTGGTGATCAGAATGCTGCATCCAGCTTCCTCCTGCTCCAGCTGCGGCCAAACTGTGTGGTTACATCACATCTGCTTGAAGCATGGAGAGAGGAGCATGTTCTGGACATGGCCCAGCTCCCATTGTGAGCAGGGATATCTGCATGGTCCCTGTGAAGGGGTGCATGTGGGGAAATGGTCCTCGGGGGAGGTTTCAAGTAGTGTGCATTGATAGTCTCTGACTCTTTTGCAGGCAGAGCAAACTGATTGGGTGCATGAGCTTTGGTGTGAAGTCCCTCCTGACCCTGGACAAGGTACCTCCATCTGGAGCACTGCGTGCAGGATCGGGTTGAGCAGGTGGATGCAGTGCACCCTCAGGGCAGGAACAGGGAAGCAGCTGGTTCTTTGCACCAAGGGGCAAAGGGACTTTGAAGATGTCCAGGGACCTACCAGTACAGAGCCACTGTGAGCTGGCACTGTGGGTGCCACTGCTGGAGGCAGGGGTGGGGAGCAGAGGACGAATCCTAGATCTGGGGATTGCTGCTCCTTTCAGTGAGGACACACTCAACAGCACCAGGGGGTGCGGAGATGTGGCTTTTGTGAGTGCTGTGTAGGGCTGGGAGGTGGGACCAGTCTTACCCAGCCTGCTGAGCCTGCTGGCACTTGTCACATCTGTCCATCAGCCTCTGGGTGGTAACCAATGGATAGTGGGAACACATTCCTCGGAAGAGGATTCTGCCTCTCTCCCTGCACTAAGCAGACAGGGGTCTACAGCTGAGGTGAGTGTGTGGTGGGCAAATGTAGGGATATCCACATCTGAGGGTGTTCCTGGTAGCAGTGGTGCTGCAATGTGCTTCTGTGCCAGGCTGTGTCCCTGCTGCTGCAGGTCTGTCCCTGCTGCTGCCCCGGCCTGGCTGCTGCTGGGTAATACAGCTCTCACATAGCTGGCTTTGCTTTTCTGAAGGAGTCTGCAAAGCTGATGCTGTGAATGACCTCTGCTGATCCACTGAAGCATTGAAAGCTTCCATCCTAGCCATTGGCAGTTAGGGATTTTGTCCCTGGATAGCCCGGGCCAGGTGCTGGCACTTCAGACAGGCTGGAAGGGCTTTAAGGAGTGTTCACAAATCATCTGAGGTCTGCACATTTGCTGCCTAGCAAGAGGTTAAAAGGAACTGTTTGTTTGAATTACATGTAGGGAAAGTAAAAGGTAGCATGGACAAATAATATGCAGTGTTGTTTTTTTTTAAATAGCAATTAGGGTAATTAGAGCAGCTCTGAACTGCAGCTGCCACCAGGAACAGCCTCTGCTCTGGTCATACTTACCCCCCTCCAAGATGTCAGACTTTGGCCATGAGCTTCACAAGTTCTCACTGCAGGGATCATCCCTGCATGCAGCCCAAAGGCACATTACTCTCACAGGGATGGGGATGGATATGGGGAATTCATGGTCCTTCTGGGACCCCATTTTTATTTGGGAAGGGCTGGCCCAGCCTCCTGGGCCTACCGGTGCTGCTGGATACCCCCTGCTCTGCAGTTTCCTCATTGTGGATTTAAAGCTGCTTTTTTTTTTTTTTTTTTTTTTTAATTGACCCCACCTTCTCTGGTCTTGATGGTTCCTGCAATCCTTATCTGATTCCTGGGATTGGGCTGGGATGTTTTTTTTTTTTTTCTGGCTTCTGCTGATTGTCCGGAGAATAATTGAAGATGGTGGCTCCTGGATGAAATGTCCCACGTGGGCAGGATGGGGCAGAGGGAGCTCTGATGTGGAGTGCCCAGCACTGCTGGAGGTTGATGTGGTCACCTTGCTCTGTGAGCATGGTGTGGGTAGTTTTACCTGGTTCCATGTCTCTTACAAGAAGTGCTCCAGGACAGCCTCTGTGCTCTGGCCAAGGCAGTTTTTGCCGCAGGATCACTGGAGCTTTGGGTGACCAGACTGAGTTAAATGGGATGGAGTACCTGCCCCAATACTGAGAGCTTCTTTTTTCCCACCCAGGAGATCAGTGGCTGGTATTACCTCCTTGGGGAGGATCTGGGCAGGACCAAGCACTTGAAGGTGGCTGCGCGGCGGCTGAAGAAGAGCAGAGGTGTGTCACCCTCCAGAACAGCCTGGGAAGGTTGGCATGGTGTGGGAAGGGTACTAAACTCATGTCTATACCTGCTGTGGTATGCAGCAGCCACCAGCCCCATGGAGTCTGTCCTCATGTTAGCTGTAATGACTAGTGGGATCAGTGTGCTGGGCGTCCTGGGCGGTTTGGCAGTCTCTGCACTGGTGCTAAACTCTCCCCTTTGCCCTTTACTCATACTTTGCTTTGGGCTCTCTGTGGGCCCCCAGATTTGCAGCTGCCTCTCTCCTTTGGGCTGATGCTGTGGCTGGGTTCTGATACCCAGGGGCTGTGATGGGCTTTCTCCTGCCTTGGTCTGTTTGCCACAATGCTGGGGTGTGTGGAGGAGTATGTGCTGGGGGTAACAGAGTGAGGGAGCAATGCCCACCCTAGATGTGCAGCCCCCCTCACAGCTGCCATCATGTGGGGCAGCCCTAGCCAAGAGGTGATGTCCCCTAGCACATAATGATTTTATTCATGGTGTGTGAATGTGGTGGGGAGGGAGAGTGGCTGTCAGGAGCTGTGTGCTGTTGGATTGATGTGCCTTTTTTTTTTTTTTCTTCCTAAAGAGCCAGTACTGGGAGGTCAGAGTGCAGCGTGTGAGGGCCAGGACACTGCGAACATGAGGCAGCTGAAGGTAGGTACAGCTGGGCTCTGCCCTGCCAGCGGTGCATGGGCTAGGGGCAGAAAGCATCTCAGCCTGTGTGCAGGGGTTTAGATGAGCAGGAGGGATGGTGTGTTAGTGAGGATGATGCTGAGATGGGAGCTGTGTCAGTTCCCCTATTGACACTGTAGCTTTACAAGCAATTCATATTCCCAGCCCAAGGAGGCAGTGGGTGTAGTAATCCCATACTTGCTCCCTGTTGCTGAATAGGGACCTCCTGTTTGTCCAGGACAGTACCACAGAGACCAAGTACCTGCCGTTGAGTGGGAGTGATGGGAACAAGGAGCAATGGGCTGGAGTTGGCTGCCTGCCTGCAGTGCAGCATCCGTCCCTGGCCGGCTCTACGTCGCCGTGCACGGGTGCGTCTGCTCCCCTCCTCCTCCTGGGGCCATTTGCTCTGGGAAGGGAAAGGCTCTTGGTGGAGCCTCAGTGATTTATAGGAGAGGCAAAGATGGGAAATGGGAACGCAAACACATGGCCTGCATCGGAAATAGGGCTCGGCCGTCCCTGTGATTTATCTGTGCTGAATTCCGCTTTGCTGCTTCCCTCAGCTGCATTTTCAGTTATTTGTTTTAAAGCGTAGGACTGAGTAGGACAAACAAAGCCAGCGCCCCTCTCCTCCCTTCCTCCCCAGTGGTGCTGCTGACTGGAAAGATGGTGGCTGGGAGGAGGTGGATCTCCCCATGCAGACCTAGCAGTGCCATTGTGCCCGTTGGAGCAGCTCCAATGGCCTTGCAAGGTGCCGGCTCATGGGGAGCACTGGAGCCCCTCTCCTTCCTCTATGGCCATCCCTTGCCCTGCAAAGGGGCCCCGTGCTTCCTCGAGCTTTTCCTTTCCATCTCCGTGTTAGGAGCTTTTTCCAAGAAGCTTCGCTGCGTAGCACAGAGCTGCTCAGTGCTGCCCTGCTGCTGGCTGAGCTGAGAGTTTGTCTTTAATTCTGAGATTACACCATGGGTATAATTCAGCTCACCTCTGATCCCACTCCATGAGCACAAAGCACGGGGATGTGCTTTTTTTTTTCTTTCCCTTCGGGACTGCACTTCCAAAAACAAACTTTTTTTTTTAATGAAAAAGAAAGCCACTCTCTGTTGTCGTCTCCAAGTGTAAGCAGTGCAAGCCATCCCTTTAATGAAGTCGGGCTCGCGCGGTCGGTGCCTGTGAAATGCTGCTCAGACATCCTCCAAGTGTTTGTGAGAACGTCGCAATAACAAAGTGCTCCGTGCGGCTGAAGAATGCCACGGGAACAAAAGCCACATCAACAGAGCAGGGACCAGGGAATACTAAAGAGTTGACAGGAATTTTAATATAAAACTCTCTCTCTTCCTTGTCACTTGGGGTTTTCAGGAAGCCCTCTGGCTTATCGTAAAGCGGCATACAGCGCAGACAGGGGCCGGGAAGGTGAAAGGTGGCTTCCTGCCATTCTTCTCTGGAGCTGGGTTCCCATGGGCGGTCATGCCAGTTTGACTGGGGTTTGTTTCTCACTGGTGCAAGACGAGGAGATCGGGAGCACGGCTGCTTTGGGACGCTGCCTTTTCATGGGCTGACGGCGAGGTTGGGGGCTGCAGCCATGAACCGCTTCAATGGACTCTGCAAGGTGTGCTCAGAGAGGAGATACCGGCAGGTCTGTGCCCCCCCGTGGGTCTCTGTGTGTCTGAGTATCCGTGGGCTTTCTTGCCCTTGTCAGGCTGTGAGTGTGCTGCTGATGTGCTGTCATTGGTAAATGGTGGTGTTAGAAATAAAGTGCCTTCAGGTGGGTGTCTGACCTCTTGCTGCACATCGCTGCAGTGTGTAAGTGGGGATGGAGGAAGGAGAGTTCTTGCTGCGTAACTTAGGGTGCAACTCAGCAGCTGGTTGTAGAAGTGCTCAGCTGAAGGATGTTTTTGTTTACTGCACATAACTACAGGGTCAGCTCTCTGCCAGGTGGCTGCGATCTCTTCTAAAGTTGTTTTAACAGAAATGTGTATGAGAATGAAGTGTTACTTGAAGCTGGCCACAACCAAAGTTGGCCAAGGCAGCTTGCACTGTTGTGCACGAGCCGGCACAGGCTCTCAGATGTTTTCAGTGTGCAGCTCTGGTGGGGAGTTTTGCTGGTGTGGATCTTGGTCTCCTGCACTTTGGAATAATTCTTCCACTGGGATTTGCACTGGGGCTCCCAGCTCGTGATCAGCATTTTTTTGTGCTGCTGTGCTCATAGTGTATAGCTGCAGTGGAGGTTGCAGGGAGAATTAGCTTAATTAAAAATGTCTGCTGCTTGACAGAGCTGTAGTGCCTGTCTCATGCAGGCATGCTCCTCTGCTGTGCAAATCAGAGGCAACAATGACTTGTCCTACATCTCCTCAATTCTCTATTTTGGCAATTTCTGCTGCACCTTCCAACACAGCTATGAGCACGCTGAGCCTGTGCTTGCTGTGGACTGGAGCCTTGTACCATCATCACTCATCTTCCAGCTTATACCAGTTCTGTGCTGAGTGGCAATCTCACAGTGGTGGGAGCTGAGGAAGGCAAGCGTCGGCAGTGGGAAGCACTGCTGATGGCACAGGGAAGGTGGTAGACAAGAGCCATGACCTGGAGTAGAAGCAATGGGAGAACCCTCTTGGTGTGGGGAAAGTTTTGGACTGGGGGGTGTCTGTGGGGGGAGATGCTGGGCTGTCAGGGCTGGTGATGTCCTGCAGAGCTCAGGTCTCCAAATGTTGTTTTTAGAATGTGAGGCTGGTTTGAAGGTGCAGAGCCACAAGCAGTCTTGTTCTCTTTTTGAGAATACAATAGCCTCCAGAGACAAAACTATATTCAGTGTGGTAGGACTGGACCTATGTACTTGATCCTGCCAAGGAAAGACTTTTTCTTTTGAAACTTTTTTTTTTTTTTTTTGCAGAGCAATCAAACAGGGACAGAGAGCAAAGAAAGGAAAGCTCACTGGGATTGCCCTCATGCTGTAAAGGAGTGTGGAAGCAGTTCTTGGCTGCTTCAGCTGGATTCTCTTCTCTGTTTGTTCTCAAAATAGCTCAGGGTCACACATGTCAGGTTTTTTTAATTTTCTCTGTCAGTAAAACAGGATTTCTGACAAATGTCTTGAGAATAATCAGGTATTTGCAGGAACTGTCATGCTGAGCTGCTGCTGGAAGCTGCCATACAAAAAAAATAAAAAAATTATTAATAATCTAATTGTTTCTAGAATCAGGAGGAGAAATGAGCCTAGATCAGCACAGCATCCATCCTGTTCAAGCTCATCAAGAGAAACATACCTCAGCTGACGGGCTGCTGCACAGAGCCTGCCCCAGCTGGTGCTTGGCAGGCTGAGTGTGCTGGTTCTCACGGCTTCTCCTGGAGCAGAGGAGTGCTGCTATTTGTGTATTGCCCCACTGGGGAGGAAATGTTTAAGTGGCTTGCTTGGAGAAGCTGTACTAGAAGTAAGCATCAGAGCCAAGTTGCCAGGTTTTCCTTTCTAGAGTCTTGATAGACTTTTCCTTATGCTTGCAGGAGTTGTGAAGAAGGACTTACACGTGCTCAGTAAATGCTCACCTTGCATCATTCATCTCTGCTGGTCTTGGGCTTGACTTCACATAGTTTTTCAGTGCCTTTTTCACCCTCTTGGCTGCAGAACAGGAGAGACCCATTGTCAGTAAGGCTCACAGAGTGACAGTTTTCACTGGGACAGTTCCTCTGGGCTCTGCAGCTGCTTTTGAAAATGCTCTGTACCTGCATTTCTGAAGGCTGTGGGGTAGCATGTGGATGAAACAAGGGATGCTCACTGACCACACGCATGGGTGCTTTCCTATTGTAAAGGGTGACCCTGCTGTCTCTTTTCAGATCACAATCCCTAGAGGAAGTGATGGGTTTGGCTTCACAATCTGCTGTGACTCCCCAGTCCGTGTGCAGGCAGTGGATTCTGGTAAGAGATCAGCTCAATTTTATCCCTCTTGATGAACTCTCTTTTGCATCTTAAGAGGACAGAGGCTGCTGTGTTACTATATTGGTGTTGTGTTGCAGTGATATACTCTGTTCACTCTTTGTTCACTCTCCAATGTGAGAACTATCCGGCTGGTTGGGATACCTATGGAAAATACACAGTGGAGCCAGACTGGCACAGGAGGAAGCAGAATTGCAGAGGGCCTTAATTGCTTGAGTGGATCCTCCTATTATGAGCCTCCAGGATGGATTCAGCATCTCTGTTATCCCACTGCACACCAGGAAATCTCCCTGGCTTCCCACGTTGAGCTACTGGCAATGTCCTCTCTGGGAGAAGTGGTGTGTTTGGACCGCAGACTGAAAGCAGGGATCCATCTGTTCACATCCCGAAGTTCCAACATGAATGATGCATTGATTTATACCTAATTCCTAGTATTATTTATGCAATGTATATTTAACACAGCAAACTGCCAAGGAAAGCATTGCACTCGGACACTGAAATTGGACTTAACAGATTTTAATCAGTTCCTCAGTGATACATTAGAGACTCAAAAATATACTTTCTTTAAAGTAAAGAAGCAGCTTAGCTCTGTTAGGGGAAGCAGTTGAGTCTTGGATGAGGGAGTGGTACAAGCTGTGAAGCTGTGCTATATGGGTGTCCCCCCAGCACTGGTATTCTCAGCTCTGTGTCCAGCAGATGACTGACACTCACCGATCCCTTCTTTTCATAGGTGGCCCTGCAGAAAAGGCTGGTCTGCAGCAGCTTGACACAGTGCTGCAGCTGAATGAGCGGCCCGTGGAGCACTGGAAGTGTGTGGAGCTGGCACATGAAATCCGGTGAGCGTTCACCCAAATCATCAGTGCAGTGATATGGGGGGAACAGCCTGATGGTACCCAGGGCACGACAGTGGGAACTTTGGGTGGCTGCCGAAAGCGTAAGGGTTTGGGGGATGCAGGAAGCTGGGAAAGGAGTCTTTAGAGGGGGAAAAAGAAAGGATGCAGGGACTGGGAAGGAAGGGCTGGTGGCTGTCCGAATGCCTCAGTGCCCCCTGCTCTGGCACTGAATTGCCCCATCTCTTCCAGGAACTGTCCCACAGAGATCATCCTGCTGGTCTGGAGGCTTGTCCCACAGGTCAAGTCTGGACCTGATGGCATGATCCGCCGTTCATCCTGCAAGTCTGCCTACGACCTTCAGTCCCCTCCAAACAAGCGGGAGAAAAACAGCACTGTGCCCCTGCGGCCTGAGCAGCGACGGAGCTGCCATGTCCTGTATGATGGGAGTGATGGGTTAGTGCTGAACAGCTGGGAGAGGTACACGGAGATCGGCAAGCGGGGCCAGAACACCATGCCCCCTCTGTCCCATGTGCCCTCTGCTGCTGACCAGAACTACATCATCCTTGCACCTCTGAACCCAGGGAGCCAGGTAGGGCTGCCTCCATCCGCGCATTCATGTTACTGCATGAGATGATGGCTGTGCTTGCTGCTTTCTGACTTGACCCAAGCTTCAGACTTCTCAGACATTATCTCTAAATGTTTGCCAGAGCACATGCTGTGTTTCTGAGCTGGAGCTGTGTCCCTGGGTGACCTTTCTTTCTGTTTCTAAAGCATTTGCTGCTAAGGCTGCAGAGCCGTGGTGAGTGAGCTGCTGCCTCCTCCCAGGGCTCATGTACAGGATGGGAGATTGGAAAGTGTTTCCACTGTGCAGGTCGCAGCACAAACCACTTCTCTCATGTTCTGATAGTAATAGAGCAAAGATGATTTTCACCTCTGGCTTTGAGTTTGGCACGCTGAAATGTACTGTTTGTTTTTGTGAAATCTGCCTTGAAGTCTGCCTCAGGTGGCTGTTCCTTTCTGGATTCTGTCTTGCAGCTGCTGAGGCCTGTGTACCAGGAGAACAATGCTACTGAGGGTAAGTTGCTGATATGGTGAGAACATTGCTCAGAGCACCTGACAGAGCCAGACCCAGTCTATCCAGCACCAGCACTTCTTGCTCCTAGCTCTACAACCAAGTCCATCACATTCTGAGGACAGTGGCTCTTGGCAGTGTTACCTTCCCCCTTTCTGGATCAAACGTAAAAGCAAGAACCCTGCCACCATGCCCAGAGGAGAACACAGCTGCTGGTGTCATTGCCTCGTGGCAAGGTCTCTGGGAGCTCACAGGGTGGCTGGTGACAGGAACTTTCCACTGGGGATGAGAAAAGCATGAAGTGTGAAAGTGCTAAATATTCATGATGTGGCAGATCCCCACGTTTGTGGGTTTGTCTGTGATGTGTTTCCTTTCTCGAGCAGGATGCAACAGCTGGGGGTGCTAACATTGTTTCCCCCTGCTTTGCAGTTCATTTTATTATTAGTAAGTGAGGTGGCCGTGAGCTGAATTTACGCAAAGAGCAGTGCAGGTTGAAGTGCAAGGTTTGGGAAATGTTAATTTCCTGGATTTCTGATGGTCTCTGGACCAGCTTTCCTTGAAAATCCTTGGAAGCATTAACACTTCCTGCAGTGGATCTGCCAGGGGTACATGTGGACTTGCAGGAAGAGGAGGTTTGGGGGTAGCTGTATGAATCCTGGCTACAGGATGGGGAGCAGAGGCTAACACGAGGTCTTACTGAGACAGGTATCAACAAATGACTGCCACTCAGCATGAGAAACCAGGGGCAGAAACAACCCAGGAGCCTGGATTCAGTGCCAGGCTGTTCACTGTGTGTGTTGACCTTATTAAAGAGATGGCAGTTTTCAGCATGCTCAGCTCCAGGCAGAAAAACCTCTGGCTTGCTCCTTGATTTGGGAGCTGTGGGAGGCAGTGCCTGTGCTCTGATCTGTTAGAATGCCCTGGGAGTTAGCTGTGTATCCTAGCAGAGCTGAGCTCCTCTCCATAGTTTCTCAGGAAGGAGTCTCTCACTCAGCTGTCCCACCCTGGGACAGCCATCAGTGCAATTTCCAGGTAGAAAATGTTCTGCAGCCTGTAAAGGTTGGGCAGTGTTCAGGGTGGTGAAATGTGGGGCTGGCGGAGCCACGGTGGGGTTGTGAGGGAACTGTGTGAGGTTGGAGCCTTGGTAGCTGGATGGCCCCAGCCCTGCAGCTGGATGGATGAATTTTCTGCACTTGAGCTGCAGGGACTGTTCTGTGTTGGGGTAACTGCAGCTGTTCCCTGCTGAGCTGAGCTGAGCTGAGCTGCAGGGACTTGTTCTTACAGAAGGGTAATAATTTTAAAGACTCGAGTTTCTTCCCTGTGTAATTTTTAATGATTATTTTCAGTTTATTTAAAGATAAGTCTTCAGAGAGAGGAATGCAGTGGTTAACCTGAGGAGTACAGAGGTAGACGGTAATGATAGGAGCTGATGCTTCTGTGCCAGCATGCAGAAGTTGGGGCTTATGACGAATGCCTCAAATGAAAGAAGGTGATTTAGGGATAAGAGGAAAGTCAAACTCTGCATGGCTCAGAGTGTATTTGTCCTGAGTTGGACTATCTCTTGTGCTTTGATTTTTATCTGGCGGCACAACTGCGGGAAAGGGGAAAGAGAAAATACCAGAATTATTGCTCTTAGAGGTAGAAACAACACTCTAGGTCATGAGAACCTCCTCCCCCCAGCCCCAAATGCAGGCAATGAGAAAAAACAGTGGGGCCAAGTTGCTGGCAGAGTATGGTCTGGCTTTGCTGGCATTTATCTAAAAGTAAACATGTTGCTTCCTAATACTTCATGGAACATGTAATGTTGGGTAGGTTCACGTGTTTGCTTTGGACCAGACCCTATCTGCTCTGCTCCATGTTCAGAAGTGTTTTGGCCCATTCTTCTCAGGAAGTTATGGGTTTTTGTTGTGGTTCAAAGGCAGAAAGCACCTCACTGAAAGCTGCTGTGGTAGGAACAGAAGGATATGAGGCTGGAGGAGGGATGCTTACGGTAGCTGAGCTGGGGCATCCATCTGGCATGGTCCTGAGATGTTGCTGTGGGTGAGAATCCTGGGCTGATGCTGCACTTCCCTCCTGGTCTGTCTGCTGGATCTCAGCAGCTTTGGTTCATCAGCTTTAGGATGGAGAAGATGCTGCAGTGTTTCTTTGGAGCATGGATATTTGGTTAGAGAGAGACATCCAGTTTCCATTGGAATCTTTCCTTTGGGCTTTAAGACAGCACAGGTGACCCAAGTGTGCTAGGTGACAAAACATGGTGGAAGCTTTCTGGATGTATTCAAAGGTTGTGAGCAGAGAGTTTAGAAACTCAGATGGCAACGAATACCCAGCAGTGGGGGTAGGAAGGACTCACCAAACAGCAGCCAGCAGGGATCAAGGATAATCCATAATACTTTTAATCAGGGAACTGTTATTTATGTTAGAGGTTCTGGGACCAGTGTGACATACCACCCAGTGCCAGCTGGCTTTGAGCAGTGCAGTCTGGCGGGCACGAGGTGGCTGTGGGAGCTGTCATTGGCTTGCTGGGAAGTGGAAGCTGTGCTTGCCCAGCTGAGGCTGTGTCACACAGCTTCTGTGTAATCCCTTCTTTGAATGGAAATAATAGCTCTTTGCAGTTGAGTGGGACAGAGCAAAAAGCCAGTCAGTTGCTCAGACTTCCTCCAGCACCAAAATGTGATGCTGAGAACTGTGGAGGATGATATGCCAGCCTCATGCCTACTGAGGTCATCCTTTGTAAATCCCCCTCTGTGGCTGAGTAACCATCACTCCCTGGAGGCAATTTGGAAGGAGATGGGTAGATCCCATGCTCATGAGTTTTGTTTATCTCTCCTGTTCTGTTGTCCAATCTAAATGCATTCTGAAAGCTGTGATTAAAAGCATCAGCTGCTTCCCATGATGTTACATTTCTGCACTTTGTGAACTCCCATGCTCTCAATTTAGTACAGGCAGGAGCTCTGTGGATAAAAATGTCCCAGGGTTTAAATTTCCAGTGTTTTACTTTCACCCTGGATTAGTCATGGATGGTTTTCCCCTACCTGGAAAGGGGTTGGCCATGCTTTGGTGGTGTGGGCAGCAGTTTCCTGATGGGAGAGGGATCCTCCTTGGTAATTGTGTAATTTGAGAAAAAGCTATTAGGGTGCTTGGGGTTCTGTGTTTCTTGTTTTGTACACTCAGTACTGCAAGGAGAGGTGCGTGTAATCACGAAGTTCTGTGCTGTACTCATAAATTGTGCAGAACACTGTGCAGACCCAAACACAGGAAGGCATGCTGGCCTGCAGTGGGGGCAGCTGTGAATTTGGGGTTTTGTCTGTCTGTCTTGCTGCTGTTGGGTGAAGTCCTGGGCCCAGCAAGAAAATAGCTCTTAATTGTGCAGAAGCATCAAGGGACATCTCATTTTGCATTAGGAGAAATAAAGTCAGTGCTGTTATTTCATAGGTCCCCAAGAGACCTTGATAGCAGAGTGATGAATGTTCCTGCAGCTCCGGCTCCAGCTATTCCTCTCGGGCTCTCTGTGCCCTCCTCCAGCCTGTGAGGGCAGGAGCTGAGCTGGCAGTGTGCAGAAGCTCTGCAGGAACACTCCTAATTCTCTCTGTATTGCTGCTTCCTCTCTCGTTCCAGGAAATGGATGCAAAGGGAAATCACACACAGGGTCTGGGAGAAAATCCAGGCTGATGAAGACTGTGCAGACAATGAAGAGCTATGGGAACTACCAGAACTGCACTATAGTGAGACCACACATCCCACACTCCAGCTATGGCACATATGTGACACTGGCTCCCAAAGTGCTGGTGTTCCCTGTCTTCGTGCAGGTAAGCGTGGCTGTGGGCACTGTGATATGATCCACAGCACAGAGCTTGCTGCCGTCTCTCTGGTCCTGCTGCCATGCCAGCTGGCGGCCTTTCTCAGTGTGTGAGGTCAGCCTGAGTTCTCTTCTCTGGGGCTGGCTGGACTCGGATACAGGTGCTTTCTTTAGGGGAGTTGTGTTCTGACCACGTGATGCTTTGTTGGATTTTCCCTTTTCAGCTTTCAAGTCTGGCTCTTGGGTGCTTGTTTGAATCAGGGAAGATATCCCAGTTTCCAGGCTTTGGCAAGCAGCTTTTTATAATTGCAGATCAGTATGAGTTCCTTGTGCTGTTAATTAGTGTGTGGACAAAGGTTTTATAATCCGCTTAATGGCCTGCATTAGAATTCTTGACAGGGATGCAGAGAGGAGTGTCTTGGCAGAGCATATTCTCACTCCCCAGTTACACAAATGATTTTCTTAATATTACACCTTAATTTGGTGTCTTCCCTTTTTGTCCTTCATAGGGCCAGAACCCCAGCAGGTCTGTTGTGACTGTAATCTGAGTGCATTACTGATGGATACAGCATCTCTAAAGCTGTGGGAAGCTATCAGCCTTCCTGTTAGCAGCTCAGACTGTTTCCTGTAGGCTCAAACCTGTGATCTGTGTTGTCTGTTACCCTGGCCTAGGCCAGGGAGCTGCACACTTGTTGCCCACGGCCATGTGCACCATTTGTTCATCAGCAGGAACACAATTAGCACTCTGGGCTCCGCACCACTGCAAAATCTGTGTCTTGGACTGAACCTGGGCTGTTTTTGCCACTTCAGGAGCTAGTTCTCCTGCTTTGCTGTCTCATACTGCACAGCCCCTGTGCTGTGTACCTGTACCCTGCCTGCTGGCTGTGCTGCTCAGCGGGATGTCTGAGGGCTGGGCAGCACCTACAACAGCCAACATGCTCTCATTATTCTCTGCTGTTAAATGGGGCACACTGGAAGTGCTGACTGGAGGGTAGAATGTGATGTTAGGAAGGACAGAACCTTAAATTTGCTTAAACATGCTGTGAAAGTAATCCACAGAACCATTTAGTAAATATTCTGTCCAAGGGACGTGGGAACCTAACGGGCTGCAGTTGTGGTTGTGCTTCCTGCTGCACAGCACCCATAACCCGCGTGGTGCAGAGCAGTTAAGGTACCAAGAAACAAGCAGCTGATTATTGTCTTTTTATAGATGAGCCTGACATAGGTGTTAAATGTAAGGTTTTCTTTTTCGTTGCATAGCTGGACTGCAGACTTGTGTATTTCTGAGCGCAGCGTAGGGTGACTTCTCCCTGGATGAGTTACAGCTTAAAGTGAAGACAAAGTGGGTTTGGTGGGCGGAAAGTTTTTCTGGCAAACCACGCTTCCAGTGGAAGGTTTGACTGTTTCTTTTTTCTTTTCTTTTTTTTTTTCTTTCCATTTCAAATGTAGCCCTTAGATCTTTGTAACCCAGCCCGGACTCTGCTTCTGTCAGAGGAGCTGCTGCTTCACGAGAGCAGAAGCAGGACTATCCAGGTAAGGCTACTTCAGTGCTGCCTCAGCTTTCTAAATTCGCTTTTCTGCAGACTCATACAGTAGATTGAGAAGGGGAATGCACTGCTTTACTGAACTTTTATTAGTATGATAGTTGGAAAGAATTTGTAGTTGGAAAGAATGGTACTGGGATAAACTAAATGTCAGTGCTTTATATTATTTTTATTTATTTATTTTGCTGGAAATCAACTTTTTCATGCTCATGAAGGATAAAATGCACACGACAAATCCTCTGGCAGATCCAGAAAGAGGGAAATTAGGAATATTTTGTTCCAGTGTAGAAATCTAGCCATAGAATGCATTATGGGGCTTTTTTAGAAGTTTAGCTCCTAAAGGTCCTGTCCAAAATCCTCTCCACTGTGTTATTTCAACTTCTTTTCTGTAGTGCAGGGAGTTGATCTAGAAGACTTTTAGAGGTCTGTTTCAACTCAAATGATTCTATGTTAGGAGGGATATTAAAAATCTTGGGAAGCAGCTAAGCTTTGGTGACATGCTGAACCCATGTATGTGACAGCTTTCAACAGCCAAACCACCAGGGTTTGTAATGTGTGCATTTCTGCTGGCTTTGCTTGTATCCAGCAGTGAGGTCTAAACTACGGGATCTGGGACAGAGGAATTATCTCAGTGAATGGCACAGGGCAGTGCACAGCCAGAACTGCTCACTTGGGCATTGCTCAACAGTGCTGAACAGTGACAGTGCCTTCTGGGGCACTGTCAGTGAATCTCACTACTGTACAGAGCACATGTGTTCTGAATTTAGTTGGACTGAACAACGTGTCATCTTCACAGAGCCACAGAGGAACTTTCATTTGAGTAATTTAGTTTCTGTGTAATGTTTTCTGGGTGGCTGACAGCAGAGTCCCTGAAACATATCATGTTGCTGGCTTGTAGAAAGCTGTTCAGGACTGTGCTGAAGGACTTTCTTCGCTCTCTTTGGCTTTCAGCATGTAATTCATCCCTTATTTTGTCTTAATTCTTATTTTCTGCTTGAGTACATGAAAAATTGCATCACTCACCAGGGAACTTGTCACCAATTTGTAGATAAAACTCTTCCCCTGCCTGTCCTGCTGCTCTTTGCTCATCAGGGTCTTCAGGATGCGTGCGTGAATGAAAACAAATAAAACACATGGCTGTGTAACACAGTGGTGCTGTGATGATTGGAAATATGGTGGCCAGCCTGTGTTCAGGATACTCCTCCTATGTGGGTTTGTGTTCCTTACTTTGAGGTCTGCCTCAGGGGTCTGTAAAAGCAGCCAAATGTAAACTATGTCTGAGTAACTAATGCCATTTTTAGTCTGGGTGAAGTGTGTATGTACAAGGATGTTTGAAGGTAGATGAAGCAGAGTCTCAGAATGATCATGTTTGGAGGAGGTGTGCTGCTCTGTTGCCCAGTGGCCACATTAGCTATTTTGGAGACCCAGCTGTGGAGAGGATTAGGATGCCTGAGGGAAAGGGCTCTCTGTTTGCTAATGATGCCCTGAGGAGGATGAGTGCAGCTGGGAAGAGGATTTCCCAGTTGGAGCATGCTGTACAGTGGCCAGGAGCACTAGACAGCCTCTGAGAATGATGGTGCCTCCAGGCTGTTATAACTCTGCATGCCTGGCAGAGGGACAAGGAAAGAGGCTGTGACTAAGCACAGTGAAATAAACAGAAGCAGTGAATGGAAAGCATGTGGCAGATTGTGTTGGGTGACAGGAGCCTGTCCCTCAGTGTGAACCCAAGTGTGGTGCTGAGCCCAGTATTGCCAGGAGCCAACAGCTGTAGGAAGCAGCACCAGGACATCAGCCACGCTTCTGGTGGAATGGCTGCCTCCTGTCTGCAGTGTGTCAAGGCTTCACTGCAGGGCTTTGCAGAGCTTTGAGGAATTGGTGTGCTCTTGTGGAGCAAGAATGTCTGCTTTAGTCCTGACAGGCTGTGGATGAACTTCTGAGGCCAACAAGACCCCAGGTGGCCTGGCCACAGTGGAATTTCCCTGGTGCAGAAGGACTCTTACTTCTCTTTTCGCTGTACTTGAGCTTACTCCCACTCCTCCCTTCTCTGCTGTCTTGTTTCTCATGAGTCCTTTCTTCCTTGCTCCAAGTGACTTTCTGTTTTCTCACTGTGTGTCCCTTGCAGCCTCTCAAATTGGAGTTCAACACTTTACAGGACTACTTATTGCATCTCATTCTGCTTTGCCCAAGGGACTGAAAAGAGGAAAAGCCTGGGTGCAGGGGCTAGAAATTGAGATGCTATGTCATATTTATTTTTTAAACCAGAATCTTTTCCCCTTGGTGGTTTCCATGTCTGGCAGTGCATCCTTGTCACTGAGCAAACCCTCTCCCATCTCCTGAAGGACACAGCCTATCTCTCTGGAGGCTTGCCAGGATCTGTCCTTTCTCTGACCTTACCACTGGGGCAATCCTTATTCAGGCCTTAATCACATCCTGTCTAGACTTTATTGCAATTCCCATTTTTATGGTGTTCTGAAATCCCTCCAACCTGCAGAGTGCCAGAGGAACCAGCACAACACAGACAACGAGTGCAAGGTGGTTGATGCAGGCTTTGTCCTTTTTGATGTTTTTGTGTTGCACCTGAAGGCAGTTTTTCAATGCCCTGAGGAGCCTTCACAATGTACATCAAGCTCAACCCCTTCTCAGCTCTGTTTTGCCATCCTGGCAGGTCTGTAGGTCAGGATGTCCCTCTCTTGAACCTTGGGGAACAGGGACTGGCCTGCCTAGGGTCTTCTATCCCAAGTGCTGAATACAAATTCTTGGCACTCTGAGCCCTGGCTGGGTCTGACAGCTCTCAGTTTCAGTGGGTGGCTGGGTTTGGCCTACACAGTGGGTTAATGAAAACCCATTCTCTGGCACAGATGTTTCATGATCTGTTTTTAGACAGTTTTATTTGGGTGAGAAACCAGAAACTTGCACTTACCTCCTACCTCCACCGCAGTAGTTCCTCTCACTCTGTCCTTTCTTTTCTACTGCCTCTTTATATTCTCATCTCTGTCATTTTTGAATCAGGTGATATCATTTCCTCATCTGCAGAGCCACTGCTTGTGCTGATGCTTGAGTGTGGGTGTGTGACCCTTTGGGTCCTTTGATTCTAGTTAACCGAGGTGAGGTTCCAGATTGACAGCTGGAGCCTGCACCATGGATCTGCTTTTGGCAAGTGTGGTCATGTGTCTTCATTGAATTCTAGTTGAGCATGTAAACTCCTTGCTGAGTATCTTGCCAATAATCTAGACAGAAAAAATGCATGAGGTGGTAGAAGAGTCTAAGCACATTGTGGGTTAATAGACTGTTGGGATGTCTTAGAAGGAAACATGCATTTAGAATGGACACATTCAGAAGTCAGAATCCAGGAGCAATAAAGCATGCTTAGAGAGTTAGGGCTGCAATGTATAAAGCAGTGGCCCAAAGGCTTTGCCATATCTCTCTGTTCTCTGACCTGGAAAGCTTGTGCCCATTTCCAAGTCACCATACCCGGTGAGCATGCACCTACTCCCTCTGCAAAGCTTAGGCCATTTCTCCAGTTAGATGGTGGCTCTGATAAATGCCAACATACTAAGCTTGTAGAAGCTTTATTATTTTTGTTCCTGGGCTCCTAGAGTATGTCTCTGCTTCCTAGAGTATGGGCACATAAGGGCATTATGAAGATATGTATAGATCTGGAAAATCTGAGGAAAATTAAAGGCAGTTTCATCCATTTAACTCAACCCAGCAAATCGGGCACGTTAAGTTCATACTATTCTAACTGGGCTTTGTCTTTGAGATTGCACCCATTTCTGCTGGAGGAGATCCCATGCTGATAAACATATACAAAGTGTGTGTGGATCAGAAGATGTGTGTTCAAGATATCTGGGCTTGCTCTAGCCAATTGCAGACAGCAGTCTCTGTCCAGTGATGCAGGGGATCACTGTCGTGTTCTCCTTTGGCATCTGACAACTTTGTTGCAGAAGATCTCCCTCTGTTTTGCTGGGCACGGCTACAGAACCACAGCAAGAGTAGAGGAAGATATCTTGGAACACAGCCTGGCTCAGCAGGCAGGGTTTGTGTGCCCCATCCTGAGGTGTCTCTGCTGATAGATTGCTGCAGTCACAAGTGCCAGTACCTCCCTACTGTAACCCCAATGGCAATGGCTTGCTGTGTGTACAGGATGGGGGTAACTATTGTTATGCTTGAATGCAGAGGTACTTGAGCTGCAAGGCTTAATTTGCAGACACCTTTTCATAGTGTTTTTGTGACCATTTTCTTGATGCATGGTGATGACCTTCATTCTGTGATCTCAGAATCTCTCTGTGATATTCTGTTCTCATCTTGGGGAAGCATACCGACTCATTGCTTTCCACCTTATCTCCTGGAGTTCATTTTCTCTTGTTTTCTTTTAGGAGACTCTTTAAATGTACCTGTTCCTTCAGTAACAATGGTTTGCCAACTGTACTCTGTAGGTAGAGTCAGATCTATGAGCAGAAGGGGCTCTGTGGTTTGCCATGGTGCAGAACTTAACACAGATGAACACTAGTGCCAACCTCTACAAACAGATTTTTTGTAAAGTCTGCTCATAGCCACTGAAAAATCTGTATGGCAACAGCTGTGTGGCCTTCAACTCTAATAATGACGCAGGTATGCTTATCCTTTTCTTCAGAGGAGCCCTTTCATCATCCCATTTGTTTACTGTCTCATTTTGAGGTATGAAACTCAGTTCTGGGAAACAGACGGCGGTACTCTGACTCTTCAAGGAGCAGCACTGGAGGATTGTGTGTTGTTCCCGGATGAATCCAGGCACTGTTTCCTTTTTGTTTGCTCTCTTACTCTTTGAGCCCTATGATTTCACATGGCAGATACCAGATCTGTTGTAGGGGGCTGTTGGAGGCATGTCAGCACTGTGATGCCCACCCCAGGCTGAGCTCCAGATGCTCTCTGCAGCCCTCCTCTCTCGCACCAGCTGACAACTGCTACTTGGGGCTCACCTCTGATTTAGTCTCAGGAGGTCCCACTTCCACCTCTGTGAGAGGGATCTGCTGGGTCCTGGCCCTTGCTTTGTCCCCCTGTGGCTCACAGAAGCTCTATAACCCCCTTTAAGGCCCCGGTTGTGCAGAGCTGCTCAGATGTCTTCCAGGAAGCAGCATCTAATGGAGATGCTCTTACCTAACCCATACCAACTGTGCTTTTATCTTCTCTGCATCCTGAATTCAATCAGTCCCATCTTCTTGTTAAAGCACAATGTTACCTGCAAGTGCTTCTTTATGTGATTGTGTCCATGATTCCCCATTTAAGTCTATTTGATTTCAGAGCAGGTTTTGTTTTTTTTTTCCCTTACTAATCCTTCTGTCCCTTTTTCTTCCCTTTAAAGTTCCACGTGCATTAGGTCTCCATTTTCTTTCCTCCATTTCCACTTTTATCACTTGCTGGTCATGCTTCATTTCACTGCTCTTGTCAAAATCCCTGAACATTCCTTTGACAATGAGAGATCTGGAATGGCACTGGATGTGTCCCTGAATGGGAATCTTGTGAAGCAAGAAACGCAGGGGAGAAAGTTTATAGTGCACTTTGTGCTTCTTTTAGTAGTAATAATGCCAGAGGTAATGAAGAGGGGGAACAACAGTGTTGAGAGCAAGGGAAGGGATTTTCCAAATGATACAAATAGATGCTCCCTGCTTTAATTGCCAATTAAAGCTATGCTGGGAGCTTTCTGCTTATTAAGAATCCCACAAAAATGAGTTTGCACAGCAAGAACTCTTGTGGCAAGGACTTGATTTTGGTTGAAAAATTGAACGCGAGTCTCAGCATTATGTGAAAAACTGCTGCCCAGCTTGTCCCCACTGACACATGGCTGTCAGCTGGCGGGCAGAGACGCACTGTGCTGGCTGTGCGTCCCCATAAACAGTGACTCAGCCCCTGTCCTGAGCAAAGTCACCTTTCAAGGAGTGTCTTGGTGGCAGCAATGCCAGCCTGTGGGATGCTGGGTGTTTTTCTGCTTTTGCAAGTAAGTTGCTAAAAGGTCAGAAAACACTCCTTGTTGCTGCTCAGTGCTGCAAAGCATCTTTCCTTTGTGCTGGGGGTATGTCTGGGGGCATCCCCTGGAGTGGTTAATAGCGTCTGTGTGCTCCTGTTCTGTGACCAGAACAGAGCATGGGTTGGTGCTTTGCAGAGCATTCAGCATCCAGTGTGCCCACTGGCATCCTGCAGCTGCTTTCTGGCATCAGCTTGAGCCTTGCTGCATGCCCCCAGCTTGTGCTGCAGAGCAGGACAGGCTCAGCCCTTGACTCATGTCACTCATTTCATGGGGCTTCTGGGTCAAGAATTTGCAGTGCAGCTGCTTCTTATTTTAAAAATCACCATCACCTCTACTGATTGAATGAGGGACCTCAAGAGCCAGAGCAAAATCAGCCTGTTGAGTTGTGAGCACATTCCAGTGGAGAAGCTCCCAGCACTCTTGAGTCACTGCTCAAGCATAGAGCTGGGCAGATATGCAGTACAGTATTTGCTTTGTACCTCTCAAAGTGGCTTAAAGGTATCAAGTATGTTCCCTGCAAACACTCTCATGGGTTCTGCTTTTGTAAAAACGAAGTGGGTTTTTTTTCCCCTTCAAAGGTAGTAAAACTGGACATACAAAGAGTGAAAACAGTGAGGAGGTCCTTCCTGAGCATGTTGAGGGGAATCACGTTTGCTTTTAGGCTGCAGTTCTCTGATGTGCTGATATTAGTTGGCAACTCATTCCGTCCTCTTGCTCCCCTGGTTTGTAACTTATATAAATGGGAAGTGACATGAGAGAGCAGAGGGGGTGTGTTTGTGCGACGTTGCACTGTTGGGCAGGTTTACCCCTCCTGTCACAGGACTGCACAAGCCTTGGGAGGTGGCTACCCAGCAGTGAGCCCTGCGTGGGGCTTGCTGGGGGTATCCTGTGGCATGCAGCACCCTTAGGTCATGGGCCTGGATTGCTGCTGGCTAGTGCATTTCTCTGTGCCTTTTCCAAGGCACAGAGTGCCAGGAGATGGATTTCTCGTAACCTCTCCTTTGCTGCTCTTCTGCTATCCAGGTGACTCTCTTTGTCTACTCTGACCTGCTGCTCTTCACCAAGGAGGACGAGCCTGGACGTTGCAATGTACTGAGGAACCCTCTATACCTGCAGAGTGTCAAGCTCCAGGAGGGTGAGTGTCTGCAGTGGTTGGAGGTGTTCGGGGTGTTTCCTGGGCTCATGGTTAAAGATCTCTAGACAGCAGGATAGCACACCACTATCCCAATGCTTCCAGTTTGCAGCAGTGCTGGCTGATGCACGCTGCCAACCTCCCTGTGCTGGATTGTAAGTCCAGCACCACCCTTCTCAGCCCAGCATTAACCCAGTCCCCGGCAACTTTGTCCCCTGGTGTGC
>JAPSGF010000020.1:6860743-6881510 GCA_035772895.1 Perdix hodgsoniae | reverse complement strand
CGCTTTGCCTTGGTTGAGCTTTCACATCCAGCTGAGGGTTCTTGGGGCAGGGGGGTGGCTTGAATTAAGTTATTTTGAGTTCTGAGGCTGTACAAAAGATGACCTCAGCTACCTAGGGTCAAAAGAGGAACGAACAAATTGCTCTGCCACATCCTATTTCCAATAGTGGACCCACTTCTTGGCCCCATTCCAATCCCATCGTGTTCCTTCTTTGGTGCAGTGGCTGTTTGGCCATGGGCTTGCTCTGCATACAGCTGCCTGACTCCATCAGCACAGGGCTGGGGCTCTGCTGCCTCCTCAAGCCCAGGCAGTATGTTTGGGGACTCTGCAAGAAAAACCATGATTGGATGAGAGGAAGAGCTTTTCTGTAGCCAGAGTGGTCAAATCCTGGGTTGCCCAAAGAGTGTGCGGGACCTCCAGCCTTGGAGATGTTCAGGATTCCACTGGGTGCAGTACTGAGCCCTGCAACCTGGGTTCTTTGGGCAGGGGCATGGAATAGAGATGTCCAGAGGCTCCTTGTAGCCCAACCTTACTCTGTGACTGTATGAACTGACATCTCTCTGCAGTCCTGTGGCTCTGATCAAGAGGGATTAATCCAGAACTCTGCTACTTTTTCATAAGGAATAGTTTTCAGGATCATTTTGTCACTTCCCATGATTTTCCCCAGTGGAGCAAACAGTTCTGGCAAGGAGCTGTGCCTCTCTGTGTGCCCCACAACATATAAGCCTCCGTGCTGGGGATCTGCAATGGCACAGTGGGCTGCCCATCTCTTATTATCCATTTACAACGACTTTTCTACTCCCAGATTCATTTGCTAACATATTTGGTGGGGGCAGTGAGGGGGAAAAGGGGCACGGAGAGTTCAAGCTGTTTAGAAAAGCCCTTGAGCTTCATTGAGATTTGTTGAGTTTGTTCTCCACACTGCTTATTACCAAGGAAAGAACAAAAGAAATTGTTCCTCGCTGAAGTGCTTGTTGGTCAGCATCTGCTCTGCTGCACGTGTAGTTCCTGGCTGCTCTCAAAGCTGCTGCACTATTTTGTTCTCCTGGAAGAAAATGTCTTCCCCACTGTTCACCCCGTGGTGCAGCAGCTCTGCACACTGAGGTGTGTTTGCAGGTCGGCGTAAGAGTGTGCCTCCTGACCTCCAGCTGATTGCTGACTTCTGTGAGCAGTTTTCTGCTGCTTATTTCCTTGTTACCGTAATAACTTGGCTAGAATCACATCTGGAGTAGCTCAACGAGCCTCTCGAAGGGGATGTTTGCCTGTGCCACGCCAGACCCCCCTGTACACCAGGAATCCAGCACAGTCAGTTTTGAGGCAGGTTTGGGTAGGGCTGCTTCAAGGCGGGTGGAACAAGCAAAGAGATGTCTGTCCCTTTTGGCAGGAGCTTTCTGTTGGTCTCCTCATAACTGAATGGCACATTAATAGGAACAGGCGTATTGCTGAGTATAACAATTGAGACATCTCCGGTACACTGAAGACCATTGTGATGTTTCCTGTTTCTGCCTCTCGCTGCACTGTGCGAAAGCAAATCAGTATAATCTGCTTTACAATGCTCTGTCTTCCTGCTTTAGAAGCTGAGCATGGCTGATGAGCACCACACCGGCCAGTGTTTCCAGTGCAACAGGGCTGGCTTCCTCACTAGAAGTGGTGGGAATTTCCATGCTAACACTGCTGCCTTGCTGTGGTCTCAGCCCCTGGGTGGGTGTGCTTGGCTTGAGGACAAGGAGGAGAGATCCCATGTAGCAGCCTGAGTGAGGACCCTGTCTGTGAGCCCCATCCCTAGGCTGGGTGCTGCTGCTTTACATCCCAGTGCACCGTGTCCTGCAGCAGACAGCTTTAAGACGTCCAAAGGTCCAGACTCTGGTTTTTGGGGCTTTGGTCTGCAAACTTCTCTTTGGGTCTTGGATGCAGTGCTGTCCTCACTGAGCAGGCTGGGGAGCAGGGTGCCCTTGCTGTGGTTATTGTCAGTGTCCTCTAGTGTGCAAGGAGATGGTAAAAAAGGGGCAGGACCGATTTCCTACTCCCATCTTTTAGACCCAACTCCTGGTGTGTACCACCTCTAAGCCTTGCAACCAGAGGGTACTTTCCATTGGTTGCACAGAGCAGGTGGCAGAATGGTGCTGACAGCTACTGCTGTGCTGGCAGCTGTGTGTCACCCACCCCTTGTGCCAGCATGAGTGTGCAGGGCTTAGCTGGGGAGTGGGATGTACTCCTAAAAAAGCCACGTGTTCCTCTTGTGGTGAACCAGCCCAGCGGTGGGGCAGGAATGGATCAGGTTACCCTGAGAGATAATCCAGTCTCTGTCATGATGCATCAACCTGAAACCAAAATATCTCAAAGTGAGGGTTGTTTTTTTTTCCCCTGCTTATTTTCTTTCAGCATTTCACTAACCATGGCTGAGTGTACACTGCTCAGCTGTCAAAAAAGACACAGCCATAGTGCTGGGTAGGGGACGGGGCACTACATGAGTCTCACCAAGGTTCTGCATTGATAACAGCCTAGCAGTGGGGCTGGAAAGGCTGGGAGTCTCTTAGTTCCTATTTTTCTTTCCTGCTAAAGGCAATTTCTTGTGGAAAAAAGGGATTTAAGCAGCTTCTTGACCCAGGCTAGCTGCCTGCTCTGTGTGTGCAATAGGCACTGTGCTGCTTCGCTGTGTGAGACAGGCCTCAGAGGGATGAGGCTGGAGCCTGCTGGGTAGGGAGGTTGCTGATGCTGGGAGTCAGAGGGGAATTCTGAAGAAAACTTAATTCTGATGGCTTTGGGCTTTTGGGGGGTCATTCCTCACTGCAGAAAGCCAGAAGGAATGCACAGAGGTTTGAAGAGTGGGCACTTAACCCAGGCTATTACACTCCAGCGTTGCCTTGCCTGCTCTCCCCAAAGGGAAGCTGGAGTTTGCCAGCACATGGCTTTGGGCACTTGCTCATGGGTTTCATGTTGCCTTTGCAGGAACTCGGGTGGCCCTTTGGTGGTCATGGCCCTGTGTTGATTGCTGTGCTGCAGCTGCGCTCCTCGGCAGTGGGGCACTTCCACCGCCACGCAGAGCCTGCTCCCATTACTTGCACAGCATAGGATGTTGAAATGAAGCAGAGCTCATGCTGCAGATAGGTTCTGCAGCCATGTCCAGACAGCAGGGCTGATCTCACGGCAGAGATAACATCGTTAAAGAGGTTGTGAAAGCTGCTGCCCGGCAGTGCTGCACGCTTGCAAGGACAAAGCCTTGGCAGGGCATGCTGGGGGCACTGCGGTGCCACAGCTGGCTCTGGGTGTGGGATGTCCTGCTTTGGAGCTGAGGGGCCCTGTCCTATGCTGGCTTTGTGTCCTCCTGTGAGGTGGTGTGTGCTAAGAACTTTTCTTGGGGCTGGGCACAGAGACACCAGCCTTGTGTCCTGCTGGTGGGGAGAAAAGGCCAGGACAGACCTTGGCACAGCCTTCCTGATGGGAAGCATCCAGCACCATCTCCCTTCACAAAGCCCTGGGAGGCAGCTTGGGGAGCAGCCCCTAGCCCTGTGGAGCAGGTTGGGCTCTTCCTTATGCCCTGTAGCTGTCGCTTCCCCATGCCCTGGGGTTTGGCTCCATCTGCATAGAGAAGCACTGGCCCTAGCTCTTGGCAGTGATGGAGACTGGGACAAACAGCACAGGCAGAGCTATGGCTGCCCTCTGCAATGGCTCAAGGGAGAAGCTGAGGGTGAGCAAGGATATGGGAATGGGAGCTGCTCTTGTGAGTCCTCCTGGGAGCAGAGCATTTGTAAGAGTGTAGAAAGATCTGACCCTGGTGCCCAGGTACCTGCAAAAGAATTGGGCTGCATGTGCTGTGGGAGATCAGGCAGGAGAGCCCAGGTATGGTCTCTGAACAAATCAAACCTCTTTCCAAAAAGACTCATGGGAGAATCTGTGGTAATGCAGTAAGCCCATGCAAGAAAACCATGCAAGTGCAGCCCGCGTGGCTCGTGGTCCTGCAGATGCAGCATACATCACTCCCAGGGCGCAGCCTGGTACTGTGGGATGACAACAATAAATATTCATTAAAAGTTGTCTCTTAGCCAATTCCTCTGCAGTGTCTCTGCTTGCAGAAATGCAGTTGTAGCTTAATTTTGATCCTGATTTCTCTTCTTTGTAGGTTCAGAAGATCGGAAATTCTGCATCCTTTACCTTGCAGAGGTGAGTGTTGCTGGTTTCCAAATTAACTTTCCAGTGGGAGCTGGACATGTACTAACAACTTCTTTTTGCTGGAGCTGGTTGATTTTAACTTCCTTTTTTATTAGTTTGTCAGAGGTCTGGAAAGGAAACATGATGGCCGTAGCCAGAATATATTAATAAGAAGCTGCTAAGAGGAATCTGAGCTGGGAGGGGATTGGTAGCCCCAAGACAGGCTTGCTTTTCCCTTCCCCCGCATACCTTACTCACTGCTGCTCCCCTCCAATTTCTCCTGGAGTTCTTTCACCTAAGGGTTCTGTGACAGCTGCTCTCACTTTATTTGTTAGGCATCTTCCTCTCCTTGTCTTCAAGCACCCAGCTTTGAAACTCTCAAATAAAATAAGGAAGCCCAGTGTAAAAGACACACAATCGTAGCTCTAAAAGCGTGCGTGGCTGAATGCTTTAAACAGATTTGAAATCATTCAGACGTTGACACAGTTACTTTTGTGTTGGGAAGCAGCCAAGGAGACTGCAGAATTGGTTCACAGTGACTGGTTCTCCCTAATCACTGGGTGCTGCGGCTAATATATATATTTTTTATTTTTATTTTTCCTTTCAACTGACTTCAGTTTGTTCCTGGCTTCAAGGCCTTGTGTTTTCAGGGTGGAAATCTGGGTCTGGGAAAGATCCCCAGGGCACTGAGGAGAAAAGGCACACATTGCTCAGCAGCCACGCAACATAATAAGCTATTGTGAAAGTTGGATAAAAACGCTCGGGGTGGAAGTTGTTCACCTTGGGCGGGTGGGAGTGGGGCCAGAGCACAGCTGGCTGTGTGTGCCGACAGCTCTCCTGAAGGTCCACCCTTGCTCCTTCCTTGTCTTTATTTCTTCTCGAGGTGGTTGGGCAGCAGCTGCTCAGAGATTAGTGTCCGCCTGCTGATCCCATTCCTGCATCTTCTCATGTGCCTGGAAAAATGCATTTGGAGCCTGACATTTAATTTAGGGTCTTTGGGGTCCTGAGTTAAAGTAACCAAATAAGAAATGGCTGAGTTTCATGGGATTGTGGGAAGAGAAGGCTTCTCCTGATGGGCTGCAGTGGCCCTGGCTCTTGTGGTTCTGCTGATTGAAATATGAAATGTGAAACTTTTTTCTTTCCTGCAGGCCCCATGTATGTGTCTGTAAAACCGTTCTTGTTCCTCCTGTCCACCCAGGGCGTTTCAGGGCAGGCAGCTTAGTGCCACACCTAGCAGTGGGTGCTCATACCCAGTGCTGTGCCAGTTAATTTCCAGGCTTGTCAGAGGCTCTGGCAACAGGCACATTTAGTTAAAGAGGGGAAGCTGAGATGCAGAAGGACTGGGACATGCCAATGAGTCATCAGGTGTGCAGGCAGGACAGTGCCATGCTGATATCCCCACAGGCACTGCTGGGAAAGTGTGATCCACAGACCACAACCCTGGAGGCTGCACAGAGCGGATGCTGGGATGCATGGATGTGAGCTTGGGTTAATGAAGGAGCCTATGGATGGGAGGGGACACAGTCCCTTCCAAAGGCATTCCTGTGCACATAGGCATGGCACAGCTTGGATACCTCGCTGGGCTGGAGAGCATTGCTTTGTGTTGCTAAGGTTATGTCTGCAGTGGGGGGTTTGGAGGCTTGATCTGCGGCTAAATAAAAGCTGGGGCTGGGACCCATCATTGCATCCCTGTGTTGAACTGGTGCATGGGGCTGTGATGTGGCCACAGAGAGCAGCTGGCTGCACTTGAGGGCTGTGGGAGACTCAGGAGGGTGTCCCCAGCACAGCAGTGGCCTTGGAACCCTCATGGTCTCACAGATGGAGTGCAGCAGTGCTCTGTGTCTGGGTCCTGACGTAATTGTCTGACTGCCCACCCCTGACAACTTGTAGCAGCTAGAGAGCGTAGAGGAAGAGTGCAGAAGGGAAAGGTGTTCATGTGGATGTGGCTCTTATGCTCCATGTAACCCTGATGGACATTTCTTCTTTCGATGTTCTCCTGTCCTGAAGTTTGCAGCCAGTGGTCAGCAGCATATTGTCCTGGGATGGAGCTGATGGAGCTGGGCTTGGTGCTGGTCATTGCTTGAGCTCCTCTCTCCCTGTGACTTGAGCAGACAGGTCCCTCACACTGCTGTCACACAGCTAAGAGTAGATGGAAGCTCTTGTCCCAATGCTTCTTAACCACAAATTGGCTGCAGTGAGCTTTAATGCACTTAGTGCTGCTGTGAGCTGTAAGGGAGTCTGTTGGGCTTAGTGTTTGCTGTAGGAATAGTGCTTTGCCAGGCCTCAAGCTCTAGCTTCTTTCTCATTTAGGGGGTTAGAGTGCTGTTTTGTGCCATAAGGTGACATTTTTGCATTTGGATCCAATGCAATCCAAAATGGAAGCGTGTATCAAAATGTCTAGGAGTTGCTTGGTTTATTTTGAATGAGAAAGAATATTCCAGCCTTCAGGGAAACTGATGTGTGATGAGATGAGCTGCTGCTGGTCATCCTGTCTAATCACGTGTAAATAAAAAACTCACAGAGCTTAAATCCTGAGCAGGATGGGCATTGACAGCCAGATGGCAAACTGATCTCCATCACCTGGCCTAGCTTACAGCAGGAATGCTGTTTCTCTTACAGACACTGCAGGCTGTGAATTTGCAGTGTTTCAAGGCCCTGCAAATAGTGGGGCACACAGCCTCCTGCATGGGAAATGCTGAGCACGGGATGGGGAACATCCCCTGCGTGGTGAGAAGCAGCAGCCCCCAGGGAACCTGTCCTGGGGTGTGAGTGTGCTCCAGGGCTGCATTCACACCCTTCCCTGCTCCGGAAATATCCCACTGATAGGAAACTGCAAAGCAGGGCTTTATTGCATTGTTTGAGATTTTTTGATTCGAGCCCAACATGTTCAGACCAAACTGACTTAAAATCAAAGAGCTCATTGAGTTTTTTCGTTGTAAAAGCGCTAGCAGAATCGATCGTTTTCTCTGGCAGTTTTCATCTGCAGACACTGGTGTTTCTCTGGGGAAATTGCTCTGACAGAAAATCTTTTCAGCAGATACTTGTTGGCCTGCTGCACTGAGCACACTTACAGACCTGAGCAAATTAATGTTTGCATCTGGGCTTGATGTTGGTTTGTCCAGGCAGGAGATCCTGTAGGCAAGCATTACAGAAATGACATTGCCTCGGTTTGTCTCCCAGCCTGGGTGTGTGTGGGGACATCCCTGCACTCTGTGCTCCCATGGGCACTGCACCCATTTGCATCCTCAGGCAATGAGGCCGTGTCCCAGGTGCTGGCGGGGGCACATTTAGCACCACTCTCTTTTTGAGCTGGACCCCTGCAGTAAGGGGCAATACTGTGTAAGTGTGCACAGCTCTTTACTGAGGATATCCTGGGTTGTTCCATGGGAGAATTCATTCCCAGAGTATCCCAGGACAGAGCACTGCAAATTTTAATTCCCTTCGGGTTCCCATTTCTGTGCAGGGAATCTGCACCTGAACAGGCAGTTTACAGAGGACTTTAAGGGCTCAGGGGCATGGTAGGCAGTCTGTATCTGCCTACATCTGCCTAAATAGGAGAGCTAGGAGCTTTTTGGGGCACTTTTTGGCAGACATAGGGGGGTATTCAGACAGATGGTTTGGTAATGGGGACAAAGGTGGAGGGGCTGCCAGGTGCTGACATCAAACCCGCACAGCACAACAGAGCAGCTATAGTGGATTTGTTTGGTCAAGAACATAGAGAGGTGTTGTTAATGACAGAGAGAGAAGTGCAAAGAGAAAACAACTGGAGCAGATGCCCTCAGAGGCTCTTGCCTTGCTATGATGCAACACTTGGCCTGAAAACCTAGAAAGATGGGAAATGGTGGTAGTACACAACCAGTGGTTAAAAACTCTGGGTTTATACCTCAACATCATCTTCTGTAAGCACTGCTCTGTTTGAGAGAACCTGGGAAACCTGGCTCTTGCTTCACTGTGTTCAGAATTACTGTTGGTATGGTAAAACCAGCAATCATGCCTAATCACGTGTGCATGCAGCTGGAAGTCTGGGGAAGCAGGAGGTGATACAGGGCAGATCAGTGCTGGAGCAGTGGGGTTAGTCATTAGGGTGGGTGAAAGCTAATGCAGCTTCCATAGGCCATGGGGAAAGGACTGTGCTCAAAGGTCTGCAAGGGTCAGAAGTGAGAAAGGCCTCTTGGGAAAAGGGCAGTTGGTGGCCATGAGCTCCTGCCGTGGAAGGATAGCAGCAACAGTGATAAACTTTTGGGATACAGTCAACTACAGATGAGGTATTCTCTATCACTCTGTTCTGACCCAGAAGTGACAACTGTAAGACTTGCATTTGGGGCTGAATTCGTTTCCACCCAAAATGGGATGGTTTTGGCAGTGAGTCAAAGTCAAGGGACCTGTTTCCTTTTTCCCTTTTCCTGACGTTATTGGAGATCTGGTGGGTTGGGTTGGGCTCTGCTGTGTGGAACCCTCTGAGTCCCTCAGCTCCCTGGTGGGGCTGGAGCAGCCTGAGTGATGCCTTCATCCCTCCTAGAACACTCCATCAGTGTCAGCTGGTGTTGTGTACTGTGTGCAGGATGGGTGAGAGTGTGGTTATCTGTGGGCTGCGTGCTCAGCTGAAGTTGTCTCAATTTCCTCTCATCTGTTGTAAGCAAAGAGAGATTGTTTGTCAGGTTCATGGGCTGTGTTGTTTGCCAGGTGAGCTTGTGGCTGGGGCGTGTTATGCTGCAGGAAGGTGGAAGATCCTCTGGGATTTCGTAGTTCATCTCTCCCAAGGGTCTCAGTAGTGCAAACACTGCAGCCAAGACTAGAAGTGTTGGAGTCAGTCATACTTAGGGACTTAAGGAGTGTAGATTTTTTTCTACTTACTGCCTGCTCCTGTCAGTTTTATTGCATTAATTTGATGCACATTGAGAGAAGGCAAAGTGTGCTCCTCTACTTTCCCCTACCTGCTCATGGTCCTATTTAGTGCTGGGAGGACTCCCTCCCTCTACCCACTGAGCTGGTCCTGGGCTGAGGAATCCCTTCCTGCTCTTTTCCTTTGCTTCCTGCTGTCCCGCAGGTAGTTGCTCACTGCTGGGCTCTGCACCATGTGGGCCTGTGGCATGCATCAACTTCAAGTCACCCAGCTCACATGAAGGCTGGATGCTCAACCTGCACGTGCTGAGTCCCTCTGCCACCTCATACCTACAGCAACAGTTTAACTCTGTCCCAAATAAAAGTTTCCTTTTTCCTCCACCCAAAGAATGGTAGATCCTAGCTGCTGGGTTCCCTGTGCACAGCATTGAGAAGCCTGAGCTCTGCAGCCTGAATTGCAAGTTCAGGGAGGTAACACCAGTGCAAGACTGACAACATTCTGAGGAATGCTAAGGAAGTAATGTGCAGATTACTCCAAATGCTGATGCAGTCCTACCCTGCGCCCCAGCATGTGCCCCAAATTTCAGCTGAAATGCTTGCAGTTGTATTGGAAGGATCTGTCCTTCAAATGACATTCTTTTGGTCCAAGCCAGTGCTCTCCTGGTGTGTGCCCTGAGCCAAAGCACACAAAGCCATGGCTCTGCAGCTGTTGGCTAGGCTGCTCCTCTGCCTGGGACACTGAATATTTTGCTGGCTTTGATGTGGAGTGATACAAGTAGCAGAAGCCCCAGGCTGGTACAACCCATGGCCAGGCATTACAGTAGCTCCCAGTTCAGATCTCTTTGGATGGAGCAGGCAGTATTTGTTCCCTAGCTGGAGAAACACAATCAAAGATGCCTCCCTGGTTGTGTGAATCTTTGCAGTTCAACATCAATCCAAGTTCTGAGATGACCATGAAATGTACATTGTAGAGCAGAAGTTCTAAAACTTTTCCTCTGTCTCTAATTCTGTGGTCACATTTACAAGATGTTGGCAAAAAGGACATCTGATAAGAAGCAGTTAAAGTAATGGAAAGCTTTTTGACACAGGCACCACTGGGTGATTTTGGAAAGGGGACTGCTGGAGCTTTGTCTCTGGGGGCAGTGCTGGGGACGGAGGGACCCTTAGCTCTGGGGCTATGTCTGCAGCAGGTGGGTAAGCTTTGTGTTACTGTCTCTGGGGCCGATGGTTCTGAGCCTTCTTGCCTGAGAGAGAACGGCCTTTGCAGCATGGGAATCAGTAGACCTGTTCTCTGTTTGTCGAAGCAGTGTTTGCCCAGGGAGCTCTGTGGTTTGTGTCAGGGCTGGGGATTCCTGTGAAGGCTGTTTTCTTATGAATCCCTTATGAACAGGTGTCACAGGTATGTGCAGCTGACGTGGCAGCTCCACTGCTCCCTGCCCTTTTGTGGCTGTAGAACAGTGAGAAAACCCATTTCGTAAGAGCCAACCTTTGATGTGGCAAGGAAGGATGGGATGCAACCATCCTTTACTTCCAGTTGTAGAATCTTCCTGGCCTGAAAATGAGCCACACAGCCACACTTCTCTGCAGGAATTACTCTGCTCCATGAATAGCAGCTCTGTGTGCATCTGTTCAAGCACCCACGGGACCCCATCACCTTTTGGTCATCTCAGCTTTCCATAGGACCCATGCTGTTAGTGCCAGCATGTGTGTTTTGGGCACCACAGTGTGCCCAGCAGTCCAAAAAACACAGGAAGATATGTGGTCCCCATGGCCCCCCCAGTAAGGGAGCAAACAACTTTCTCATCAGACCCAGCTCTGCAGGGCATGAAGGCAGTGTTGTGCACAGGATATTCCCAGGGCTTGCTGTTTTACCAGTAGAAGGTTTTCTCTGAGATTTGAAAGCTATTGTAGTCTGGAGCCCATTTCCGAGGTACTTCCCCTTTGGGATCTCTGCTGGGTTTGGCCATGGACCAAGCTCTGAGTGATGGAGCCAGGGGCCAGGCTGTGAGCCTCGCACCACCTTGCCATAAACCCCACAGGGGAGCAGGGCTGGGGAAGGGAGCAGAGCTCATCTGTGCAAGGAAGCTCTGCAGGGTTGAACAAGATGATCCTTGTGGCTCCCTTCCAACTCTGGGATATTCCTTAGGTCTATGATTCTATGAAACATTCACCCAGGGACCTGGCCGTGCCAGTAGTCTGAGATGAGACCAGCCGCTGTGCCAGGCTGGTTGCTGAGCTCAAGGATGGAAGGTGTCAGGGTGAGGCTGGATCCTTCTTTTTGTATCTTTGCTTTGCAGCCATGTATAGAGCCACACTTGCACACCTGGTTCTGCAATTGGTCCTGCACCAAGGGATGTGATTTCAGCAGAGCATGTGGTGTGTAGGGTCTGGGAACTGCTCTGTAGGAGGTCCTGAGCTGATTCGTGGGCCACAGAGCTGATGTCCCCCCTTTGGCTGGTATCTGCCAGACACCCAGGAGCTCTGCCTGCTGCCTCCATGCCTGCTGTTTCCCTGTATGCACAGCCTGGGGAGTGCCTTATGGCAGAGAACTTTTCACACCTTGGCAAGCAGGGATTATCCTCTGGGCTCCACTGGCTGAAACAGGGCACAATTAGGGCTTGTGTTGGCTACTGAGTCCTCTTCTCTTGATGTTTTCCTCGTGCTCTCCTGCGGGGTCCAGCACTGGTGCATGGTCCACTAACCTCACTGAGCAGCACCTGCAATAACATGTTTTTGAAAATGCTGGGACGAATGCAGGCAGAAAGCCACTGGCAGCCACTTCAGTTGCTCACTTTATCTGGTCACAAACACCCCATTCACACCATCTGCATCCTCCTTTCCCAGCATCATGAGATTAAACCCTATTTTCTCTTTGTAAATATTGGCAAGCAAAGCAGCAGCCTCCCTGAATGAAAACAGTAGTGGGGAGGTCGGTTCCCAGCGCTCTCGAGAGCGGCTGCTCGTGCTGCAGCCCTGTGGTTGCCTGGGCTGGGCAGTGTGGTCCCTACAGCCCTCCTTGGGCTGCACTCAGAAGCCACCTTTTCTCATAGCTGTTCCGCTGCTGTGCTGCTGAGCAGGGTGGGGGCAAAGAGGCACTTTGCCATCGGCTGAGCATCATTTTCTGCCAAATTCAATCAGAGAAATGGGGACGGTAATCAAATCAACAAGGGGCTGCACGGCAGGGTAAGGTGAGCCACGCATCCATCATGAGCAAGGGGAACTGAGATGCCCTTGGAATCACTTTAAGCTTTGTGCCCAGGGAATTGCAGGAGCTTTGTGGGGACTGGAGTGTGCGTTAGTTAAAGTATCATTGTGCCACTGGGCTCTGCAGCTGATTTTTAAGCTCTTCTGAGTCCTTCTCATCATTTGCTTCTGCCCCAGGTGCAGGGTGGGTAAGTGCTGGCCTGGATATCCTGTGTGTAGATGGGCACCCGTCCTTTCCCCTGAAAGCAGGAAAGATTAAATGCTTTCCTGGGATCAGGTGGGTGTCACAGTGCTACAGCCTGGTGGTGGGATGGGGTGAAACCCAGACACCAGCTGTATATATGAGCACTCCTGTTCCAACAGAACAACAGAGCAATTGGTATTTGAGGGCATGGAGTCACCCACCTTGTGTCCTCTATTTGGTTTTGTGTGTAGATCAGCCTGTGCATGCATTTTCCATATTTAAGCCCATTTCTGCTCTAGGAATAGATGTGGTGAAGCGCAGACGTAAGAAAAGTCAGAACTTCTTTCTGTAGAAGTCTCCTTGGAGGGGGAAGAGAGCTGGGCTAGGGGTCTGTTTCACTAGAGCTGACACGGGAGGTTGGTTTTTTTTACCTCTATGGCAGGAATTGTGGATTACACATGAATGAGTTTGTATCCAATGCAAACAGTTTTAAATTGTGTGACTAAGCAGCATTTCCCCTTTCAGCTGTGTGCCTCTGGAGTCACAAAGTGCAAGTTCCTTAGTTCTGTCTGACCTTTCTGGGAAAAGCAGGCAAGCCAGAGAGCTGCCCCTCTGCAAGGAAATCCTAGGGGGAAATGAAAGACTTTTTTCATCCCATTTTAGTACAGGACATTTTTCTTTCTTTGCACTTCTGTCCCAAAGTTCCACCTTTTTTCACATCCGGCTACAGATGGAGGTGAGCTGTTGGGCATTCTTGGCCCTTTTTAAAGTGAGTACTGCAAAATTCCAATAGGCATCAATTGCTGCTAATGCTTCATTTTTTTTAAGAGAGATGAGCAATGAAAGAGCATTTGTGAGGGAATTTGAGCAGACCGTTTTGCAAATGATTGGGATTTGGCCCAAAGAAGAACAGGTCCCTGTCACAATGGGGCTGTGTGAGGCTGGGGCACAAGGGGTAGCAGCAGGCCCAGGAGTTCACACTGGGATCACAGGGATGGGCTCCCAGGCTCCCCTCCTTTCTCTCCATTCATTTCCTCCTTGCCACACACTGCTCACAGGCAGCATGTCAGCAGTGCTGAGCATCCTCCTCCGAACTTCCCCTGCTGCTCCAATGGAGGAGACCCTTGTCCCTCCCAGCCCTGCCCAGCCCCAAGGTGTTGTTTCCTTTGACTCGACTTCTTGCTCATGTTTGCATACAGCAAAGAGCTATTCCTCCCTCCTCCCAGTGCAGCTGAATAAGCATGTTCACACGGTGGTGGCATTGGGTGCAGAACTGCCAGTGCCTGCACCTTACTGCTCTGCTCCCACCTCTTACAGCCAACTCTTCACCCACCACCTTCTCTGTCTGCTGGCAGCAGAAGCCTCTATGCAGCTGATTTCTCACCTGTTTTAATTCCTTGTGCCCAGAGCTCTGGGCACCATGAGCCCCCCCTTACACCCTTGTTCATCTGACAGCGTGCTGGAAGTGAGGAGTTTGCAAACAAAGCTAGGGCCTGCGCCGTGCAGCTAATGACCTTCTCTCTGCCTGTGTTTCCTTTACGTCAGAAGTCGGAGTGCTTATTAAGTTTGGAGGCTTACTCCCAGGAGCAGAAGAAGAGGATCTGCTGGTGTCTGGCTGAGAACATCACCAAGCAGCAACATCCGGCATCGGCTCCCACAGAGAGCAAGGTAAGCAGCCTGTGCAGTGCAGCCCTGATGGGACCCTTGCTCAGAGCACTGCAAGGCTCTGAGTGCCACGGGGCTGTGCTCCAGTGATGCTCTGGGGATGGTTTTTGTGCCAGGTGAGGAGGGAGTTTGCGTTTAAGCGCTGCTGTGTCTGCAGCTTCCCGCCCAGCTTGGGGAAACAGTGATTGCTTTTGCATCCGCTGAGCAGAATTGAGTAGCACTGCCTGATTCGTATGCCTCTTATCATCTGTATTTGGACAGCTGAGGCCGTGCAGCTCATCGTGTGGCCTTTCTGCAGAACTTGGCTGCAGGGCAGGGCCTGGTGCTGAGGGGGTGGCTGAGGCTGTGATCTCTGGGTCCCATTTGAAAGGTACTGGGGTCATGGGAGCAGCGATGTGGAGATGTGTCCTTCTGTGCACTCAGACGCGCTGTGATGCTCAGGTTCCCACAGCATGGGAAGGTCCTTTGAGTGCTGCTGTCCATAAACAGCACAGCCACACCGGTACTTTCCCACACTGAAGAGCTTCAGCCTGGCTCAGGAGCATGATCTCAGAGGGGCTGGCAGGAGAAATGTGTGCATGAAGTGGGTTTGAAGCACATAGGGTGCGTCTGCCTGGTGAGAATGCAGTCAGCACCTCTGCTTGGTGCATTGGTGCATGGCAGCACTGCCTGGAGGGGCTGCGTGGAACCATTGGTGCTGGAGCCGTCTGGTCCCTCAGGGCTGGGGCTGGACTAGTGGTGGGGGCTGCTATGCTGGGGTGAGGTGCTGTGCTGAGCATATAAAATACTTTAAGTAATGCAATCCTGGGGGCAAAGCTCCCAGGCGCCTCCTTGTGCCCAGTGATGGAGCAGTGCCCATGCTGTGGGGCCGTTTGTTGCAGCCCGTTGGGTGGTTTGGCTTTTGCTTTCGCTGCATGGCTGCCAGGCATAGAGGCAGAGCAATGCAGCTTTTGCCCTGCAGCATCCCACGCCAGGTCAGCACTCGCAGCGTCTCTGCAGGAGGCAGAGCTTTTGGATTCCTCTTCCTGCCTGTTCAGCCCTACCAAAATAGCAACAGCGCAAAAAGCCTGAGAACCTGGTTAACAACCCAAGCTCCAGAAATGCAAATAGCAGAGGGGCAGCACAGTGACCAGGTTCTGTGACATCTCTTGCTGTCATGATGCGTTGACAGGTCTCTGCCCTGGGCTGGCTGACATCCCATCTGGGCTGGGGATCCTCTGGGGCAAAGCTCTGCATGGCCGCCTTAAATGTGAGCATTGCAAACAGGGGAGCTCAGCAGCTCTCCGTCCCCACCCCAGGTTCTGTGTCTGAGGCAGTGTGTGGGGCTGTCTGCTGATCTGGCCTCTCTGCTCAATCTATCGACTCCGTGGCTCAGAGTAAAGCTCTGGGGGTGCCCACTCCTTGTGCTGTTGTGGGGCCACTGGATAGGTGAAAAAGTACCGTATAAAGGCTTCCCTGTGCCCCTGTGGTAGAGAGGAAGATTTGTGGAAAAGAGGAGAACAGGGGATCAGAGGCTAGGATGAGCTCTCCAGTGCTGTGATAGGGATTTATTTACTCTTGCTGAAGCTGGTGGAAATCCTGTTCTTAGGACATGGGGCTGGGACGGGGAAAAGAAGCAGTGAGAGCTGCTGCCAGGTGCTTTCCTTTGCTCAGAGCCCAGCAAGGTATGAACCTTCCTGGCTGCAATTTTACAACAAACCTGATCCTGAAGTGCAGGAGGAAACAGCGCAGGGTCTGAGGGCAGCTCCTGAACAGCACAGACACATTGGAGTGGTGGATGCTGCTTGAAATGACACCACACATCGGGCACCATCCCTGGGATGGCAGTACAGCGAGGTGTGTACAGGGAGATCAGCCTCCTGAAAGGGAGGAGTCATCCAGGAGCTTCCTCTCATTGCTTACAAGGCATTTGATACTGGGGCTATTTAAGGAAATCTGACAGTGTCTACCTTCTGTGAGCAGACAAATTAAGCTGGGAATATCAGCTTCTGCATGGCTGGTTTCTGCTCCAAATGGGAATCTGGTTTGTATGGCCTTCAGATTTGTGCCAGCTTGGCAGGAGGCTGCTTGTCTAGGGACATGGCTTTGTTGGGCATCAGGAGCCCCGGGCTGATGTGGGCTTGGTACCAGGCAGAGATGTGTGGTGTGCCAGCTGTGCACTGGAGACAAGAAAGCAATGCTGCTGCAGCAGAGAGCAGCTCCTCCAGCCCCCCAGCTGGGCATAGCTCTCCCTTTGCACAGCTATGCTGCCAGTGGCCCTGAGTCCTTTCCAAAACATATGCTTTGTGATGGAGCAGTGGTTCTGCAGTGGGATGGTCCTGTCTGGAGAGCAGGGACTGGATGGTCTGAGCACAGCTGTACATTGGTGACTTCTTGGAGCTGTGGGAATGAGGACAAGTTTAGGGCTTTGGAATGGCACTTCTTGTTTTACCAGGGCCTCAGAACTGTGTGCCCAAGTAGGGTGGGACTTGCACGAGGGTCTTCCTGACTCAGGGACAGCTATTGTCAGCTCCTCTGGGAGGTGAAGCTGTCGGGTGCTGGAGCCACTGTGTGCGGTGCGTCTGATTCTGGGGGTGTAGGAAGAGAAACCAGTTGGGACAAATCAATGGTGGTCCCACCATAGTCCTGATGAGCTTTTGCTGCCCAGGAGTGCAGCATTAACCCCAGGGATAACCAGGACTGTTGGTGTGGTCCTGCTGGCTGGTCCCCTGGTGATGGGATGTGGGTGGGAGCAGGGCTCTGGTGGCTTCTCTGCCACCCCTATAGGGCTCGGTGGAACTACTCCGAGCAGTGAGCCCAGCCTGTGGCTGCAGCAGCTCACAGGAGTTGTGCTGTGGATATTTTCTCCATCCACAGAGCCTCCCTGCCCCTCGTCCTGGGGTCTGAGCCTGACTCAGGTGGATGCTCCCTGCCTTCGCTTGTGCTGGACAGGGATCTGTGGATCTGCTCCTTAACACATGCTGGTGGTGTGACCCCATTTGCTGACAAACATCCCCAAATGCGTTGGTGTAGAGCCTGGAGGTGGGCTGGGGCTGGTGAGGAGCCACAGCCACCACAATGTGATTATAGCAAAAGCAGCTTTATGCATTAATTGAGTTAGCGGTGCTGCCTCCTTGGGCCAAATAATGACCATCTGCGCAGAACACGGTGCTTTTTTTAACCCTACATTACTGCACTGCTCCAGTTTCCACATTAGCACAGGGCAATCTGCAGTGCAAAGCGAGGTGGAGGCACCGGGGCTGGAGCTGCTCCAGCAGCTTTGGCTGTGGGGACAGAAACAAACAGCGCAGCGCCGTGCAGATAACGAACCCCCTACGACCACCTGATTCTCACTGCTTGTTTCTTTGTGTCTTCCACACTCAGAACGGCTGATTACTCTTCCTTCTGACTCCGTGACCTGAGATTACCTCGGAGATGATGGCTGGCTGTGTCTGAAAGATGTAGATTGTCCTTAAGCTAAATAATTACGGACACTTGGTGGTGCGGACTTTGGGCCGTGGGAGCCCAGGATGGGTGCTCCCGGCGCTCCCTGAGGGAGCTGGTGGATCCTCGGCACTTTTCGGATCGCGGCCGCCTCTCTCTCTCTCCCCCGTGGCTGCTGATGCTGTGAGCAGGCGTGGACCGATCCCGAGCGGGCCCTGGGAACGAGGCGCCCGGCCCCTTCCTGGCCGCTTCTCCCATCAGGAAGGGCAGGGCTGATTCTCTCACTATTTACAGCGTACTTGACAAGTGCAAGTAAATGTGCTGTCAACAAAAGCAAACTGTGTGTAATCGAGAGATGATTGAAACCAGGGCTGGAGTGGTGCGGGGAGGGTTCTGCACCAGGACTGCCCCAGTGGCTGTGCAGGCAGGGAGCAGCCCTGTGCTTCCTCTCTGTCTTCCTCACCCCAGGATGCCCTGTGCCCAGGCACCTGCCTTGCTACGTGCTCACATCCCTTGGCTGTGCCTGCCCCTGGCACCTTGTTCCCTTCAGCAGCAAGTTTCTCTTTGTTTCCAAAACCTTCCTTTGGAGGGGTTCCATGTGTGCCCATGGGCTGGTGCTGGCCATGACAAGCACTTGGGTTGGCAACAACTGGGCTGAGCTTGATGCCATCGGTTGCTTGAGGGGAGGGAGGGAGGATTTTGCACCTTTTCACTTTGCTTTTGCACTAAAGATCCATGTCGTTACAGCACCCACAGGGTCAGCTTGGCTCCTGCCCCATGCCCTCTCAGCACCTTGCTCCTGCTGTCAGGCTGCTCAGGAGGAGAAACTATTGAGGTCCACTCTGCCCTAATAAGGGTTAAAGCCTCATCTGGCAGAGCTTGTGAGCCAGGTTATGAAAGGAAAGCAAATAAATGCGATGTTCCACACCAGCAAGCACAACCTGGCTCTCATCCTGGGCCGGAAAAACTCATTACTGGCAGCAGCCAAAGGCTGTGTTGGTAACACCATGGATGTGAGAGGCTGTGGGAACAACCCTGTGGTGTGAGTCAGGGTCCAGCCTACCTCCAACCACTTAATATCTGGAGGAAACTGTCCTCAATGGAAATCCCTGTGCCATCAGGAGCCAGCGGGATCCCACAGTGGTGACCTCAAAGCACACTGAGACACAGAGCTCACCCTTGGCACCAGGAGGACAACACGTTGACTTTAATTCAGCCAGAACAGGAATAAATAGATGATAACGTGTGTGACTGAGGCTGTAACCATAGAAGAGTTAGATCTAGATTGATCCATCTAAGTGCTTAGCACAGTTCTGTCTGCAGTCTGCTCTCCTGGGCTGTACTGGAAGAGCTTTCCTGCTGTGTTGATGGCACTCCTTCATGGGCACAAGCCCCAAATGCAGCCCCAGGTGCTCTGTTTGGGGGGATGCTACAGCTCCCTCTTAAGCTTCAAAGCACTTCCAGACATCACTTTATCAATTTAGGGGCCCTTTTAATGCAGGGTCTCAGCCTGAACCAAAACTCCATGCCATGCAAGTGGGTCTGGTTGTGTGCTAAGGGCTCCTGAGACTCCATCAGCTCCCTACCCCACCCCCTTCTTGCACAGCAGCTGGCTCCCACCACAGCAGTGTGGTACGAAGCTTGGAGTGGGGGGGGATTTGCTGGAGCAGGGCTGGGTGCTGGGTGCCAAGCTTCCCGGCTTCTCCCCCGTCCCCAGGCACTGCCTCCTTTACTCTGCATCCCCTGCTCAGTGGTGCCACAGAGGCACAGTTTGGGCCACCAGCACGAGGCATCTGCTTGTGGGCTCCCGAGGCACGTGTGTGCTGGTGGAGCAGATGGGCCAGCAGAGAGTCAGGGCTCCGGCTTTATTTGTTCATTTGCTTAGCTGGACTCAAAGCCATTAGGAGAGCAGACCTCTCCCCTCTGGCAAACACCAGCTCCTGTTTCTCCAGCACCTCCTGCACGCAGTGCCACATTCCCCAGGCAGGAGGACCTGGCAGCATAGTGGAGACTTGAGCAGCTGCCAGCACCTCCATCACAGCTGGGAGCGCTTTTAAACCCTGGCAGCTTGTTTCTTGTGAATCCCCAAAGGGCTGCTGAGAGCCAGCGTGCTGCAGGGAGCGGTGCCAGCAGCCCGGGGGGTGAGCATCGCTGAGATCATTTGCACAGGGTTGTCAAAGGCACAGACTAAGTGGTTGAAGCCAGAGCTGCTGTGATTTAATGCAGGCGCTGGAAGCACTTGGGCAGGGCTGTGGTGCTGCTCTCCTGCACCCGCATGGCTCTCGCTACCCAAATGCGTAAAAGGGGACATGAGGGTGCAGGGACCCAGCAGTGACCCAGGGACATGAGGTGGTCCCGAGGAAGAGGTGTCACCGTTGCTTTTATAGTAGTTATTTGAACTGTGAAGTTTTTGCAAAGCTGAAGGATGCCTGAAGTGCTGGGAGTTCCAGGTGGTGCCCAGAGTGGTGTGGGAGAGGCACACAGCTTAATCCTTCTTCCTGTGAGACCCTCAGCATCCTGCCCCTGCTGCAACAGCAAGGCAAGGCTTGCTGACCTCAGTCAGTTGTGTTGGGCTTTGAAGCTGACCTGGGTGTCTTTGGCACCATTGGGATTCCTTTGGGCACAGCCCTGCTTACGGGCAGAGCTGTTCAGTCAGGTCCAGCAATGGTTTCCAGTTACCACCTTGTGGTCCTGTTGTGAGAGACACTGGGATGAGTCCTTCTTGACAGCTCTGCAATGGCTGAGTCCATCCTGTTGCCACATCCCTCATCCTGCTGAGACAGTCCGTGCTCTACCCTTGCTGATAAGAGCAAGGAGAGATTCCAGCCAGCACTACACAACACACCCTCAGCCTGCTGTCCTGAGAGAGGAAGGATGCTGAGGGCTGAGCCCCAGGGGTACAGGGACACATTGTGGCACACTGGGGGCTCAGCTGAGCTGGGCTGATGTCTCTGCATGGCCACTGGGCTGCTCTCCTGGGGACAGCTTTATCTGGATGGCAGCAGACCTCCACACCATCCCTCATTGGGCTGTGGGGCTCTCCTGGGGACATGCTGGGTTTGGGGTTGGCAGTGGTGATGGGGAGCTCCCTGTGCAAACTGTGACCGTGGGGAGCATATGGATAAGGGAAAGAGTTGGGGTTTTGCTCAGGGTCAGGACGGGACTGAAAGTTGGATGTGACAGAGCCTGCTCAAGTCCGTATCCTGACTGTGCCCCTTTCTGATACCTGCTGCTCTGATGCCGATGATGGATCCCTTCCTTCCTTCCTTCCTTCCTTCCTTCCTTCCTTCCTTCCTTCCT
>JAPSGF010000020.1:6699662-6860733 GCA_035772895.1 Perdix hodgsoniae | reverse complement strand
CTTCCTTCCTTCCTTCCTTCCTTCCTTCCTTCCTTCCTTCCTTCCTTTCCCATCCCTTTGCTTTCTTGTTGTCAGGAATATTTATGACCCAGACATCATCTCACTGCCTTCCAGCCCTGGGTTCCCAATCAGGGAGGCTGCAGACCATGGCTGGTGCTTTGCTTGGGCACACCAGTGCCGTATCTCCAAATCCTGAGCTGGGGGAGCAGCCAAGCATACAGGCATGGAGATCCTTGGGGCGGTGACACCCCTGAGCTCACAGGGGTGGGGATCCATCAGCGAGCGGTGCTGCAGTGCAGATAACCCATGGCACACTGTGCTGCAAAGCATCTCCTGTTTCAGAGCTGTTCCTTCCCCTTAGAAAGTAGTTTGGAAAAAAAAAAATAAAAAATACCCATCTGAAGCAGAGTTTCATTAAGCAGCACCAAAATTGGTCTGAGGCTCAGCATTGCCCAGGGGCAGAGGAGGGCAGGAGAAGGGGAGCTGTGAAGCAGGTTTCAGGGTGATACACGGCTCTTCCTCCAGGCAGAGCGGACGTCTGCTGGGATCAGCAGGTAACCAAGCCTCCAGGGACGGCTCGCAGAGCTGCAAATAGCACGCGGGGCACAGGGGAGCGGTGTCTGGGAGAGGCTGGGGCGGCTACAGCCACTGCCTGACACAGACATTAATAACGGCGGAGGCAGAGCCAAGCGCTGCACCAGCATCTGCTGCGCTGAGCTGCAGGCACACGTCGGGGCTGGAGCTGGAGGGAGATGCTGCTCTGGCTGGGATGCAACTGAGCCCACATCTGGTACGTTTTGCTTGCAACATCTGCAGCCCGCGGGCTGTGCCCTCTTCTAGGCAGGTCTGTGCTGTGCTGTAGGCAGCACCAATGTCCTTTAAATCAAACGCGTCTGCTCAGCTCCCCTGGGCTGGGCTGGGCTGGGCTGGGCTGATCCTCGCTGTCTCCTGGGGGTCCCATGACTCCACTGGCTTTGGGCTGCATTGGGAGGGTTGGTAATGAGCAGCATGGGGGAACCAGGGGGTGTTTGCAGCATTAGGGACTTTCTGAGATTCTCTTGCAGATCAGGGCTGTACCACCAGCTCCACGTCAGCTGGCGGCAGCACGGTGTGCCCACCATGCACACTTTCTGCTTCAGGGATTTTGGAAACCCTCTGTGTTCTGGTGCTGGGCAGGAGAGAACAAATTCAGCCCTTGCTACTGAAAGCAGATCTGGGTGTGTGCCTGGGGAGGGAGGGATGGGTTGGGGGCCAGGATGGCCAGGGCTGTTGGGCTCGGCGCTGCGTTGGCGGCAAACCGATGTTAACCAAAGCATGTAGAACGGGGAGGTTTTGTCCCATGCTGTTTGCTGACACCTTCAGCTGTCTGATCCCAAAACGTGGGGTGCAGGAACTTCCCAGCTGGGCTCCATCCCACACACAGCGGCAGCGTTGGGCGATGCCCGGTCAGGTCCCATTTCCAGAGCCATCAATTGGTGAGGGCAGTAATGGGATTAGCGCGGGCTGCTGCTGCCATGGGGTCATTTCCTCCCACAGAGCACAGCTCCTCCTTGCAGGGCTCCCAGGTGTTTCCAGCACAGGTTTTTGGGCAGTGTGAGCACTCACACCTTCGTGGGTCTCGCTGGAGCCATCTATCCACCCTCACTGCTTTGACACAGCATGGGTCCTGTTGCTTGGGATTATACATCCCTGCTTGCTTTTGTTGTTACAGTAATTGCTCTGTATCAATTATTCATCAGCGCAGTAATGAAGCAGGGGATGGGTAGAACACCCTGCTGTGTGCAGGGCCTGGCGACGGGACTAAGAGCAGTGCTGCAACAGGGGGATGCTCAGGAGCACTTTCAAAATGACCCATGAAAATTTTCTCGAGTTTCAGTAGTTCTGCTTTGAGTTTCTGGCTTCCTTTTGTTCCTCTCAGCCCCGTGCTGTGTGTAGGGTGCTGCTTCCCACAGCTGTGTGTAGTCCATCCGTTACGGTCACTTACTGTGTTTTGAGGCGTTCATCATCAATGGTTTTGGAAGCATTATGGGGGGCATTACAGTTAAAAGTTTCTAATGGGATGGATCTGGGCACAGTTCATCCTGTGCTAAAAAGCCCTGAAAGTGTGTGTTTTTTTTTCTCTACCACTTTGGGAAGAACATATTTTGGAAACTTTGGTGTTTCCCTGCGTGATGGCTCACAGCAGGGGGGGCCCTAAGGGCATGGGGTTGAAACTGGATGACCTTTAAGGTACCTTCCAACCCAAGCCATTGTGCTGTTCCATGGAGGTGCTTCACTTTCATTCCATCTGCCCCAATGTTCTGCTGCACAGGGAATATGCTACCTCCTCCCTGGAATCCCCCTGGATGGGGACATGGACTCATTGCCATGGGGTTAAGCCCTTTTTAGGATGAGTGAGCTGGGAGCACCTCTGAACAAGAGTAGGCTTCGTGTGAGAACCAGTGACATAAGAGGAAGGCTTCCTCTCACAGCTGTACTGTTGCCATAGCCGGTGTATTCCCAGCTGTGGGCCACCACAAAGGGCATGTTGTTTGCAGCACTGCTGGAGAAGTTGAGGCTGTGCTTAAAATACATTTGCTGGTTGAAATGTGCTCTGCTGGTAACACAGCAGCAGCAACCAGAACAAAACCTCATCAGATTACAGACCAAAGAGCTGAGGTTTGCCATAGTCCTCCCTCTTGGTTATGGGGAAACCTTTGTGGCAGTGAATGATGAGTTGCCCAAAGGCAGAGGGAGTCCAGACAGTGGGTACAGGTGTGGGGTTGAAGATGCTGGAGTAGGCAGGGCAAAGTCTGGCATTTTTGAGGTGTGTTGAGGGACATTAGGGACTCTTGACCTAAGAGCGAGCATCATTGTGCCCTAAAACAATCCCAGAAAGCTGTGCTGGGGCTTGGAGACAGCTCTTTCCTCTACTTTCTGTTCCACTTCTTGGGACAAGCAGCTTTGGCAGTGTAGTCTGAACAGAAACAGAGTGATGTGTGAGGTCCTCTGGGAGGAGGCAGGAAAACTCCTCAGCTCAGGACAGGGGAGCCAGAAGTTGAGGATGAAAGAGCCAGATGTTGACCCAGACCCTGATGTTGACGGCAAGGTGATGAGATGTTGAGGGCAGTAAAGCCAAGCTGTTGAGGATAGGCGAGCAGATTTTGCAGGTGGGTGGATCAGACGTTGGCTGCTAGCTCCAAAGCCACTGATACTGGCCAAGGGAGAGGAACCCTTACTGGGGAGATTTTGGGGTTTTGGTGGTGTCCTTGAGCTAGAAGGACATGTTTCCCCTTCACCTTCCTGCTGAGACAGCATCATCACTGCCTCTGTTTGCTGTCTCCTCCTGTAGCCCCTTGGCCATGGTGATGGTGAGAAGGAAACTTGGCCACAGCCTTGTCTCACTCCCCCACATGGGCTTTGCCCAGCATGATGGCCCTTGGCTTTGTGCTGATGAAGTCCCCAGTCTCTCCAGCCTTGGTTAGGCTCATTGACTGACCATGACTGTGCTCCTGCCCTGCTCCTTTCCTGTCTTTTCCCACCACCAGAAGCTCAGCCGTGGCCCTTTTTGCAGTGACAGCGTTTCACAGCCCCAGCAGCACTTCTAACCCAAGATTGAAACCTTGCTCAGTGGTGAGCCGCCTGCTCACATCTCCATGCTGCTGAAGAGCAGCAGATCCTCTGAATTAGTGCAGGAATTTAATTTCATCTCAAATCTCTCTCATTTTAAAGGAGCCTGTTCATTTCCTTCTGGAGCCTTATCTGATGTGGGCATCCAGCAACGTTCAGCAGAAGGGAGCTGTCAGGGATGGGGAGGGCTTTGCAGGGTTGGACTGAGGGCTGCATGGGTTTTTCCTCTAATTATTTCATGAAATAATGATGACAGTGATTGCAATACGAATAAGACATAAACAACATCAGTAGAACACTCAGTGCAAACAGCATCCTCACACAGCATGTCTGGAAACATGCCCTTTTGCAAGAAATCACTGTGGAGAGTGAAACAGCCTGAAGGATGGGGTGAACCCAGCGTTCACTTTGTGCCTCCCACTAAATCCAGCTGTTCTGGGGCAGCAGATAATGCTGAATCGCTGGCTGCTGCGAGGCAGGCTGTAAGGGGACAGAACCTGGTCTTCTCCATGGTCATAGATGTAAGAGGGGACCTTTTGGGATGACAAAAAGCGCAATGCATTGGCAGTCATGGGATGTGATGGCACACAGAGCTCTGCACCAGAGGGGTTAATTCCCATCTCATTTTTGAATCAAGCTTGCATTATACAGGAGTAGAGGCTTTGTTAACTCCAGCTTTCTGCTTTTCTTTGGACTCTTAAAGATGCTTGGCTTTTAAATGGGAATAAAGCTGCTCTGGCTGGGGGCTCATCACAAGTTCCCCCAGCTCATGAAAAATCCAGGCAAGTTTTTTCCCTTGGACTACCCCAGGCTTTTCCCTTGGAAAGGGCAGCACTCAGTGGCAGAAGGCAGCCTCGAAAGCATAAAAATCCGAGCAGGGCGGGTAGGAGTGGCTGTGGTTTAGCAGGAGCGCAGTGTGTGGTTGCGGGGAGCCCCGCAGCAGTGGCTGTGGGCCAGGGGGGCTGAACTGCTCAGCCTTGGACAATTGGATGATGTGCAGACCCTGGCACTTCCCTCCTGCCCTTAAGAACGCAGGACAGGAGGTGCTGGAGCTGCATTTTGGGCTTTCCCATCCTCTGCTGCAGCCACCCAAGGGCTGACCCCCAGCAGGACAAGGGATCTGGCACGGTAAGGATGTTTCTGGCTTTGCCTCTGTGCTGGAGCCACCGTCCCCATTGCCCCCTATTTTCTCCAAACCCACTCACCCACGGTGCTACGGGAAGGTGGCCCCATCCTGCCATCACCCCATAGCTATAGTGGGGGACGTGGTGCTCTGGGGACCAGGACTGAGACTGGGGGCTGTGGGGCCCATGAGATCATGGTGACAGTGCTGTCCCAACTGCTGGAGCCCTGTTAGTGCTGGGATTAGTGCAGAGGCTGTATGGGAGGGCTGCCAGTTAGAGATTCGGGTGCTCCTGCCTTCATCTTCCTTTATCTTCTCCTGGGGCAGATGCAGGAGACAGACGCCGAGAAGCCGGGGCAGACGCACTTGGAGGACAGGAGGGCGGCTGCAGGCGATGCTCCTCCGGCCACAGAGGTGCCGGCTCCATCCGAGGCTCCAGCAGCTGCCCAGGGGTCTCTCCTGGCCAAAAAGCAGCCGGCGGCTGCTGAGAAAGGTGAAGAGCAGCCCAGCTCTGTGCCAGCCTTCGTCATCCCCGAGCTGCGCCTCGACAGCACCTTCAGCGTGGTGGGCACAGCTGGTGGTACCACGGATGGTGAGGATGTGGAGGATGAAGATGAGGATGATGAAGAGGAGGACGATGAGGATGAAGAGGATGACAGCGATGAGAACTACCTGGAGCGGAGTGAGGCAAAGCGCAGCAGCATGATTGAGACATCGGGCTGCCAGCCTGCGTACACACTGAGCGTGCAGAGCTCCCTGCGGCGCCGCACACACAGCGAGGGCAGCCTGCTGCAGGAGGCCAAGGGGCACTGCTTCACCTCTGACACCACGCTCAACTGCTCAGACAGCCAGGGCAGCGCGGGGCACTGGGCTCTGCCCTCCCCCAGGACTCTCAAGAAGGAGCTCACCAAGAATGGAGGCTCCATCCACCAGCTCAGCCTGCTCTTCTCGGGGCACAGGAAGGTATGTAGGTTGGTGCTGGCTCTGCAGCTTGGCCCTGGGATGGGTGATATCTCCAGCATGGGGGTCTCCCTATGTGTGGCTCTGCTCTCCATGACTCCATGGCTCAGTTGGTGTCTGACAGGCAAGGAGCATAAGGGCAGGTAGCAACAGGATGAGGGGAAATGGCTTAAAACTGGAAGAGGGTAGACTTAGACTAGATGTTAGGAAGAAATTTTTACTGTGAGTGTGGTGAGACACTTGAACATGTTGCTCAGAGAGGTTGTGAATGCCCCCATCCTGGAGGTGTTCAAGGCCAGGCTGGATGGGGCTGTGAGCAGCCTGGTCTAGAGGGTCCCTTCCTATAGCAGGTGGGTTAGGAATTGATGATCTTAAAGGTCCCTTCCATCCCAACCATTCTGTGATTCTGTGGGTGTCCCATCCACAGCTCCAGGGGACATTTAGCACCCTGGGGATGCCATCAGGTGCTGGGGCAGCATCTTCCATGGTGTCAACAGATCCCATGGGCTTCGGAGCTTCTGTCTGCTGAGATGCACAGAGGGAGAGGTGTTTGAATGTGCAAACTGCAGCTCACAGCAGCAGGGACAGGGAGGAGCGGGGCTCCAGGGAGCCTCCCCTGACTGCGCATCCCTGCTATGCTTAGGGACACCGGCAGCTGAGTGCACTGCTTGGCCTCCTACAGGGCTTTGGTCCTTGCAGAGAGCCCATCCTAAATAGGCTGAGGAGGAACTGCAGTGCATCAGACACTGGGGAGCAGTGCTGGCACACACAGGAGCATGCAGCTCTGCATGGAATTGGCCATGCTTTGGCATCGCAAGTATTTATAGGAGTTGAGCTGCTATTGCAAAGATGGTGTGTGAGATGTGCTGCTGCCCCATTCCTGCTGTGGGACTGCCCGTGTGCCTTCCCACTGCCCAGCTCTGCCTGACCTTGCAGGGCAGGGCTCTGCCTGGGGCTGCACTGCATGGCTCAGGGCTGCATGGCACAGTTTGGGACCACATTGCGCTGCTTGGGACTGCACTGTGTGGCTTAAGACCACACTGCGTGGCTTGGGAACTTGCTGCATGCTCAGGACCTTGTTGCACAGGCTGAGATCTTGTTGCATGGCTTTGGACTGTGTTGTATGGCTCAGCACAATGTTGCAGAGCCTGGGGCCTTGTTGCATGGCTTGTAACCATGCTGCTTGGCTCAGGACCACATCACACTGCTTGAGAGCTGCCTGGGACTGCATTGCATGCTGCTCCACCTCTTGGAAGGGGATGCTGGTGCAGAGCTCTGTGTGCCACCAAGCATGACAGCACCGTGGGTTGAAACCATGATGGGATTAACCCTCCCATGCCATTCTCCTGATACATCAAAAGCCACCTTGTTTGCCATTTCTTGGAGCACAGTTTGCTCTTGGACGCCCTGGTCCCCTGCCTGCTCCTCCCATGCCACCTCTCCCTGCTTCAACCACCATGCACATGGGGCTTTGTGTCACAGCCTACACTTGGGAGGGACTTTTAGAGCTCTGCATTTGGAGGGGCCCGGTGGAACCCTCCATGCTTTCCAGATCCGGAGCTGATGTACAGTTCCCCTCTGCATCCCCCCAGGCCCGGCACTGCCTGCAGCACTACGGCACCCAGTGGCCTCGTCCACTGAGCAGGATTATTTATGGGATCATCCCATTGTGCCCACAGTTCCCTGTGCCTCCCACTGCTCTCAATCCGGGCAGGTTGTTGTTTTACAGCCAGGAGTGCTGGGACTCGGCAATGGTTGCTTTTTGTCCCCAAGCTCAGCGGAGCCTCTCCAGACAATGGCAGGAAGCGTGGCCCGGCTGCGCGTCGCCCCGGCCGGCCCTATCTGTGGGGGAAGGCATTTTGCAGGGGCTGCATTGTTTGGGGCTGATAAACTCCGGAAACCCGGGCGCAGAATGGAAGGAAGTGTCAGAAGCCTTGAGCCCGGGGCTGCTGGGCCATGCAGTGGGTTCCCACGGCACTGCCACGGATCGGCGATCCTGGAAAGCACCTCGAGGAAGCAGTGTGGGGCTGGGCTGGCTGTGGGGTTGGCTGTGGGGTTGGCTATGAGCCCCCTTCCAGCTGTGCTCAGTGAGGTAGCGAAGCCCCCAAGCGAAGGTGGCCCAATGCCTGACCATTGGGCTTCATTGCTTAGAGGCTGTGCTGGTGACACCCTGACCTTGCAGCACCTCCAAGGTCCCCATGGCTGCCAAGGTCACCTCTGGGTGGAGGTTGAGGGTAGGAAGCCCTGTGTGCTCCCAGAAGCTGCCATGTTATGGTTGAGTTCTGCTCTGATTTTTCCTGCCTGGAGACCTCCAGAGTATTCTGGGAGTCCCAGCCCCATGCCCACTCAGGACAGCAGAGATGGGAACATTGGGAAGGAGGATGTGAGTGTCCCTGTAGGAGGCTCTGCTGTCAGCACATTGAAGCCAAGGGGTCCCTAGGCCATCAGTTGTGGGGTGTCCCCAGGACATGGGCAGGGGAGGTCAGGGTTTCAGCCCCTGCTCTGCTGCAGGGGGACCTTTGGGGGAAGGAGCTGCTGCACGGGGACCTCAGGAGATGCTGGTGGAGCTGCGTGGTGGTGTGAGGGCATGTATGGCACTGTGATGCAAACACTGCTTTTCTCTTCCCCTCAGCTGAGTGGAGGCGACCCTGAATGCAGCTGTGATGAAGGGGATGAGACCTCCCGCAAGAAGAGGAGCAGGAGCCTGTAAGTGGCACGCTGTGGTCCGATAGTGCCATGGGCAAAACACCGGGGCTGAGCCCATGGGGTACCGTACCCCATTCACCCAGAGTTTCTGGTGGTTGGGAGGTGGATGGGATGAGTGCTGGTGATTCTGCTCAGCGTGGCTGGGAGTGTTCACTGTGATACGATGGGTGGGATGCTACAGCCCTGACACTGCTTTAAGTGTTTGGGATGCCCCGCAGCTGGTCCGGGCAAGGACGGGGGAGCCGCAGCCTTCACTTGCCCCGAGCACAGCTGCAGCTCAGTGGGGCCATGGGGTTTTGCAAGGCAGGATAGCTGTGCTCTGGCATTGCCCCTTGCACGTGAGTGGGGGCAGATGAGTGCTGCACGTGGCTGCAGCACTGCCGTGTGTGCATCTCGATGGCAGCTCCCTGCGCGCAGCCTGCCTGTGAGCGGCACTGTTGCCCCGCGCGCTCTGCCGCAGCCGCCTATTTATAGCTTCTTTCATTCTCCAAACACTTGAAATGAAAATCAATTCCTCACCATCTGCAGCGGGGACATCCCCCACGTGAGCCGGGGGAATTGGGGCGGTGGGGGGGGGATCTGTAGGGCGCGGGAGCGGCTGTGGGGAGGGTTTGTGCCGCTCACCTTGGGATGGCTGTGGGAGCGCGGTGCGTCGCAGCGGGCGGCGATTGGCTGCAGGGATGGCTGCCAGGTGGCCTGTGGGGTATTTATGGGGAGAGTGGCCGCGGTTCGGCACTGCCAGCTGCTCCCAATGCACCTCACCATGGTGGATTTTTCTGAGAAGTGCTTGGAAAGGTAGGGCACGGCTCCTGTGGGGACGGCGATGCGCGCTGCAGGGGATGGTTTGGAGGTGGCATGGGGAGATGGGGCTGGACGAGGCCTTGCTGATGGGGGTGGCTCCAGGTCGAACCCAGCAGTGCAGTGTGGATTTTTGTGGCAGCAGCTTACTGGGTGCTTTGTGCAGCGGGATCAGCCAGGCTGTGTGCTGCTTGCTGTTTGTTTGTGAGCATCTGCATGAGGAGTGCTGAGAGCACAGCATCCCGCAGGTTTTAAGCTTCGGAACTCCTCTGGGGCTTTGCTTCCTGCAGTGGGAACCCTGGTGCTGCTGAGCTGTGGGTGCAGAGGGTGCACAAAGTGCAGCTCACAGGCGCTGCTCCCTCGCACAGACAGATGGACACACGGACATACACACAGACACACAAACACAGGGACTTTTCAATGCTTTTCACACCTCGCCAGGCTCCCAGCTGCGGTGGCTATGTTGCTAAAGTGGGAACAGTGCTGAAATTGTTGCTGGAAGCTGTGTGGGACGGCTGGAGCCTTGCTGATGGGATGCAGGTGGGGTTTAGGGCTCCTCGTTTAGATCTGTCGGCCCGGTGTCTGAGCTGTGCTGGTGCCTGGCAGCAGCTGGGGACACCGCGAACCCCTCCGTGTCCCTCGTGTTCCCAACAAGCCCCTGCCGCAGCCACACGCAGTGCAGCTCCTCCGAGCACCCTGCAACGCGGGACTTGCGGGAGGTGGCCGTGCCACCCCGCGTCCCCAGCCGTCCATCCTCTGCACTCGGGAGCTGTGCCACGAGGGGTCAGCATCGCCCATCCCGTGCTCTTTCTGTCACCTCCCGCTGCCCGCCGGGAGCCGGGTAGGACTGGGGCGATGCCGGTGCCCGTTGCGGCCGTTCCCGTGGCCGCCGCCCAAACCGGTGCCGTGTTCCGACGGCAGCTTCCTGGGGCAACGGGAGCGCCGTGCACGGGCGCACATCTGTCCGTCCGCGCAGGGACGGCAGCGTGGGGACGTGTGGGGGTTGGCACCGCGCGGTGCCGTGGCTGTGAGTTACGCGGTGCGTCCCAGCCATCCCGCACGTCCCCACGGATGTGCCCACCGTGCCCACTCCAAACTGACACCGGACGCTGCCATCCCTGCGGCTCCCAGCGGTGCTGCCGGCCCCGCACAGGGGACGCAGCCCCGCACCTCCGCATTCCCCAGCGCCCTATAAATAGCGCTCGTAAATCCCCGCCGCGATGACTTTCCCCGCCGTCCCTTGAAAGGCCCCATCTCCCCGCCCTCTCCCGTGCTTTTTTCCACCTTTCCTCGAGTTTCCTCGGCAACGGCGGAGCCGTCCCGAGCAGCGCCGGGCTGACACACACAGCCCTCCTCACCCACACCTCATCCACGCCACGCAGCTCCGTTCGTCCCTCCCACTTCCGCGCTGTCCCGGTGCGGAGCCGCAGAGCGCAGCGCCGGGCCGGGCGTGCCGGCTGTGCTGGAGCTGCCCCGATAAACGATGCCCTTTTTTCGTGACCTGTCCAAACCGCAGCCGTTGGAGTTTCACGCCGAGATGTTGCTGGGCGTGCAGCGGCCGCACAACGGCAGCCTGCAGCGCCGGCACACTATGAAGGAGTAGGTGATGGGCGATCAGCGGGACGGGGCTCCCCGTGGCACCGCGCGCCTCTGGGTGCTGCTCCCTTCCCTGCCCGCCCCTAAACCTTGATCTTCTCCTCCAGAGCCAAGGATATGAAGAACCGGTTGGGGATTTTCCGGCGGAGGAACGAGTCTCCGGGAGCCAACCCCTCCGGCAAGCTGGACAAAGTGCTCAAGTCGCTCAAGTAGGTGCTGCGGGTGGGCGGTGTGGGGCTCCGGGAGCACGGGGTTTGGGGACGAGCTCTGTCCAGATTCGCTGCCACCTCCGGGGATGCTGGGTGACCCAGCTGGGGAGGCTGTGGGCAGACGAGTCACGGAGCCTGAGCTGTGTCAAATACTTTTTTCGGCTGAAGCTGCCCTGTCCTGCAGGGAGCTCCCTGCCCCGTGCCGGCGGCACAGCAGCACTGGGGACTGGAAATTTCCCTGCTTTCCCCCAGTGCTTCAACACGACACCTTCAGCTGGACAGAGGATGCTCTGGGAAACCGCTCAGCTCTGGAGGTGCTCCAGCAGCTGGGACGAGCGCTGCCCAGCCTGCGGCTTCACTGGGGCACCCGAAATCCCACAGCCCTGGGCACTGCCTGGGATTTTTCCATGCTGGCTCAGAGGCTGCAGCACGCACAGCCCTCCCTTACCTCATGTTTTCTTCCTGCCACCCTAAATGCAGAGCATTCATTCCAGCACAGCCAGCTCAGCACTGTGGGTGCCGGTGGTGGTGCAGCCACTGCAGGGTGCATAGTGATGCTGCTGCTGCTGGAAGCGTTCTTCCCCCTGGGGCAGCTGCGTGGTGGCAGGCAGCAGCTGTGGCTTTTGCAGCTTCGTTCTGCTAACAAATGCTCTTATCCTGCAGGCCTGCACCCGAGGAAGCTCTCAAGTGGGGGGAGTCCCTGGAGAAGCTGCTGCTGCACAAATGTGAGTGTTTGCCCCTCTGTTTTGCCTTTGCCACTGAGGAATGTCCAGGCATGTGCATGGGGAGCACTGTGATTTCCTAAGCTCTGGTGTCTCCGGGAGAATGGAGACGGAATGATGGAATGGAGCATCTTAGGCTGGATGTGGCTCTGGGCAGCCTGGTCTAGTGGTTGGTAACCCTGCCCATGGCAGGGGGGGTTGGAGCTGGATGATCTTTGAGGTCCTTTTCAACCCAGGCCATTCTATGATTTTATGATACTTTCCTTACACTCATTTTTCCTCTGCTGAGCTGGGGTGGGGGGGGGGATTTGGGGGGATACTTTACTGCAGGAGTCAGGGAGAGCTCAGGACTGTGGGAGCTCCACTGGGGAGGGAAAGGCAGGATCCCCTGCCTGCCTTGTGTCTGCGGGGCAGGAGCTGCTTTGCAGCACTCCCTTCCTTGCCCTGTCGTGCACCACAACTGTGCACAGCATGTTGTCTGCATGTCCCCATGGGGATCCCATCTCCATCACTGCTCCCAATCCACGCTGAGTTTCCCCTTGAGAGCCCAGATGGCTGAGAACTGGGCACTGAGCAGACATGTGGCTCATGTTTGTGCTGCCAGGCCGGGCATCGCCACCTGCACTGCTGCTGTTCATAGGGGATTTTTAGAGAGTGAGATGGCAGGGATTTGGGGTTTGATAGAGGTGTGTGTCTGTCCAGGAGTAGAGCTGTGTCTGTCCCCACAGATGGGCTTGCGGCCTTCAGGGCCTTCCTGCGCACCGAGTTCAGCGAGGAGAACCTGGAGTTCTGGCTGGCATGCGAGGAGTACAAAAAGATCAAATCCCAGTCCAAGATGGTCTCCAAGGCCAAGAAGATCTTTGCGGAGTACATCGCCATCCAGTCCTGCAAGGAGGTGAGGCCGGCTCCCGCTCAGAGCCAACTCTGTGCCCTGGGGCCCGCGGGGCCGCTCACTGCTCTATCTGCCCACAGGTGAACCTGGATTCCTACACACGGGAGCACACCAAGGAGAACCTGCAGAACATCACCCGCGGCTGCTTCGACCTCGCGCAGAAGAGGATTTACGGGCTGATGGAGAAGGACTCGTACCCCCGCTTCCTCCGCTCTGACTTGTACTTGGACATCATCCACCAGAAGAAAGCCAGCTCCCCGCTGTAGGGCAGCGGGGCAGACTGGGAGCTGCGTGTTTACATGGAACCGGCGGTGGGGACCTCGCTGCGGCCGGCCGTGCCCCCCAGGCGTGGGGCAGTGGGGGGCACCGGTGCCAAGCAGGCTGGTACTGCTCCATCGCCTCGTCCCGCCATCGCTGGTACGACGCCGTCGGGGCGGATGTCAGCCAGGAGGGGAGCTCCCACATGACTACTGTGAGCCTGAGCTGCGAGCATCACTGGATGGCGACGCTTGATCTCGACCCAGCGTGGAGGAGGAAGGCTTTTATGCAGGGCTCTGCTTTTCCCCAGGCGGCACCGATGTGGGCATCATCCCTGGACAAAGGACTCCTGACCTGACCCAGCCCCGCGGTGCTGCTGCGCATCCCTGCCCCGAAGCAGCCATCCCGCAGGAGCTTCTCGCTCCCCTCATTCCTGGTTTATTTATTGACCTCCTCTCGCTGGACGCATCGCTGTATTATAGGAAACCCTCGTTCCCAATTTACAAGTGCAATAGTTGTGCGTGTCGCAGCGGAGTTCTCCCGTGGAGTGGATGCCTTCTCTTTTACGAGTGCGTGCAACATTTTCTAAGTTTGCAGGTTTTATCTGACAAAGAAAAGGAAAAAACAAACAAACAAACCAAACAAACCAACAACGCATTCCCTAGCAGCGCTGGGGGAGCCTGGGTGTACATATCCTGCCCTGACGACGGAGGGCTTGCTGATGGAGATAAGCAGCTCTGGGAATCGGTGCTCTCCCTGCTCTGGATCACAACACTGTGTTTGGAGACACAGGGCTGTTGCTGAACGCGGCGGAGCCGGACGGACTGCATGCGTCCGGGCGCCCAGTTTACAGTGCAAAGCATCTCTGCAGCTAGCAAAAATACATTGTCATGGTCATAGGTAAATAAAAGGAGAATGTAATTTCTTGTAGCCTTTTCTTCATGGCATGTTTCTCCGCGCTGGTGGAGCTGGAGGAGTGTAAACATGACTAAAGATGGGAAAACCTGGTCCCATGAAATGCTGAGCTGTCTCGCATGCTGCAGCAGCTGCCAGATGCTCCTAGGTTAAAGGCTGAGGCCAGAAACACAGCGAGTTTTGCCCAAAATGAGACTGTTCCCAGGGACAGCGTTTGCTGTGTGTACCTCATGGGTCACGGGCCTGTGAATGAGGAAGTGCCCAGAGATGTGGGTGACCTTGTGTACCAGTGGGTCCCCATGGGACACATCAAAAGGAGCAGCAAAAAGCCCAGAGTTGCTGTGTCAGGTCCTGGCTGCACTGCTTGGCTGGGCACAGCTGGGATCTATAGGGAAAATGCTCTGTAGGAGCTGGTTCCTGTGCATTCAGTGGTTGAGATGTCTTGTGCCCATCCCTGGGGCTGCTTGTGGTCAGGGTTGGGTGGCTCAGTGTGCTCATGGCATCACGGGGCCATGCAGTGCTGTTGGGTGGCTCACAAAGCCATCCATCTGTGTGGTGTGGGGGCTGCTGGCAGTGGGATGGGGGTGGTGTGGCTGCCCCCTGACACACGGGCACAGCTCCCCGTGGCAGGTATAGTCCCTTCCCTGGCCACCATTGCTGGAACTGCTGGTGCCTGATGGCTCAACACAGTCTACTCGTGAGCACTGCCAGCCCCATCTGATGTAAGGGTGCCCCCTGGTCCCTGCTGCCCAGGCAGGTTGTCCTGACTGATTTAAGCCCCAGCACATGGCCCAGGACTTCTCCACAGTCCCAGGAACCACCCTGTACCCGTATCTCCTGTAGGGCAAAGATACCTCCAAGCTGGATTCTCCTTTTACTCCCCATCCCAAATGCCTTCATATCTTCTTCTTCCTCCTGGCCTTCAGGGGTCTCCATGGGCCATTTTGTGGAACCTTACAGTACCTTCTTGCTGCCAAGGATACCACGAGCCATGCACGTCCCTTCCTGTGGTTGGGTGATGCCCAGGAGCACCCAGTGGCACAGCCCCGTTGGTTGAATGCTGGATGTGAGCCCATCCCTCAAGGCAGGCAGAGAGGGCTGGGGCAGCACTGGGACATGTGGGGCAGGGACCAGGTGCCAAGGTTCACATCAGCACCTCCCAGCTGCCCCAGACAGTCACAGTGAGGACAGAGGTGACAGCATGCAGAAGATGTAGATGTGAGCACCTGGGATCGCTCCCTCGTGAAGACAAAAATAGCCCTGCAATAGCAATAGAAGTTTGGTTATTGCTATAACAGAATTTATTACCAGCACGTCAGATTGGTGTGAGTCACTCTGCAAACACGGTCCCCACGTGTTTCAGAGATGCACTGATCTCTGGGAGAAGCTGGGCTGGGCTGGGAGGTGGAGGTATCAGGTGTGTGTTCTCCTGGAACTGGCACTGCCCTTTGCTTGCCCATGGTGGAAGGATGCATCTCAGAAGACCCTATGGTGACACTGCAGCTTCAGCTTTGTCCTTGCTTTGCCATCACCCCAGGGCTTCATGCCCTGGTAATGAGGGGTGTGGGAAACCTGGAGCAGCTGGTCGGGATGTGATGGGGGATGTCAGCTCATGGATGGGGCTGTTATGGAGGTCTCCTGGTTGGGGATGGCCATGGGGAGGAAAATCCTATTGCCAGTGCCCAACACACCACCAACTGTGGGTTCTGTGGACTTTGCTGCTGTAGGCAAATTCCCAATGGGGAAGCTGCTCCCTCCCCATGTGAGGGGATGCTGTAGCAGGCCTTATCTCAACAGATAGTGGGGATTTATCTTGGAGATAAAACCTGTGGTTGCTCAGTTGCTGGTAGTCACAACTCACCTGTGTTTGTGGTGTACAAGTGGGGAAATCTACCCTCGGCGCCTTGGTGGGGTGGAGCTCACTGGGACAAAGTCAGCAATGAGGCAAAGGGCCACGGAGAAATGATTTCAAAGGGAAAACGAGAGCAATCATCTTGTTGGGTTCAAAAAAATGTGCTGACTGCACGGGTGGAAGAGGTGATGATGGCTGATGAAAATGTCCTGAAGTCATGGATTTTTCACTATGGCTTCCCCACACCGTTAGGGTTGAGGAGGTTGGGGTGAACTGAAATCAGGTTTACCTATCCTAGGTGATGGGTCCTCAGCCTTGAAACACCCCACAGCTCAGTGCCTCATCAGCTGAGGCCTCCAAAGAAGGGTGTTGGGGTCACCTGCGATCTATGAATGAAGTGCTGAAAATAGAAATTGAAAATATTTTAGGCTGATGAGTGTGTGGCAGATGGAGGCTGACTGGGAGAAAGCAGCAAGCCGTGTGTCTGCCCAGCAGCACCAAAGGAGCAGCCCAGCTCCTGGGAAGGAGGAATGCTTTGTGCTAAGCAGTGCCAGGTTGCACGTGAGCCCTACTTAAGAGCTGCCAACAGCTGGGAGAATGGAGCCCTTCTCTTTATTGTGCAGAATCAGTGAAGCATTTGCCTTCCTTACAGGTGTGCTGTGTCCCAGGATGCTCCAGCAGTGCTCAGCCTTTCTTGGGCTTCTCCAAGGCACCCATTCTGGAGCATGAACTTAACCAAACAAACATAGCTTTCTACTGAGCAGAATAATTCCTTGGACCCCTGATTAGACAAATATTCTCAGAATAGAAACAAGGCTACTTTGCAGCCATAGACTAAACATAACTCAGCAGCTAGATATTGAATCTGCAGACACAAGAATTCCCCTGCCCCGGCAAAACAGCTGACCTTCTGTGCGAGCCACTTAGCTGTGCTCAGCAAGTGATGTAGGTGGGTGAGGCCACATCAAATTCCTCTTTCCTGGGTAGCTGATCTTCCTGGAAGGTGACTGGGGATCTGTTGTGGGGGCACCCGGTCTTTGATTGCCCACATGGCAATGGAGTCAGTCTGGGTTTGTCCTGGGACTTTTGCTTCTGCTGGGATGGGGAGCTTGCAGGATGCATTGAAGTGGTTGTGTCCTTACCAGCTGTGACCCTGGGGGGCTCAGTGCTGTCCTTTGTGGGATTTCATCCTGCCCAGAGGAGCAGCAAGCAGTGATGCCCCCCAGGTGTATGTCCTTGCCTTGGGGCTGGGAGGACAAATGCTTCTGAGCTCCAGGGCTGGCATTCATGGTGTCACTCCTGCAGAAATCCAGGGCAGCAAAAAAAAAAAAAAAAGAGAAAATAACACACTTCTGAAGTAAAAATAACAACAGAATCAGATGCTGTCTGTCAAGGAAGCAAAATAAGCCAGGCTGGGCTGCTGCCAGGACAGGAAATCAAGCGGCTGTGGGAGTCCCCTGGGTGCTGCTAACTCATACGGGAAGCATTGTTATAACCCTCTCTCTCATTGCTCATTCTCTGATTCTTTTCTGCATTAGGTCATTTTTACTCAGCCTGTCCAGCTCACACATTCCCCGCTGCTGGGGGAGGAAGGCCAACAACGCCGACTCTCAGCTCTCCTGGTGGCGCTGGGGAGGACTAAAGGAAGGGTGAAGTACGCTTCTCTTTGTAGCTGAGCAGCCCCGTGGCATGGGGAGGATCTTCTTCACAGGGTGATTCACCACCAACATCCCTACCCCACTGCAGCGACCATTGAGCTACGCTGGAGGTGACAAACGGATCCCCAGCTTGCAAACATCCAGCCCCCTTCCCCCAGCCCCCAGCTTTCATCCTTTGGCAGAGGAAGAGGAAGGTGGGAGAGGGGGAAGAGCCAGGCAGGAGCAGGTGGGGACCAGGGATGGAGCGTATACGTGGGAACCATGTGTAAGTCATTTCTCGTCCCTTCCTGAACTAATAGGGTAATTATTTTAGAAGCGTGCACGTGTTTCTAATGGAAAGTTTCACGTAGGCTGTGCGTCAGTCCATTGGTGCAGCAGCTCTGTTCTCCTTCATGCCTTGCAGCATTTCTAGACAAAGAAAAATGGGTGAAACCTCCTGCGCATGGCACCAGGCACGGTGGTGACCGGTCAGACAAACCTGGCCCAGCTCTGCAGCAAACGGGCGCACGCGGTGAAGCTGATTGACAAAGCAGAACAAACACTTGTCTGCTCTTTGATGCAGCTCCAGTGCTTGTCCCCAGGTGTTTGGACTGGTGTGTCTGATTTTGTGTCCTGCCAGCTCCAAGAAGGATGTAGAGAGCTGGAGAGGTTCCTACTGAGATGAGCGTAGATCTGGGGCATGGGACCAGTGTGGGCAGATAGAGAAGAGCTGGTCTAGCCTGGGGGCAAGGAGGCAACACTGATTTGGGAAGGATAATTACAAAAGTGATGGAATAGAAGTCTTCTTGGTAGCATCAGGTGGCAAAATAAGTGTCAACAGCCACAATGTGTAACAACTTCCAGGTCTTCAGGTTGGACATCAGGATAAATAGAGATCTCCAAAGATACAGGAGTCTCTACCGCAGGATGTAGTGAAGACTTGGCCAGGCAAATTCATGGCTGACCTGATGGGTGTTGATGGTTTTCCTGGTCTGAGGAGGGTTGGACTGGAGACAAACCCAGCACACCAAGGAGTCTGCCCCTCACTTTGCTGGTGGACATGGGCAGTGTCTTCCATGGCATGTGATGGAGGTGCAGAAGGCCTACGTCCTCATGAGACCGAGCCAAGGGAGATGGCCTTCCTTTTGCCCTTTGGCCAACTCCGAAGCTGTTCAGTTCTGGGTAAAATATAAGAACTGAGTGCCAAAAATTGGACTGCTGAGAGCCTGCACTGGGCTGTGGGTTATGACAAGGAGCACAAGGTGATGTCTCTGCCCTGTCCATTGGTGGGGAGAGCTCATCTCCATAGGAGATGACTCAAAAATTTCTATCCTCACATTACCCTGTTTTTCAGTACTAATTCTTAAAATCATTTTTGGCCCCACCTGGCCTTAAGTTGTGCCAGGGGAGGTTTAGGTTGGATATTCAGAAAAATTTATTCTCAGAAAGAATAATGAGGTATTGGCACAGGGGGTGTAGGAGTCACCATCCCTGGAGGTGTTCAAGAAGAGGAGAGATGTGGCACTGAGGATCCTGGGCGGCTCTTGCAAATATTGCCCAACACGTTTCATTTGATCTGTTTTTGAACACAAATAATTGATTTTAATTGACCAGATTATATTTCAAGGAACAAAAAGGTTGTTACAGGTAGGAACTATGATAAGTTAATGCAGCTAATCTTTCCTAAAACAAATAGAATGGAAGGAAGTAGAATGGGAGACCTCACAAATCACATTTCAACTTTTATGGCTAAGCCATAAAGTAGTAGTTCCTGAAGAACTAGCACAGTATTAATTAAATGAGAATTGTGGACACTCTAATTACTGCAGCCTCATTACAGCCCAGGAATTGACTCAGGCAGTGAGCATAGTGAGTTCTGCTGTACCAGCACTCATCTGCTGCCAGGTGCCTGCATGCTGGGGATGTTATTTCCCAGGAACACTCATCATCATCGCTCTGCATGTGCTTCTCATCAGCTGATGGTCAAACCAGTGTGTTCACAGTAAATCTGGACGATGTTCTGGGTCATGCAGGTATTTTCAGGATGCACAGAGGCTTTGAAGTGGTTGCTGACTGATACTCCTGACTGATATTGCATGAGGCAATCTCTTTTCTCTCCTCTTTCCCTTCCGTGCACTGATGAGGCTGAGGAGCAGCCTTAGGGCCATTGCTTGAAGATCCAGAGGGGTCTCATCTTAGACCTGCTGGTCCATCACTGCAGCTGCATAGGCTTCAATGGCACTGGCTGCTCTGCAGAGGAGCATTTTGGAGGGATTAATGTTTACTGGAAATGTAGTAACCTCATTCAGACATACTCTCCTTGCTCAGAGCATGGAGATCTCCACCTCTTTACTCTGACTGGCACACCTTGGTGCCCCGTCCACCTCCTCCTGCATCTTGGCCTGCACACATGGGCCTCCAGGATCATAGAATCATAGGATGGCTTAGGTTGGAACGGACCTTAAAGATCACTGGGCTCCAAACCCTGCCATCAGCTGGGTGTCCCCCACCAGGTCAGGCTGTCCAGGCTCCTCCAGGCATAGGGCAGCTCCAGCTCTCTGGGCAAGGTATCAATATAAAGGTAAGAGCTGTCAAATCCAGTTCTCACTGTAGGACATGCAGGGGTATCACATGCTTACAAAGCCTCCTGGTGTGGTTTCCCATCTGGAGGATGCTCTCTGGGTGTTGGGTGGGGTGAAGACAACGCTGAAGCTTTGCCAGAAGATGCGTCTTCAGACAAACACCATCTTCATCCCTGGGAGAGTTCAAGAAATGTGGAGATGTGGTACTTAGGAACATGGTTTAGTGGGCAGTACTGGTGGTAGAAGGATGGTTGGACTAGATGATCTTGCAGGTCTTTTCAAGCCTTAATGATTCAATGATTCTATGACTCATACATCATAGACTTCATAGGTCATGGCCAAATTTCCACTAGAGCTCAAGGAAAGCAACAGACATTGGGGTCAGATAGGAAAGACCCAAAGGTTCTTCTTGGTTTGGTCTGAGACTGATCCCCACTGCTTCCTCCAAGCACCCCAGCTTCAAACCCATTGCTGCATGGGGCCCCATCTGCTCTGCTCCCAAACCAGCATCCTGAAGTTCTGCCAGCCCACAGCTTCACAAGGATCCCGATCAATGTGTCAGCTTCCTTCGACACAAAGATGGGCAGAATCCTCCCCCGTTCCTCCCATGACACAGCTCTGGTGGTGATGGGCCAGGTGAGGAATGTGTTTCTTGGGGCTGGAACGTGTGCTCAGCTATTTCCAGCTGTGGCTTTTGGAAACGTTTGGTGTCTTTGCCACTTTTAGCTCTGGCGGCTGCTCTTCGTTTTCTGGAAAACCTTAAAATGCTCGAGTGTCGGACGGGTGCCCAGCTAAAGGAAAACAGAAAACAGAAAAACACAGCCCAGCCTTTTTCCAATCAAGCAACCATGTTGGGGTGTTTTTGGTGGTTTTTTTTTTTTTTTTTTTTTTTTTTTTTTGGGTAGGAAAAAAGTATTTATTTTCTTCCTGGATCAGATTGGCCCCTGCCAACGCACTCCCTGTTGTGCTGCACTCCTAAAATAACTGCAGTGGTTAATGGAAATAAAGCCCTGGGAGATGCACTCATTTGTGTCTCATCAGGCTGATGTGTTGCAGACCCTGCTCAGGGCTGCAAACCTCTGTGGGGCAGTTCCTGTTTGGCTTTCCAAAGCTGATGCAAATCAGACACAGCACAGGGATGGCCAACGCTTGCTCAGTGGCTGTGCACATTGTGGAGCTATGCTGGGTTCGGGGTATTTGCAGGGCTTCAGAGTCCCAACAGCCTGATCTTGACTGTCTGCAGGGATGGGGCACCACCACCTCTCTGGGCAACCTGTGCAGTGCCTCACTGCCCTGAGTGTAAAAAACTTCTTCCTTATATCCAGTCTAAATCTCCCCTCTTATCTTTGCAAACCACTTCTCCTTGTGCTATCACAGCAGACCCTGCTATGGAGTCTGTCCCCTCCTTTCTTACAGCCCCTTTAGATACGGACAGGGCACTCTCAGCTCTCCCCTTCCCTTCTCCAGCCATGACACTCCATATTTGAAATAACTCAAATAGTTTTTTTTAAAACCCTTTTCACTAATCATTTCCCAATCTCCTGCTCCCTCTCTAGACCAAAAAAACAACAACTAAGCAACAAAAAAAAAACAACCAACAAAACCCAACAAAACAAAACAACAGAAAAACAACCCAGAAATCCTACAAAATACAGATTCAGAACCAGCCTCTACCAGTCTCTCTGGGTTGGATGCCCTGCCTTGGGGCTGCAGGGGCTGTTGGGCATGGCTTGAATTTCCTTTGAAGGACTTTGAAGGACACGCTATGGCAGTGAGAGCTCACATCCATCATAAAGAGCCAGTTCTTCTCTGCCCTCTGGCACACTTATCAGTGCTTGCTCCTCGTCTTGTCATGACTGCAGCCAGGTGGGAGGGCAGCTCAGCATGGCTCAGGTTTCAGAGGGCACATGGTTTATGTTTGGAGGAGTTGGGGCTAAGAACTGTCACCACAGATGCTCAAAGGCAGCAGTGCTGCTCCCCATGAGTTTGCTCAGGGGCTTATTTTGGGTGTTTATGGGTCACTTTTTCTATCACCTCTGGATAACCCATGTGACTGGGAGCAAAGGACGTGAGCAGGCTCCTTCCCCTCCTCCAAACACTGGAGAAACCCCCAAAGTGCTTGGAGGTGGCTCGGAGAGACACGACTGCCCCAGGCTGCCCCAGGTATGTATGGATGTTGTGTGTTGTCATGGTCAGTTTTGACTTCCAGTGCCTTCCAAATGAAGTGAAAGCCAAGCACACCACCAGGGCCTCCACACTTTGCCTCGCAGTATCGAGTCTGATTTTATGTGGTTTAAACAACTGTCCCATGCAAATACACCCCTGTGTTTTGGGAGTCCTCACTCTGAGGATGCCCAACCTCAGCACTGCTGGGCTTCCTGGCTTCTCTGTTGGTCCTTCCTCACCCTGCTCTTACCGCGCAGAGGCTCCTACAGCTGCTGACTGCATTGGCATGGTGAGTTTGGGATTTTTTGAGCTCGAGTCATATCAATTCAGATGTCTCATCGTGGCCAGCACTGAGGCCTTGAATACGTGGCCTCCCCCAGCAGGATCTGGGCAGGACACCCATGCCTTTTCCCATCCTCCAGCCGAGGTCTTTGGGAGAATGGGGCGTGTGGCCAAAGGCTGGAGGGCTTGCTGTTCAGATGGGCTGAGGGCCCTCCATTTACACCCTGACCACTCCGAAGCAGCTGTGGTCCTCCTGGGAGCAGTTTCCATGTGGGACTGGATCCAGTCTGTCGCACTGCTGTTTCTTAGAAGTTGCCTGAGTTTCTGTTTCAGTCATTTCCTTGGCTGCTCTGCTCTTGCCTTCCAGCTCAGTTCCTGCCATGGGGCTATTTGCATTTCACACACTCTCATTTTTGCAGGCCGAGAGCTCCTCTGCTCTTGCAATAGCTATGCAACAGGCTGGTGTGTGGGTGGGGAAAGACAACAGGGCTGGGTATGAGCCAGGAATGTGAGAGTAAACGGCTTTGCTGTGCTCTCCTCCAGGACTCCTGCTCTCAGGGTGACAAACCCCCCTCCAGGACATGACAGAGGGTGACCTCGCTCTGACTGCCCATCCTCTGACCCTGCCCTTGGGGTGCTTGGCCTGCGGCAGGATTCCTCCAAAGGTGGAAAAAAGCAGAGGTCGATACTGCTGTGAGACACGTCTGTTATCACTCAGGGCTGGGAGAGGAAGGGAGTGGCGGTCCTTGTGTGTCCCAGTGGTGACACTGACTCACAAGTGGCACAGCATGCCTGGCTTCAAAGGGTTTGGTGTTGCAGCTCAGGAGCTCCTATTGCACCATCTCTTCCTGCACGGCTCGGTGAGGGGATGTGATGAAAGTGTCCCTTGATCCACAGAAGGACTTGAGAGAAACCAGAGAATCATAGAATCAATATGGCTGGAAAGGTCACCTAGTCCAACCATCACCCCATGCCTGTCACCACTCTAGACCATGTCACTCAGTGTGACATCCACTCTTTTCATTTCTTTCTTTGCGGGTTCTGGAAGACTGTTTCTTCATTGGGTTGAAGAGACTTCATGGACCAAGCAGAGAACAGCAACTTGGCTGGTAGGTTGGAAGAGATGGGGGCAGGAATTTTCTCAGCTGTAGACTGAACCTGAAGGTAAACTGTGGTGAGCCCAAGGCCTCGCTTCCCTGCAGCCACATCTGTTTGCTATCTGTTTTCAGGCAGCTGGACCTGAGGGTTGGTCTTGGCACAGAGGCACAGAGCTCTGCTCTGCAGGGTCCCCTTCAAAGCGATGATCCTTGGGTGGGGAGCCAGCAAATGGCCTTGGAAGTTGGTTCCCCATATGTCCTAAGGATTGGAGCAGGCTCTGGAAAGGGAGGTTGTAGGAAAAGGCTTAACTCGGTGTAACTTAATGCAGATAGGAGTAAAAAAGAGAGAAGGATGGATCAGGCTGTCCAGTCACTGTCCCTAGAGGTATTCAAGAAAAGGGGACATTTGGCACTGAGGGGCACAGTTAATGGGCATGGTGGGGATGGGTTGCGGTTGGACTTAGTGATTTTAGTGATTGTTTCCAACCTTCAGGACTCTCTGATGGAAGGCTGATCCCGCAGCTGCTCACAGCAGAGCTGCTGCAAGTAGCTTACTCACAGTCAGCTCTGACTTATACCAGCCACCTGGGCTTCCTTGTCAGTCCTCCCTCAAGTCCTTGATGCTGCACTCATGGCAGCTTCTGAAAGAAATAGCCTGGAGCTTTGCAGCTAAACTCAAACTGGGCACAATAATGGAAGTCATGACTGGGAGAGGCCAGCACGGGGCTCAGGTGCATCCTCTGATGCTGATATATGGGGAATGACTGGAAAACGGCCCTGGAAGCCTGGGACTGTATGCAGCTGGGTTTTGTGGGCAGCGTTCCCTCTAGATCTTTGACTCTTGAGCTTTCCGAAAGAGCAAGCAAGCAGCATGGGCCATCGTGCACATATTGGGGCTGAACATAGTGTAGTCTTCCACCTGCATGCCCAGCGCCTGCCGGAAGGAATCTTCCCTGCTCCTTCATCATTGCATTTACCGGCAGTGTGGAAGTGATTTAAAGCACACACTAGGAGCCATTGAGGCTAGCTTTTGCTGGGACTTGCCTGAGTGGAGGGTGTTGGGCTGGAACTTGCTTTGCAAAGCATCATCTGTTACTTGCCAACGGAGAGCTCTCTGATGGGCCCACCACTCTAGGCTGCAGGGGGCAGGCTGCTGTATGGGCAGATGTACCCACATTGCATGTGTTGTGAGCCTCTGTAACAAGATCATTATCTCTTATCACAGTCACCTGGGAGAAGAGACTGACTCCTCACCTCACTACAACCTCCTTTCAGAAGGTTAAAGGACACTCCATCCCAGAGGGACGCTGCCTTCTCTAGAGTAACTCGCATTTCATTGAAGTTGTAGTCTCTTTTCCTCACATTTAATCACCCACAGTTCCCTTCCTGGGATGTCTCTTGGGTGAGCTTCATCCCGGACCTATGGTAAAGCTACTGGAAGTGAGAGCACTTAACTTTCAGAGTCTTCTTGAGATGAAGCAGGAGACCTCTGTGTCACTGAAAGTCAAAATAATCCACCTTCTCATTAGAGAAGGGTTGGGGAGGGATATAGGCCTCTGAAGCAGAGAAGGAAGCTCATCTGTCCCATCACTGCCATGCGCAGGACCCCCACACAGGTACCAGCACCAACAGGAGAGCCTGAAGACAGAGCCTGGGCCCCAGCCTGGAGCCACATGAAGTGCCTAATTTTGTTGCCACTGAGGCAGAGAGAACTTCCACAACGAACAGGAGACAATGTGCCTTTCATCCCTTCCTCCCAGCTGCCTCCACCAGCTCTCTAGAAATTACCTTGCTGTCCACTATCAATAAACGAACTATCTTGTTCTCCAATAATCTTAACCCTTTATCCCATCCACCCCGGGGCTGCTCTGCCCCCACCCCTCATGTAGCCCACACAGAGCTGCCAGCCTGTACCCTGCAGCTGCCCAGCGCAGAGCCAGGAGGGTCCTGGAAGGTCCCTGAGCATCCGAGAGATGTGCTCACAGCACTGTGCCCACCCTGCCCAGGAGGAAGGTCTGGATGGTGGCATGGGGCAGCTCCAGGACTCGTCAGCCTGCACGAGTAACGCTCCACTTCTCCTGCACACTCTGGATGTTTCATCCTTCCACAGAAACTGCTGGAGATAAGGGCCATGACCTGGCACCAGCTCAGGAATTTCTAACTTTTTCTGATAAGAGCTTTGACAAAGCCTGCCCTGGGATGTTGAGAACAGTTGGTTTTCGTGGGTGCTATGCAAGGTCAAGTCATCCAGACCACCCTGCACTTCTACAGTCTAACAGACTGAAATAGCAATGGAACACAGGGCTGTGGCACTGTGGACCCTGCAGCTCACAGCAGGGCACGGGCTCTCCTGCTGCAGGTTAAGCAATGTGCCGCTCTAGGAAAAGCAAAGAAGAGGAATGACACCTGGGGATGTGATGCTGCTGAATGAGACATGCATATTCTTCCTCTGCAAGGGGAAAGGAGTGCAGCCTGATGGTTTGCTGCCCACGCCAGCCAACAGAAATTGCCTCCCATGCATCTGGGGAAGAGCAACATCTTCTTCCCCAAAACTTGAGGTCTGTTCTGGCTTTAGGTTTGATTAGAATTTGGAAATTACAGTGTGACATTTGCATCTTCACTGGGGATCAAGGATGCCTTTCCAGGCAGGGTGGGACACCAGGCATTATCTGGCCCAGCAGAGCTGGGTGCTGTCTGCTGCAGATCCATAACCCAGACTCCAGTTCTCTGCTCTGTGTGCTACACCAGTGCTGGTGTGATTCTGCTCTGTCCAGCAGAGCACCTCTATTACCTTAAGACAGAGCAGCTTCATAACATCCCTGTTGCACCCAGCTTTGTCTCACAGCCCAGCTGACTGCTCCATACTCCTTCTGTTGGGCTTTGTAGGGCAGATGCCTGGTGCAGAGCAGTGCAGTGATCCTGATGTCAGGATTTGTAGTGGGTTCCAGTGCATATTCTGAGAGGCAGCAGATCTCCAGATCTGGACACTGAAGGAAAATTCTTCCTGTGCCTGCTTGCTGAAGGGATAAGGAAGGGAGGTACCTGTGGCCTGACCTGCCCAGTAGATGTGGGAGGCCCTGCAGGCCAGGTCCTGACCCACTGAGTGCTGTCCTGAAGGGGAAACCAGGGTCCCAGTGGTCCTGCAGGGTGCTGGATGGGGCTGTGGTGCCAGCGGTGTGTTCTGCCGCATGCAGACTGCTTATTTAGGAGCTGATCCAGCAAAACCCTCCTGCACAGAGGTACCATTGAGTTCAGAGGGACTGCTCACCTTCTTGAAGGAGGCGCTTGTGTGTTTGAAGCTATGGACCCCTGGAAGCTGTTTGCTGGATTGGGGCCTTAGGGTGTAACATGGCTGTGGGATGCTGAAATGCCTCAGGGCTGAGATCACTGTTGGCTCTATTAAATGACTGCAGAAGATTTATTGCCATTTATCTTCATTGCTGCAGAAAAAATGAGCACGGTTTAGGCCAGAAAGCAAAAATTAGACTCTTGGAAAAGCAACACAAAGCTGTTCCAAAGCTGCTACATACTTCAGTTTCCCCCACTCTGGCCCATGCAGTGCTCCTGCAGTGAAGCTCCAGCTGCAGCACCACGGGAGATGGTTCTGCGCTGAGGTCTGAGATTTGACTGTAGTGTGTGCTGTGTAGCATAGAATTCTGTGAGGTGGAAGGGATCCTTAAAGGCCGTCCTGTCCAACTCCCTGCAGTGACCAGGGACACCCACAGCACCATCAGGTGCTCAGAACCCTGTCCAGCCTGACCTTGGGTGTCTGCAGGGATGAAGCATCCCTCGACTTGGAGAGGCAGTGAAGGAAACCTCAGTGACCTTTTTGAACATGGCTGATGCTGGTCTGGTTGCTTGTCCTTAGTGCCAGGTGTGGAACGGGACTGGCTCCCCATGTGCTGGGAGGGCTGAAGGCTGCTGCTGAGGATGGCTCCTACCCACGGCTCCTTGGCAGAGAGCTCTGTGCTGCCTCTCACTGCCTGCTTGCCCTCAGCCCTGCCCTGCACCATCTGCAGCATTTGCAAGGGAAACCTTGATGGATCAAAAATGTGCTGGGGTGGGGTAAGCCTGTCCTTCAGAGCCATGGTGCAGAGAGGGATCTTCTCCCCACAGACACAGCACCTGGACCTGATGTCCTCAGCAAACATCTGGAGATGCCCTTGAAATGTGGTCTTTTGATAGCATGGGCCTAAGAACTTTGCTAATGCCCTTTGCCACTCTTGCAGAGTCTTCTTCTTTTTTTTTTTTCTTTTTTCTTGCTTCAAGGCATATTTTTAGCAAGTTGCTGCATATGCTCTGGCCACAGCTCTCCTTGTGAGTCCTCCAGCACAGATAAGGAGGCCGGGAGGAAACAATTGCGGCCTCGGTTATTTTTGGCTATGAGAAGATCCTTATTAACAGCGCAACTTCTTAACAAACAAAATCCCCCTTCACTCAAGGCAGAGGGGAAACAATCAGCCCATTTATCCCATGCACTAACGAGGCTGCAAAAAAGGAGCTAATGGGAGCTCAGTTGACTAAGCAGAAAGGGTCTGCAGAACAACAGAGCTATTCTGAGAAGGGCAGGAAAGGCTGCTGGGATGGCAGGCTGCTTCCTCCCATGGGTTGCTGTCCCAGGATCTGTTCCCATCCCCTGGTGCAGCCCCTTGGGCTCTCACTTTCTTGCTGATCACAGTGATGTGGATGCTGGCACGAGAAGCTGGGGGTGCTCTCTGGTGACAGCAGAGTGCTGGGGACATGGGCCAACTGTGTAGCTGGTGGCAGATTGGCTCTGCAGTTTGCTTGGGCTTTGATCTCTGATTTCAGCAGTTTCAGCTTCTCCCTTTCTACCTGCACCCCAAAGCCTTAGCAGGCAGAGCCAGTGGTTCTCTGAGCCCCTCTGTGAGAGGGAGAGGAGAGCACACGTGCAGGCTGCTCTTGATGCTCTGTAGGGCAGCAGGGACCTGCCTCTTCTGCAGCCCATGGGCTGTGATATGGGGAGGTCAGGCTGTGTGGTCCATAAAGTCCTTCCAAGATGGGTTTTTTGTCTGTCCTGTACTGGGCATCGAGGTGACACGGGCTGCTGGTTCTGTGCCCCAGCAGCAGGAGATGGGGTCACATCTCCCAGCATCAGGCTCAGCTCTCTGCTTGAGTTCCCCAACTCTCCCCTGTGCAGCTGGCCAACTTCAAAAAGGAATTAAGTCTCCTCTGGAGAGATGCATCAGGCTTATTTATAAACACTTTCAAGTGCTCTGTGCTCTGCAGATGAAAGTCACTATTAAAATGCAAAGCGTGGTCTTCTCATACACACATTAACCTTCTGTCTGATACACGGCCCAGCTTACTCTGCTACGTGGAACTTTCCCATTCATTTCCGTTGCTCTGACAGCTCACCATTGCCATCAGAAGGACGTATGCAACATCTCCTGCAGTGCTAAGAACAAGCTGCAGCACCCGGTCCCTACCTTGCCATCTCAGTTCTGTAGCTGTGGCTGGAGAGTTGGCCGTGTTTCCTGGGAAAGTGTGCAGCTTGCAGCATGGATGGCAGATGCAGGGTGATAAAAACAGGTTTTACTTGTATTTATGGGGCAGTGGGGTATTTGGGCTGCATGGGCTAATGGTCAAGTTGATTTAACACAGACTTGGCACCTTTGCTGGAGGAACAGCAGATTCCAGACTTGACAGCTCTGCTCGTGGTGACCTCCTCCCACATGATGTGTGTGACATCTCCTGAGAAAGCAGGGTCTGTCACAGGAACTAGAGGAGCAAAAGAGAGCGAAAGAAGAAGAAGAAGAAGAAGAAGAAAAAGAAAGTGAGCCCAGCCTGTTATCTGTGTGAATCTGCTTAGCCCTGTTTCTGGGAGGCTTAGATGTGGTCAGGGCTCTGACTCTGGAGGGGGTGGGAGGGCTGGCAGGCAGACAAGCATGACTGCAGCTCTGGAGATGTACTTTCCAATCAAGTGATCCCCCCACAAGCTGGGTAAACATCCTTTGATTTGTGCAGTGTTCCAGCAGACAAAGAGATCCTGTCATTGTGCTCCATTGGGCTCAGCAAGTCCCAGCACCATCATGCTGCTGTCCATGTTTCAGCTGAATCCAGATCTGAGCCTTCCACTGAAATCCACAGAAGTTTGAATAATAGAATCATTTGAGTTGGAAGAGATCTTAAAGGCCATCTGGTCCAACCCCCCTGCAATGAGCAGGGACACCCCCAGCTCCATCAGTGCTCACAGCCCCATCCAGCCTGACCTTGGGTATCTCCAAAGAGCCTTCTCCAATTCTCAGACTGGGCACTGCCAGGTTCACTTTAGAGGAATGGGAGGTGTGGTTTCTAATTATTTTTTATTTTCTCCCAAAGCGGTAATGAGTTGATGGCTTTCAGAAGCGTGGATGCTGCCACACAGAAAATCCTTAGTTTGATAACATGAAAAGCTGGGGAAGTTATTAAGGCAGGGCAGAGTCTGGAGGGGTTCAGTGAGTCAGCCTGGTTATGACTGCCTCTGGTGGGTGAGGATGGGCTTTCATGAAATGAACTGTCAATAAATTTAAAATACACAAGAGGAAATATTTCTTTGCTTGGCTTGTGAGCAGCCTGAGGAATTTACTGCAGAGTGGACTGGTGATGGATGCAGTCTTAGGATTGGAAAGGAGGCTGGAACCTTTAAAGCTATGTTTCTGGTCCCATGGGCTTCCAGAGTCAATCCATCTTCTACCCAGGGCTGGAGGAAGACGTGTCTCTGGCAGCCTCATTAACTAGATTCACAGTGAAGTGCCTCTTCTCTGAAATGCCACCTGTTGGCATCCTTCAGAGGTTGGGTTAAGGGTCAACGGAGGCCTGATGTCCTCAGAATTGGTGACTGCTGCCATGGCTGGCCTCAGAACAATGCTGTAGGAGCCATCAGGTTTATTCCCATCTGCAAGAGTGCACAAAGTGTGTGCTCTTTGGGTTACAGATCTTCTATGAAAGGTGGGGAAAGGCTGGAGGTGGAGCATGAATGTGGTCACTTGGGTAGAGAAGAATGTTTCCAACTGACTTCTATGTCTACTGGAGTGCAAGCGTCGTCCATAAATGAATGTGTGGAGGGAGGGAGCAGTCTTGGAAACACCTCCTAATTAACCAAGGAAACAAGAAATCCCTGGAGAAAGTGAGTAGGCATTTCCCAAGTCTTCAGTTGGACTCATCTCAGAAAAGAGACTTCATACAAATGCAAATGAGCAGTTTTAGTGCTGGGTCCTCCTCAGTAATCGTGAGCTTGAAAGCAGAAAGTATACGAGACTTGACCATGTACCTGTGCACAACAGTCCAGAAGAGAATGAGAGAAGCCTTTGGATTATTTTCATAGAGCCAAGACTGGTTTCCTTTAGTTTCTGCTGTCTCCTATGTACCATTCATGAATGCGTTTCTACTGCTTGACTCTTGGGAATAGATGTTTGCTTACTTACACCATAAACCTGGCTTGTGTTGATGGTAATTTCCCAGATGGCAGCCAAACTGTGAGTCATTACATCCCTCTGGGTGCAGCAGTCCCAAAAATCAGAGACTGAATATATCCTGCAGCCCCAACGGGCTGGAGATGATAGGCACAAACCACATCTGACCCCTGCTTTGGGAAACCCAGCACCTCCTTGGTGCCTCCTAGGTGAGCACTGGCAGCTGAACGGGGCAGCTGGGTGGTTTGGTCTTGTTGAGGATGTTGCACTTCCTCTGAGAAAGCCTTTTGGAAGTGCTTTGGTCCTGGGGAGAGCTGTTGGGTGTCAGCAACAAGTAGGTGGCAGGAGGTGGCATGTGGGGCTGGTGCTGCCATTGCTGTCCCTGTGGGTCAGTTTGGAGCGCTTAAAGGCATGTGCACCAAGGACAGACACAGTTATTCCATTATGCATTCAAAAAAATTACCTTTCCCCACAGAAGAGCTAAAGCACTGTGTACTGTAAGACACCAAAGGTGAATTGTGAGCAATCCCAAACTTTAGGGCTGCTGCACCAACCTTCCCTCCTTGTTGGGGTATTTTGTGTCCAGGTTCACTCAATGCTGTGTGCAGAGCTCTTTCAGCCTTGCTCGGAGCTGAGTTTCCAACCACACAACTGCTAATGCATGGAGAAAGCCCCTTCCCTGCATCTCTGTTCACTTACTGCTTCTCTGTCAATTAGAACTAAATGAAAACCATAATGCCTTAAAATCTGGGAAACATCCAGAAAAGGAATTATGAAATAATTTCCTCTTGGTGCAAGTAAGCAATCAATCTCTCTCAGCGAAACTACTTGTAATTTTTATATAATTACATTGCTTTTCATGATGCTGGCTAATGATCCACAGCATATTTCCTACCACGACTCTGACTTATTGCTGCTTTTGATGTGGGCATCTTTTATATTTCTTTTAAGATCGAAGAAGTATTATTTCATGGTTTACTTGATGCACATATCCCAAATGTTTGTGTATTTCAACAGCAGTATGTTTCCCTAAACTTCTTATCATTGCAAATCATGCATCTTCTAGAAGCTCCTGTCTGCTTTCTGTCACTTGGTCTCCAATGAATGGCCCAGAACTTGGACCATATAATAGCATGTATTAAATTAGTAGGGGCACACCAGGTCTCTAAAGACAACCCCAGTGCCTCAGATGATCACCCATGTCTCTGAAGATGAGGCAAAGGGGTGGCTCTGAGATCTGGGCATTGTCTTCTGATGAGTGCTTCAGACCTTGGAGGGAGCCAGGAGGTCCTGCTGGTATTTCTGCATCCATTTGTGCTATCTGCTGAGTGCTGGCAGCCCGCCTCCGCTCTTCCTCCAAGTGGCTCTTACTCTTTGTCCTCTTTGGAGATTTACTCCAAGGAGAATGGTCTGTGGTTTGAGTTTCATGTTGCCTTACGTCAATCACACAGTTCAGCTCTGCTCCAAGCTGAGGAGCACACACTCTTGGCCCCAGCATCTTTTTTTTTCACGCCAAGTTATGATTTTAACCCATTCTCTCTTTAACAGCAATTGGAGGAAAGAAGGGAAAATCAGAGCACAATGAGTGAAGGTAAATATAGGAAATCATCATCCTTTTCTCTGTATCTTCCTGCAAGAGCACAAAGAGCTTAGATCCTTTTCCATCCAAAGGAATCTAGCTGCTGATTTTTCTGACACCTGTAGCAATGTGGCAGCATTTTTTGGCTGTCTCATCCTGCAGAGTTAAACATAGGCACAATACGCAGTTTTATCTAGAAGAGTTTTATGGGCAAGAGAACATGCTTGTTTTTGCTCACTCCTGGAGTAGCAGTTGATGTTTAATCCAGAATAGAGAAATACCTGCTGAAGACCGGACACCTGGAGAGCTGCTGAGGATCCCCTCCACATGCAGAAGGCCTGGCCAAGGAGCAGAGGTCTTTGGGGCTGACTGTCTGCAGGTGGGGGAAGGCAAGGGTATGTCTTCAGTTGCCTTTTTTTGCTCCAACTCAGGAGCAATTCAAACATCTGGACAGATGTGTCCAACACTTCTGGGTGCTACGAGTGTCACACTCAGCTCCAGCCATTTCCAAGGGATGTGTGCATGCTACAGCTCCCATGCCATATATACCAACCCCATGGGAATTTTCTTCCAGCATCCAAGCTGGCATTGGACATTGATGTTTCAGGAACTGAGCTCTTCCTCCGTTTCTCAGAAGATCTGCATTGCTGGAATGTGTCTTTCGCTCTCTGTGGGTCTCTTGCACAAGTTGCCCTAGTGAGGAGGTTAGAAGCGTGGCCTGCAGATGCTGTGGGAATCTCATCTTTGGGGGTTTTCTTTATCCAGATTTGGACATTACCCTGCTTGGAAAACCTACAGAGATCCCTTCCAACGTCAGTCACCCTGTACTTTGCAAAATACAAATAAGTCAAAGATTTATTTGAAAGTGAAGTTCTAAATTTGAAGGAAAACCCAAAATATTGACATTTGCTCCAGAACAGATATAACAGATTTCTACTCTGTAACACTGTTTTTTTTTCTGTTAACCTCAGAACATAAACATCAATATATAATCACAAGGCTGTTGAGCAGATATCCAAAGCATCAAATAGAACGTGATGTATTATTCTAGTCAGGACATCGTTACTAAACCTAAAACACTGCCTAAAACACTGATAGACATAGCCTGCACCAAATGTAACTGGCTGGCCATGAATGCAAAATTAAAAATCAGGTGTTTTATGTGATCTGTTCTTATGAAAAAAATATATATATATTCCAGAGTGATCCCACTCTCCAGTGAGAAACTTGCTCTGAGAACAACTTATCTGCCCTGTACAGTGAGGTTTTATCCAGAAGCCCTTCTTCCCCTGTGCTTCATGTCATGTTTTTGGCTTCTCCTTGCTCCCGTGGTCTCAAGACGGGTTTGGTTTCCTCTCTAGTCCTGCTAGTGCTGGGCAGACCCCTCAGCCCAGGATGGTTTACACACCTTTGGAAGACCTTGTGTCTCCTTAACATGTGGCTGAGAACCACATACCTCCTCTGCAGGGCTTGGCAGGTCCTCGGGGCTTAATCAATATTGTCTAAGTACATGGTCACCTTTCACTGCCCATGCTATTCTGGGATACAGCCTGATTAACAAATTTTCCATGTGGCCATGGTCTGTGGAGGAGCAACCTTGGCAATAAAGGCACAAAGCAGTTGCCTGCCCCTCATTGCTGACAACCGCACTCGTCTTTTCGGGACTGTGTCCCCATGTCAGCAGAATCCAACCCGCTGTTTGTGGCTGAGACATGCATCCAGCTTCCAGGAGCAGCCATCACTGCCGTGCTCACCTGGAGCATACCAAGAAAGCGCAGACACTGTAGACCTGCCTCTGCTGTGGTTGATTGAAGCTGATCCCAGGCAAGACAGGACTTGAGGAAGTTGTTTTACAGCAGTTCTGGTCATGGGGAGAAAGATCCTGGGCTCAGCACTTGCCTTTGGCAGTGGAGTTTACCAGCTGCTTTGCCAAAGGGCTTGGCTGGTTTGCTGTAAATAACTTCTGGAGCCTGACTGTCGTGTCCAAGCCCATGACAGCAAAAGATAATTGACTTCTGAGCACATGATCTCACTGGCCCCTGTCCATTGCAAAAATACCTCGTGAAGGACTCATTGATCAAGAACTGCCCTGTATAGTTGGGTCGCTTACGACCTCTAACAGTGTACATGCAAGAGCAGCCATGAATTATCTGACCACAAAATACTGTTGCTGAGGGATGTTTGGTGTCAAGCAGAGTCCACATGACCAGGCGCATCAAGAACTGAGGCTGGAAGCTTGGCTCCTGCTTTAGCCCCAAGCAGCATCCCAAGACAAGGCTTTCAGGCACGTATGCCAGGCAGTAAGCATTGACAGCATCTCTCCTTCCCTTGCATTCCTATCCTTCTTTCAGCCTCAAGACCTTTTGCACCTCCTGGAATGCCTTCCTGCCAGGAGGGTTCCTGAGTCTCTCATATCTTCCAGCAGCAGTCAGCAGCGCCCTGACTCTGCTCTGTGAGGTACTGAAGGTAAATTGCCGCAGTTGTTACTTGCACTACTTCTCCCCTCTCTGATCTTTTCTGTTCTTCATCATGGCCCTGTGGACTGCTCTCTCATGGAATGAGTTGCTGGGCAGGCTTGCCATCTTCTGTCCTTACAGTGACATGCTGGGCAAGCACCTCCTCTTCCAGGTAGCAGAAACATATCAAACTACTCTTAGTTCCACTCTTCTATCTCTTCCAACTCAGCGCAGCTCACAAGGGCTCAGTGGGAGGCCTATGTACACTGGGGTACGCCCCATTCCAAAATGTAGCAATAAGGAGAACTAGAGGAAGGACTTTTCTTCTGAATCAACCTCATCTAATCTTCCCATGGATTAACATAAGATTCCTTGCCCTGGTTTTCATCAGATTACAGGGAAGCAGATCTTGAACAGAACCTTATGGAGTGCCTGTGGGAAGGGGAGACAAAATTTGGAGAACTAAGAGAGCTGTTCTTTTCTCCACCTCCCTTTGGTATCTGAGCTTTACAAATGATTTGGTCACAAAGGAGAGCTTGAAAAAGTCCGTGGAAGCCCTTCATAGGAACTGACATGTTAGAGATACATGGGCACGGGTCTGGAGGGGAGAGAACTGATGTGTGATGCACATGTGATGGGGCCACGGGGGAGGAGAGCAGGACAAAAGTGAGAGCTGATGCCCAGGACAGGGTTAAAAGATGCTGATGACTGGGGAGAGAGGGATTTTCCATGCTGCACTCTTGCGTCCAGCCTGGGATATTAATCACTCGCTTTCATCAACATCAGAAAAGATAGATCCCTCCCCCTCCATGATATAATAATCAGAAAATTCAACAGCTCCAATTTAGCCAGAGCCTCAAACCTCATTCTGGAAATACCGTTCCATTTTTCAATGTCCGTATGCCTTTGAAATGAGCTCTTGATTTTATGGGTCTGACTCTCGCTTCCCAAAAAGAGCTCCAGCGCTGTCTCTGCGGCCCTTCTTCCAAACCGTATGAATCACTTTGGCCTCAGGGAGCTGCCACAAGTCACTTGAGTGGCTAAAAATATCTCGGAGGAAGAGGACAAAAATATGCTCCTCTGCTGCTGTAATGCTGGGCTGAGGAGGGCACGCACCAAATTAACTTGTTCCCTGTTCTGGCGCTTCGCTCCCTAAAGGTTTGTTTGTCAGCGAAAGTGGAACTGAATAAATATAGTGGTTTATTGTGGATATTTTGAGAAAGGTGCTTTTTGGGGAAGGAGGAGGGTGGAAAGAAACACTCGGATGTTTCAAAGGTGGTCCACGTCTCTAATTTCCAGTATTTTCTAGCTCAGGGGTTTGTAAAATGGGGGTTTCCTCCTGGGGGGGGGTTGGAGCTGAGTGGGGGGAGATGAAATGATGAAATGCTTCTTCTGAGACCTCCTCCTGTTGGCTGGTGGTTCGCCTTGATGTTACGAAGCATCGGCAGTGATTCACCTCCACCGTAGCCGCCTTCCAGGATTGTGTGTGTTTATCTAAACCGTTTCCACGGCGGAAATTTTTATTCCAACGACTTTTAGTCCACTGGCAACGAGTGGACAGAAGGACAAGGCAGAGCCGTGCCTCTTGCCGTGGTGTGTGATGAGTCACACCAGATGCTTTACCTGCTTGCTGGCGTATGTACCATGCAACGAATGCCTTTGGGAACTTGATCTGGGGGCTGAGGGTGGACATGCAGTCCTCACACTGAGAAAAAGATGCAGTAATTCCCCAAGTTGCCCAATACGGCGTGGCCAGGAAAGGATTTCAGTGCCCTGTACAACTTAATAGGCCCAAATCAGCCAGAAAGAAACCAGTCTGTCTGGAAAATACACTCCTACTTTCCCACAGTACTCAATTCCCTGCCCCAGCCATGTCGAGCAACGTCCAGTCTTGGAGCAGTGGAAGCACCTTGAGAACTGGTGGCTTTCAGTACATGTTAGCTTTAAGACCTGTCACACTGGGGAAAAGCAGATTGGTCTCATTCACTGTCCACAGACAAACTCCAAATTTCACATGTAATCACTTCTGTTCCGTCTTATACTTCAAATTCATGGCAAAGGGATGGTTTCCTTTCCTCTGTCTTCCAAAGGAGCCTGGATGTGTGGCTCAGATGGAGACATCTGCACGGGGTATGTTTACAGTCAGAGTGATGAGTCTGTCCCATGTATCCTCGGAGGAATCTATGCTGTCAGAAGACAATATGCCGTCACAACGTCCCATGACAGCACTGGGAAGCTGCCAATACAGCATGAAATCAAGTTCTCAGAACCCGACTGTCCTCCATGCTCTGAGAAACATCACCTAAGTGATGAAAGGCCAACCAAATGCTGAACGCTGATGCTCAATATGTAAACATGTTTAGAAATATGTTTTCAGCCTGAGGGTGGACGTGGAATGTTGTTGCAGCAGTATAATGCATGACTACCTATGCCAAGGATAACAGATGCTCTCAATGTTGGTTGCTGTATATAGAATACATACTTAGGCTTTATGACAGCTTGGAAGAGTGCCGTGCACAGAATGGAAACTGCAGAGTAGATCGATTGTTTCTCAACTTCAAAATCAAAAAATGCCACGGCCAATGGGAAAGGCCTTCAGTTTGTGGGAAGTATTAAAAAATCGGTGAGTTAGACTGCACTGTATTGTTTCAGATGAATGCAGATACTGAAATCAAATCAAAGAATTTTAAAAAATTGGAACAGTAAAATAAACATCCTCAGTGATGATGTTTCCAGGCTTCAGACCTGTGGTACAAGGCCAGCCTGGATTTGTTTATGCTGGAAACCGTCATATCCGAGTTGGGGATTGTTGCATTTTCTTTCCAGAAATAGCCAGAAAATACAACCACTGAACATCATCTCTTGTACAAAGGTTATATCTGCTGGACAGGGCATTCCAGAGCTCCTCAGACAGCTAATGCCCATGGGCTGGTGTCACAAACAACAGTGTTTTTCTTGGCAGGGCAGAAATATTATTTCTTTTTTAGCAGAGGATACCTGGTATCTAATTAGCTGACAGAGATCTGGGGCAAGTGATTGAAGTGATGCTTATTTCGTTGTGATGTAGCTGATTCCATGCATCTTCCATCTAGGTTGCTGGAATTATTATTTCTTTTCCCCAGGTCCCTTGTAACAGGATGAGGTCTGAGTACACGGGGCAGACTGCCCAGCTGGAGGCCTCCAAGAAAAAGGCACCAAAATAGAAAGGAAAACAAAACAACCCACTTAAACACTTTTAACCAATTAACATTTGCTTTATTTAGGTAGTTCTTGGTTTCCCTTCCCCAGAGACAGGCAAGAGTGAGGCTGGAGATACACGTCCCTATGGAGAGCTTGGGGACAGCTGGTGCTCGTGGGCACATGGCCAAGGAACCCCAGCACTGGAGCTTGAGATTCTTGGAGCAGAAGAAAACGTGACATGTGGGTCTTGGCCTGTGCTCCAATCTGTTTACCCCATGCTGGCCCACAGGAGAAGGGATTTTTTATTTTTTTCTCGGGAAACACTTACTGAGATCAAGAAAGAAGTTAATAAGCCAAATGGAGGCTGTCTCACTTCGCTGTGCTGCCTGGCTCCTTTCCAGCCTGGACTAGTATGAAATTACCCACTGTGACTCCAGAGAGCAGGAACAAAGAGCTCTGCACATCAGCTTTCCTAGCAGCCTTTGTTTTGTATTTGTGCCTATATCAGCCCAAAGGCTGGGTAGCTCAGCTGCAATGTCCTGTGTGGGAAACTCACCGCACAGCTCCCCGTGGGTGCTGCAAAAGCAGGCAGCACTGCAAATTTGGCTGTGTGCAATGGCACTGCCAGAGCTTTGCCTCCAACCCAGCAGTTCCAGGAGCAAAAATTCTGTCCAAATCAGAGTGGAGCGCGTTGAGCCAGCTCAAATGCAGGATGTTTATTTTAGAATCAGTAGAATCACAGAATTGTTTGAGTTGGAAGGGACCTTACAGACCATCTGGTCCCATTCCCTCCAGAGCACAGGGACACCCACAGCTCCATCAGTGCCTGACCTCAGGGATGTGGTGCCCAGTCTGCAGGGATGGGGCACCCCCACTTCTCTGGGCAGCTGCCCCGAATGTAAAAAACTTTCTCCTTATATCCAACCTAAGTCTCCCTTTGAGTTGGAAACCATTTCCCCTTGTGCTATCAACTGTTGGGTCTCCAGCTCACGCTTCTCACGAGGTCTTGAGCTGTAAAATGATCTTTGAGTCAAAAAAAACATTAGGGAGGTGATTGGCTTTAATGACCTGTTGGGCACACCTACTGGCACACCTATTTGGAAAGAGGTGTCTCAAAGGACTTGCTGGGGAGCACAGGCACCTCTGGGAGCCTTCCTGCCAAGGAGTTCCTCATTCAGGAGCTTTTGGTTATTGCTCATAGACAGGAGGACAATGAGGTTCCCATTCATATTTGCTTCACTTCCTTTTTTTTTTTTTAAATCAATCTATGAAATACTTTATATGGATAAATGAGGTTAATCTGAGACTCATCCCGTAGCAGAACTGAGACAGTGGGTTGATGTGGTCTTTGCAGATCCGCTCATACAGGATGCGCACTGAGACATCCATCACTGCTACATGACATCCCTGTAGTTTTGGAGAACAGAGAGAACTGGGACTTTCAGGTTCACAATCAGACCCTTCTCTAATTCAAAAGAGCTCAACCACGCACTTCCTTGTTCCTGATACACACAGCTCCCAGTAAGCCTGCTTTCAAATTTCCACACTCAGTGATGCTTGTGATTACCAGAGAAGTCAGCATTTGTTTCAAGGAGAATGACTGAATCAGGTTGAGTGAATTTCATTTGCTGATATCATCATGCAGGTGTTTGAAGCTTAATGCACAGAGCCACACTAAAACCTCTGCTACCTGCCCAACACTGCAGTGCCGTTGCCTTTCTTCCGCAGATGCTGCCCTTACAACAAGGGGATTTGGTGCCATTCCTTGGCTGCGATGTTGCTTCAGTCAATGCATGTCTCAAATTTTGGCACAAAAAGAATGAAGTAGTCTCATTTTAAAGGTATTATTATGCACCTTGAAATGACTGTTGAAAGCCCTTAGCCCTTATCAGTTGTGCACAAAGCACTTGCCCCCTCTGTCAGGCTGTCTGGGTTGTGTTAAGGGCTATGAAGACCTCAGCCCAGTTGCTCCTGCTGATGATTTTCCAATGGAGAGGCCACTTAATGAGGGGCTCCCTTGTGCTTAACATGAAAAACCCCAAACCCTCTGCAGCTCTTAAGGCCTTTGCTGTGGAAAGGAGCTTATAAACTTGTTACTCAGCACTCAAGATCACACAGTGAACTCACTCTGTGTTTTGCTATGTTTTGCATGTGTGAGTTGAGCAATGAGATGCAACCATGCAGCCATTTCTGGACAAAGTGATGAATTTGGAATTTAAAAAAATGATGGCAAATGATGAATCATCATCAGAATTCAAACCATATGACTGAAACTTTTCACGTTTTCCAGTATTCCCAGTGCTGTTTCATCCTTGAAAGTAATCACACAACAGAATGTTACACCTACTGCAGGGGACCTGCCATAGCAAGGGGTGGATTGGACGATCTTCAGAAGTCCTTTCCAACCCCTACAATTCGGTGATTACTCTTTTAATTGGGTGATGACCCATTGAAAGCCTTTGGAATCCTCCAGCTTCAAGACTTCAGCAACCACCAAAAAAGTATGAACATTTAAGCTGTGTCCTGAATTATTTTCTCTGAATAATGGCTGATGTGTTATTGTTAATACATGAAGCTTTCGTCCGACCACAAAGCAGCATTGTAGCCATGGAAAACAACTGTATTTAATTTGCCATCAAAACTGCATTTCTCCATGAATGATTGTGAGCACCACTCTGGTGCACATCTGTGTCTTTTGTGGTTGCTTATTTTTATGTTTTGCTATATCTAGACAACAAAAGGAAGCCCGAAGAGCTTTTCCTCTTAACAGTTACACCAGGTTTGTTTTCATGACCCTCTTTTACACTTGACGGTGCTCTGTGAGCATCTGAGAAATTTCCTTTGCTCAAACTGCAAAAAGCCTTGGACGATTAGCACTGTCTGTTCTCACCCTCATGAAATCCTTTCTCCCTTCTCATGGAAAATGCAGCATCACTTTTGAGACTTAAATTTGTGGATTGAAAATTCCCATTGTAGTCAGTCACAGCCTAAATCTTCAGATGGGCCCTTGGCTCAGTGTAAGAGACAGAGGTTCGGGATGAAACATTCAGCAATTGATTTTTTCCATTTCCCAAGCACTCGGGCTTTGATTTAGAAGGGCTGTTCCCATTGCACAGCTCAGGTCAAGCTGCTATTGGGACACACACAGAGCAGCAGCACCAAGGAGTGTGATGGGATGGGGAGCAGCCCAGTGCTCCATGCTGCTGTAGCGGGCTTTACTCTTACAATAACCTCCACTTCAATCAAATATATTTGTAATCCTGGGGGATGTTCTGGTGTTTCTTTAAAGATGGCCACTTTTATGGTAGTGTCAGAGTCAAAAATGATTCTAATTCTGCAAATTTTCTCTGCCCCACTGACTCTGAGGAGCCCTGGGACTCCTGCTGTGATCTGACCATCGAGTCTGCTTGTTGTTCTGCCCAGCAATCTATGGGCTCTGCTCCGCTGCTTTCACGCATGGCTGGAAAACCATTTACTCCGTAAAACTCCCACATTCCAGCTGGAGAAAGTCACAGCTATTCTCATTTCCAGAGACATGCTTCCGACAAACAGCCCCATCCCATGGGCCTTGATCCAGACTCCCTGCACCATGGGTACCCCCCTCCCCACTGCACAGCTTGGGTTTCCCAGGGCTACCTCTGGCTGGGGAGAGGCACTGGAGGGAGGTAGCTCGGCTCTGTTACCTCCAATGCTGCTCTGTGCCTGCTGAGAACCTGGCCCTGTGTTTCCATCCTGACTCCTCCCTTCCTGCCTTTCCAGGCCACAAGTTCCCAAAATATCCCCTGTTCCTCATTCAGGGAGGCAGAAGGTAGTGCTGACCCTGATCTGTTTTGCAGACAGCGGCTGCTCCTCGCTGCCCCCTCAGAAATTCTTTATAAACATCTGTTAGGTGAAGAAATCACACCAAGTTGGTTGATTTTTATTTTATTGTGGTTTGTAGCATGGCTACAAGAAGAGGTTTGGGCTTTCCTCTGCTGGGTTTACATCCAGTAGATGAAGAATGGCAAAGGACCGTCCCTTGTGAGAGCCTCTCCCTTGCAGGAGCCAGCGATGCACAAAGAGCTGCTGTAAATCAACCTGGCAGCAGCAATAACATCTGACAGTGCCAAAAGAGCCCCTCGTTGGCTTTGCTGTCTGGAAATGCCTGGCCGATGGCAGGGTTTGTATTTATGCTTCTTGGTAATTTGTCCATACATCAGTTTATTTATAAGCAGAGCACTTGCCCAGAAAGGGCCGTATTTTATTTGGCCACCCTAAAGGTTTCTCTCTGTTTGGTTTCCAAAGCACACACGTGGAAAGTGGAGGAGCGAACTGCTGCACCAGGAAGAGTTAGTCATTTGTCCAGGATTATTTTTCCAGGTGGATTTTATAAGAAGCACAAGGCAGGAGGAGGTACAGCTCAACAGGGGCAGCCACATGGTGTGCAGTCCTGCCCCATCCTTTAGGCACTATCCCCTCAAGTGTGAGAGCACCAGAAGTGAAGATGATGAAGGTAAAGTGGGTTAAAAATGCACCTTTGGTTTTCTTTCCATGGGAGGGAGCATCCAATGTGCTGAAGGATAATTTGGGGCTGGATCTGCTTTTTTTATGCAGCAGAACATAACGTGGTCCCAGTGGCTGGTTCTTGATAGGCTGGTGATGACACCAAGCAGCCCAATTGCCCTCAGCTTTTGGACGTGTCCTGGATCTCTCATGAAGGCAGAGGCTGAGAGCCTGACTCTCCAGGACATCTCATATAGTGGGGCCAACGTGGCAGTTGCCAAAGCACTGGAAGCAACACCAGTGAGCTGGGAGAAATCGTGGCCACATGTAAAGTGGTGGGAATGTCGCCACTGCTTGCATCAGAGCCAAAATTTCAGCCTCTGTCTGTGTGATGTGGCTGAGAGCCAGGGCCTGGCACAAGCTCATCCCAGCAACTTGCTGCACACCCAAGCTGGAAGCTGCTGGCTCCTGAACATGCTGGTAACTGGTACAGAGCAATATTGGGGTGTTTAGATGCTGAAATGGAGGTAGCTATCATCCAAAGAACCCCAGGTATCTACATGGGGCTGAAAGACCCACAGGGTCCCCTTTGGGATCCATCAGGGCATCTCTGCAAACAAACAGAAGGTTGTGGCTGGGCCACTGTGTCTTTTGTCAATGGGAAAAGTTCATTACTGTAGAGTGTTATTTCCTCCCTCTACCATGGATAAGTGCTCCAATTCACAGCACCAAACCCCCAGCTCTGCGCTGTGAAGCTGACCAATGTTCAGCCAGATCTGAGTTTTAATTCAAAGCCCAGTTTCAGAGAATGGCTGGAATGCTGGAAACTTGTTTCTGTGTTCCTCTGCGGGCTTCCTCTTCAACCTCATCCTCCCTTCCCTTTTTGCAGGGAGTCAGAAGTCCTCCTTGGGGGGTTTGACATCTGTGTTCAGGCTCTTGAAGCCCACGTTCAGCCACCTGCAAGGGATGTGGAGCCAGCTTGGCTCTTGGCTGGGCTGGCTGAGACCCAGAGCTGCTGACCAAAGTGGAGCTGTGCCAGACAGACAGGAACATGGCTGAAGTCTGTGATTACGTGGCATCCTGTTCTGTCCGTGATCCTGGGCTGATGGTCCACCCTCAAGCAAACCAGGTCACTTCTGCAGGAGTTCAACACTCCTCCAAAAGAGAACCAAGGAGGTAATCCAACGATCACCACTCCCTGAGATGAATGCAGCAGTGATAAACCCTGCTAGGCAAATACAGACAGTCCCTTGGTATACAATGAGAAAAGTCATGGAAAAAGAGAATACAGCAGGTAGAAGAAGATTTTGACTTTCAGTAAAGCACTGGCTCTGAAATTTCTTCAGGATCCTATGGTGACCTCTGGAGAGAAACTTGTGCACTGAGACACAGGGAAATGGCTGCATGCAAAGGTGGTGAGGCTTTGTAGGTTGCTGGTTTGCCCCTCTGAGACTGCAGGGGTGAGCAGAGAGCACAGCTCAAATGCCTCATGCAGGATGTGGAAGATGATAGAGCATTTGTAGATACATAATCCTAGGATTATGGCATAATGCCAGTCCAGGGGAAACCCAGATGGCCACTGAGATGCCCAAGAACATTTGCAGTGAAAAAGCAAAGCTGGAAGAGCCAGGGAAGAAGAGCTGATGGCATGATGTTACAACCAGGGCATTCCCAGGGCAGCACACGGAGGCTGAGCTCAGGTCTCCATGTGCCTGAAGGTTTGTTTTGGGGACAAAAATAACAGGATAAACTGTTTTGAGAACAAGCAGATGTGCTTGAGAGTTGCTTTATTTTTTTTTCTAAACATCCCAAATCAGGGATACCATTTCTCTATACAGAACCGCTGTCCCCACTACGCTTTGGCTGCTTCTCCCACAACTTTGGCAATTCCTGTCTCAGTGCTGGGCCTGATGCCTGGACAAAGGGTGAGCCTGCAGCTTGGCAATGCTGCTTGTCCTATCTCAGCATGGATCTCTCACTCCAGCACATGCCCCAGTTCTTTGTACAATCACAGCAGAAGTCTCTCCTCTTGCACTGACCCAACACACTGGTTTCCAAAGAGGTTTTGGTTTCTCGTCTCAGCCGGTCTCTGCTGGCCCTCTGCTGAGGGTATAAATCCCACACTGATGCTATTCTGGAGTTTACTGCTGCTGTATATGTTACCAGGGGATACTTATATCATTTTCTGCTCAGTCCTATTTAGGACACTTCTTATTTTTATAAAGGAGGCTCAAAGTCAAACTCCTCCCCAAAACTCCTTGAGAAGTGTATTAAGGTGTGACCTAATTTCTTACAAGTTCTTCCATTGGGACATATTCTTCTCCACATCCTCCTGCATCCATCCCTCCACTGCAGCTCCACAGGGAGCACATATCAGTTGTGTCCCCATCAGCATGGGCATCTGCTTCACCCCTCCTGCTCCCACCAGATGCCCTAATTATGTGTGTGTTGTGAGCAGGTAAGTGCTGTAGGGGCCATTGTGAAGGCAAGCTGGATGATGTGACCTTCCCTTTTTTCCTGCCTTAATGACAATTCAAAAGATTTTTTGCCTTCTGCTGTTTCTCTGCACTAGTGAAAATTCCCCATATAAGAGCAGAGCTGGACAAGGAGGTAAGAGCAGAGAGCCTGCAGGCTAGGCACTGACCTGGAGGAAGCCTGGTGGACACCTGGAGGTGCTTTGCTACCGGCAGCCAAGTGGCTGAATCCCACTGTGGAAGAGCAAAAACCTTCATGGAATCATAGAATTATGAAGGTTGGAAAAGACGTCTAAGATCTCCAGGCCCAACACCAACCCATCCCACCATGCCCACTGAGCACGTCCCTCAGTGCCACATCTCCACAATGGATGAACACCTCCAGAGATAGTGACTTCACCACCTCTCTGGGCAGCCTGCGCCAGAGCCTTGACACTCTTTCAGAGAAGAAGATTTTCTGGATCTCTAAGAACGTCTTTAGAACATCTTTTTGTCTTCCTGGCTCTGAAAGGAAAAGATGGCCTCACTTTACATCATCTGTGCCCCAAGTCACTCTTTCAGGAGAGACTCTAGCTGTCTAAGATGTGCACTTAGGCAATCTTTACTCATGAAAAGACTGTTTACATTGCATTTAGATCCTAAATCTTGATTCACTCCTGGTTTCTACCTTAATTTGTCCATTTCTGCAATGAAGAAGCAGAAATTCCTCCAGTTCTTCCACTGAGGCTTAGACCTCAGTCATTGTCAGCCCCTTCCTGGCCAGTAAAATGTGCCTGGTATGCCTAGGGGGCAAGAAGGCACCGTCCCACTCTGCAGACAGGAAAGGGGTATGGAGAGGGCCCTAACCGTGGCTAATCCCACCTGTTAGCAGCTGCCCAGAAGCAGCAGGAACACACAGGGTGGTCGAGAGACCAGAGGTATCACTGAAGAGGAGGATGGGGATGTGCCGGGGGTCAGAGCTGCAGTCCTGAGCAGTCTCCTATGAGTCAAAGATGGGCACAAGGATGAAGCCTTGATCCAAGCTGGCATGGCAGTTCATTCGAACTCCCAAGAGTGCTGCAAATGTTTACATACAGTAGTATGACAAGGCAGCAGAATTTAAGTGGGTGTATATTGCCTCTCTTCACCCTGAGCAGTTTTTCTGCTGATGGGACCTTGCTAATTTGCTTCCATCAGAAGAATGAATGAATCAACCAAGTCAGCAGTGCTCTCCTCTTCTGAATTTTTATTTGTTTTGCTCTGACTGTTTCACTATAATTCCTTGGGAAAAAAAAAAAAGATGGAAACAGAGAGAGGCATTTCCATTTGTGGAAGTCCCAGACTGCCTCTCCAGAAAGCACAGTGCCTTTGGAACCCATCCTGCCCCGCACATGTAGGTCTCCAGCCCCCCTGCTGGATCCCACACACCACGCATGGCCACAGCTCCAATGTTGCTGCAAGTCTTCTGAAGATTTTCACCCATCTGAACCTCCAGGAAGGAGAAGATCCTGGGAGATTTTTGCTTGCATTCCCAACCCCCTGGATAGCACTTTCAGGCTTGGGATGACATATCCGGGTGGCAGCTTAATCAAAAGAAAACACAAAAAGCTACCAGAACTGACATGAAAGGTTTCTTGCATATCTGAACTTGTTTGGATTGTGACTGCTGTGCAGTTCATTACAAGCACTGCAGGCAGTGGGTGGGCAGTGGGACATGCCCTGTGCCCATTCCTGATGGCCCCATCCCCTCATGCGTGCTGGGTATTCATCATTAAAGATACACAGTGGAGTGGCAGACTGGGAGTTTAGCACAAATCTGAAGTGAAGAAATGCCTTTCCTGCAGTGCTGAGGTCTTGACATGAATGGGTGCTGCACTCTACCTCCCTCATGTCGTGACAGCAGGCATGGTGACATCTGCCCAAGTGCTCCTACAGGGGATGCATGGGAATGCAGGGAGAAAAGATCAGCCATAGGGACAACGCGCTCTACCTGACAAGGTCCTTGTTCCTAGCCCATCTGTACCAGGAGATGGGCCTCATTCTCCATCCAGCAGTTCCCCTGATGCAATTTGGAACCCACAGCCCCTTTTATGGCCTCAGCTACATGAATCTGAGCTGGGCAAGGCTGCCTAAGTCTGAAGGTGTCCAGCATGGAAAGGGATGATCGCTGCCATGTTGCAACTTTCCAACTCTGAAATAAGGAGTTGGTGCCAGAGTGAATTTGATTTTTTTTTCCCAGGATCTGTTTGAGATGAATGTTTCCTGGTACGCGCAGTCTGTGCTCCGCTGAAATTCAGCTGGACAAAAAGATATTTATGATCATTTCCCCAGCAAGAAAGCTCTCTTGATGGTGTGAGACAGAATCTGTTCTCTGCAACAGAATCTCTCCCCATTGTGACCTTGTGGGTATGATAAGAGCCTACAGATGCTGTGTTTTTTTTTAATTCACGGAGTCAGGAGCAGTAAGTTATCACAGGCTTGGTTGGAGAGGAAGATATCTGGATTAAAGAGCCTGCCTTGGGACCAGATTCCTGGGTGCCAGCCTCTAAGATGTCTGGGTCTTTTGTAAAGCATCTTTTTTCCTCCAGGGCTTGGAGCTGGATGGAAACATGCAAAGATGAGCAGAGGTCAGGGCAGTGGGAACATATACAGGGAGCCCTGAATTACAAGCACCTTGCTGTGCCTGAGGATGGAGGTGTACTTGAAGATTTAGAACTTGGTATATGTCTGCTTCCCAGCCAGGCAGTTTCTCTCCAGTGTGGAACTGGGGTTTCTCTGCTGTTCTGGATTTCTCTGGTGCATTTGGTGTCTTTTGCAGACCTGGCCATCCATCTTCCTAACACGGCTGGGTGAAATAGAGGAGAGAGCATAGTGGGAAGGAAGGAGCGTGTTGATGTGAGACACTGGTTTATCCTCAAAGGAAACCTTGTTATTGACTTCCAGGGGTCCAGGTTTCCATCTGACTTCACAAATAAAAGGAAGAAACTCCCTGTGGGATGGGAGACGTAGTCAGGTAATAGGACAATTAACAGATAAAACCATTATTAAAACTCTTACCGTCATCAAGTTTATTAAAATGCTTCCAACTAAATGGATGTGTTGGCAATGACAATACAAACAAGGCAACAGCGTTGGGCTGACTCATGTGAAGTTAAGCATCTTCCTTCTTCTCAGTTGTGGTACCAGACCCAGGTGGCCACTCATTGTGAGACAGTATGCTGGAATCACAGCGAAAATCATTCCTAACAGCTGGGAGAGCCAGCCAGTGAGTCATGGTTGCTGTTGATACCTACAAGATTTTCCTGACTGACAGGAGTTACTAGAAATAGAAAATACAGTTAAGGAGAGACTGCAAGAGATAAATCACCCCAAGGCCCTGATTCATCACTTCTTTGGCCATTAGCTATGTGGGAAAAAAGTCTTTGGCCTCGCATGAATAACGCTGTGTCTTTAATGATGACGTATCGTAGGAGAAAAGTTTGAGCCAACGCTGAAACATTCAATTGTGTGAAGCCAAACTCGTCTCCACAGCGCTGGGTATTTTTAGAAGTGGCAGTGATATTATAAATAATGCAGAACCCTCTCCTTATTCCTCCGCTGCCTGACTCAAAGGCAACTGGGTGAAGCCACAGATCAAAGGGACATGAAGAAGGAAAGGGAACATTGCGTGTTTGTGTCATTTCCTGGAAATACCTTTTCCCATTAAGAAAAATTATACTTTCCTCCATAATTTTTCTGGAAAGCAGGCAGGGAATATTTCTCCCTGTCCCTGGGGAGTCTATATTCCTGCTTACAAGTGCTCCAAAAGAGTTTAAGCCTTTATTCCCTTGAAGTCAGTGGAGTTTCCTTTATTTTTGCCAATAAATCATGACCATTACGGATATACGGGAGTAATTTCTATCACCATCTGCCGTATTTCATTTTTTGGTGTTTGTTTTTAATGCTCAAAGCGGGTGGCTAGACACAAGGCTTGCCTTTCTTTATCCTCTCTTATAATGAAAATACCATCTTGTCATGTTCCCTGCCCAGGGTGTGGGATGCTGATCCCCCAGGGGACCGCCAGCATCAGCTGTGGGCATTCCCTGCGTGGGGACAAGGTGACAAATGCCATCTTGTTCATTCAGGCAGACTGCTGATCTCCCCTGTGAGCTCTATACTGGGGACACTCTTGAAGTGCCTCTTTACAATCTATTGAATAGTTGGAAAAAACAAATCTTCATCCTTTTTAGTTTTCAGTAAGTCCTGAAGTGTTAAGTCCAGGTTTCCTAGGACATCTAAGGCACTTTCTAAACCATTTCCCAAGGCCAAATGCCAACCAAACCATTCTGGGCTCAACACAACCATTTTTCTTGCTAAAAAAAGGTCTTCCAAACTTCCTGGCAAAATGCACTGCTGATTTTTAAATTACATAAGGAATCATAGAATCATTTGAACTTGGAGGGACCCTTGAAGGCCATCTGGCCCAACTCCCTGCAATGAACCCACAGCTCCATCAGTGCTCAGAGCCCTGTTCAGACTGACCTTGGGTGTCTCCAGGGATGGGGCACCATTGCCTCTCTGTTCCATAACACACATTATATTTCAGAGATCCCATTTTTGTGTGCTTCATAGCACAGCCCAGTGTGTGCTGTCACCATTATTTATTAAACCATATCAATTTCCTGGAAGCCAGCACCCCCAGAACAGTCTCAGGAGCACCCAGTTACTAGCCCTGGAGTTACAGCAATTTGCTCTTGTTGGAGCTTCAAATCTTTGTTTTTCTGATTTAGCGAATAATTATTTCTTTGTAAAAAGTCATCACCCTTGGAAGTAATTAATTTCTTGGAACCAAGCACAACAGATGGGCTCCTAATTTGTTTGAGATCACCTAGGAAGCAGGAGAGTCTCTTCCCTAATTTGATAAACACAGCATTTTAACCTGTCAGTTTATTCCCTTTTAGAGTTCTTAGGAAATATCCCTTTGGGTATTTGATGCTGACTCGCTGCAGGGCTGAAAGGCTCAGGATGTGACCAATTTATAAAACATGGCCTTGTTTCAGTACTCTCAGGCACATTTCCTCTGGGCAGTATGTGCAAAAAAAGCCCAATAGGAGCCATCCTGCTGCGATGGCTGCTGAATTCATGACAGATTTATTAGGTTGGCCAGGTGCAGAGGTTCCCTGCAAACAGCTGGAGCTCTCCTCACGCCTTCTCCACAAGGAGGATTTCTCACATGTTCCAGGCTTGCTCCAGCCCCCTGCTTGCTTCCCCACCGCGGGGTAAATGGCTGCCCTCCGCAGCCCTGCAGCGCGGTCGATGTGGTGTTTCTCATCTCTGCTCAGGCAATGCTTTCCATTCATCCCAGAGACTGCCCATCTGCTCACTGAGTCCTAAATCTGCCTTCCTGCAGACTAAAAAGACAGCTGGGCTCTTGAATGTCGGGATGTGAGATGGATGGACAGCTGGGAGGGCACAAAGCCCCTGGGCAAGTCAATGGAGAGGACAAAGCAAGAGCATGAGATCTGGGGCTGCTGCAGCGCAGGGTGGGGAGCAGAGCAGAGCCTCCCCGGGCTGGTGGGGTCTCTGGCCAAAATCTGCATGCAGCCAATGGGGGAACACCCTGCTGGCTGTGCTCTGGGAAGGTGAGGATGCCCTGAGTCAAAGGGGAACTGGTTCGTTGCCCAGTTTTGGTTCTCAATTCCAGCTGCAGGTCCTCAGGCTGTGCAGCAGGAGAAGCCACGTGTGATCGCCTGGGGACTGTGTCCCCAAAGCTATGAAATGCCATTTGAAAGGTGTCAGAAATGCTGGCATAAACTTCTAAAGAAAATTTTGGTGAAAATGCACTTTTCCTTTTTTTGCTTTAGTCATAGCGTCGGTGGAAAGATGTCTCTTCTTTCTCCTCCCCACCCACAATTCCCCATCATTTCTGCAGCAATCTGACCTCTTCCAGGAATAGTTTTTTGGTGTTTTTTTTTTCTTTAATTATTTTGTGTAAAACCAGCATTTCCCCTGGAAAAAGCTTTGTGTGGGAGGCTTCTGGACAGCTGTGCTCTCTATCGGATGTACACGAACCCAAATCTTTGAGTGAGAGCTGGGGCCAGACGAATACCAGAGGCTACTGACAATGTGCAGCCATTTAATGTGCTGTAATTAAACATACAATTATGAACAGAGGTGGGGTGAAGGCTTCAAAGCTCCCAGACCAATGGGAGGAAGCTCCCCAAAGCTGAGGGTTTTGGTTCCCCCCCAGTTCATTCACTACAGTATTGGGTGATGAGCTCAGTCCTCTCTTTGCCCAAAACAGGATAGAAAAGTGAGTGCAGATAGTTTGAAACCACGACATTTTCTGCCCTTGTGTTCTTGCTGACAATGACCTAATCCTCACTATTGTTTCCTACTCCACTTGAATTTCCACTTACCCACATTTCCATTCTTCCAGCAGTTCTTAAAATACTTTTTGACCTTTTTACCAGGAAAGAAAGGAGACTTGACAATGGCTTTCTTGTTCGTTTTGGATAAAGTTCATTCCTTCCCAACATATTTCCTGTTCTATTTGTATAGAACTTAGCAAAGAGAAGAAAAATGTAGAGTTCATACATTTTCCCGAGGAAAGAGAAGATTTACGTATTACAGCCCTTGTTCAGATTGGCCTTACACCCCCATGTTCATGCTTGAGTATTGGGCTGTATTCAGTGTATTCACAGAATCACAGAATGGCCGGGGTTGGAAGGGACCTCAAGGATCACGAAGCTCCAACCCCCTGCCACACACAGGGCCACCAACCTCCACATTTCACATCAGCCCAGGCTGCCCAGGGCCCCATCCAACCTGGCCTTGAACACCTCCAGGGATGGACGGGGCATCCACAGCCTCTCTGGGCAGCTGTTCAGCACCTCACCGCTCTCATAGCAAAGAACTTCCCCCTGACATCCAACCTCAATCTTCCCTCCCTCAACTTCAAACCATTTCCTCTCGTCCTGCTGTTATCTGCCCTTTCCAAGAGTTGATTCTCCTCCTGTTTGTAGGCTCCCTTTAGGTACTGAAGGCTGCAATGAGGTTACCCCACAGCCTTCTTTTCTCTGGGGAGAAAAGAAGATTCACATCTCCCCAGCATGAGTTTTGTTTAACTACCTGGTAGCAACACTGGTAGCTGCTCAACATAGACTTTACCCTTGCTGTTGCTCTTATCCCTGGTGGACTGAGACCAGCACGGATCTGCCCAGCCTGATTACAGATTTACTTCGCGCACACACACACACATATATATATATATATATATGTACATAGATCTAGTCTTAGGAAAAGGGGTAGGTCATGACTGCACAATCACCTTCTTGACACACTGTGTTGGGTTTTCTTTAGCAATAATTCCAGCTGGGGAACTCAAAGGTTTCTTTCCTTTGCTGGGATTTGTTTAAGCTCTTTTGTACACTCCGCTGCTGGGAACCATCCTTTGGTGGAACCCATCCTTTGGCCCAAATCTATCCCAGTTCCATGGAAGCATCTTTGCTTAGTACCTCAGTACAACACAGGTCCTTGGAGAACACATCTAAGGGCAGTACCTTCAGGTGCTCTGAACATCTCTCTGCATTGTCTATCGCTTTCCAACCAATAAATGGAATTGCATTCACCAACTTCAAGAGCTTCATCGAGGTGCATGGGTCTGGGGCAGCCAGGTAGGTTTGTAGGGCCATCAAGAGCTGTGTTCACAAAAAAAAGCCATGCTGATCCACAGTGATGACAGGCTGTGTCCCTTATGCAGATTTGAACAGTCTGCCCAAAGTTCACTGTGAAAGGGAATGTGCACATGACTTTCCAGGATCTTATTTTCTGTTCTTCCTTTAATTTAATATAGTGGAAAATGGCTGGAAACCTCACACAGCAAGGAAGAGAAGGGATAACCCCTGCGGGATCATCCATCTGATTCTTCCTGCCTGAGGTCCCTGCAGCAGCTGCCAAACGTCCCTGTACTTCGGTGCCGTAGAGTTAAAGCAGCCCTCTAAAAAAGAATCACAGCATGCATAAAGTGTAAAACCAGACATGGGATATAAAAAGCATGCTTCTAAATTTAAACTCTGTTAAAAGCTAATTTAAGCAGCTCATTATACTAAATATGCATGAGGTCCAAATTTGCCAATTAAAAGTTAATTAAACAAAAACTCAGTGAGCTCCAATTTGCCAGTTGAATCCATCTGTTTCCTGCAGCTTCCTGCAGTCCCACAGCTTCAAAGCTCTCCCTGCACTGGGAACCATTCTGCAAGTCGTCGCCATCAGACAGCTGTCCAAAACCCCCAAAAAGCCCAGAGCTCACCGAAACCCAAGCACAATTAGCAGCCTCAGCCTTTGGAATCCTGCCCAAACAGCTCACAAAAGTGGTGGCCCTTCAAGAGATGAAATCTCTGGGCACTCTGGTTTGGGGTTGTGCCCGCTACATCTCTTCCCTGTGCTGTGTAAGTGGGGGTGGTAAATGGGATGATACGTACTAGTGCAACAGTCCATGTGGTGGACAATGCAGTAGGAAGCATCCCTATCTGCCCTTCTGATCTGCACTGAGAGACCTCACCTGGTATACTGCATCCTGATGGGGAGTGCTCAGTGCAGGAGAGACATAGACCTGTTGGAATGCACCCAGAGGAGGGCCACAAAAATGATCCCAGGAATGGAACACCTCTCTGCAAGGACAGGCTGAGAGCTGGAGCTGTGCAGCATGGAGAAGAAAAGTCAGTGGGGAGAGCTGAAAGCAGCCTGTCAGCATCTACAGGGCTGTGAGAAGGGAGGGGACAGACTCTTTAGTGGGGGCTGCTGTGATAGGATAAGGGGAAATGGTTTCAAACTAAATGAGAGGAGATTTGGACTGGATATGAGGAAGCTTTTTACACTCAGGGCGGTGAGGCACTGCACGGGTTGCACAGAGGTGGTGGTGCCCCATCCCTGCAGACAGCCAAGCTCGGGCTGCTGGGGCTGTGAGCACTGCTGGAGCTGTGGGTGTCCCTGTGCACTGCAGGGACTGGGAGCAGACATCCTTTAATGATCCCTTCCGACTCAAACCATTCTGTGATTCTATGACTACTTCCACTCACATTAAATCTCCTACTTCTTCCTGCTTCACGAGGGCTCCCCATCCTCTCTCTTCACACAGAGTAGCCCCTTGAAAATGTGCCACCAGTTCACAGTACCCATGGCTGTGCTTCTAGGGGACTATGGCAGTGGCCTTGTTAGTGTCCTAGAGCTGCTGAGCCCCCCTCAGCTTTGCTTTGCAGGAGGCAGCGAGCTCATGGCTGCTGGGCTGTCACACTGGAGCTGCTGTGGTGGAGGCTGCAGTGTTGGCTGCTGTTGGCAGCTCAGCCAGGCTGATCCACACATGATCAGCGGTCACAATACGGGACAACGGTCAGAGGCTCTCCCAGCTGCAATTGGCAGAACGTTACACTTTTGATCGGCCACACCTGGTCTAGGCTTTCTTATTGTGTTAGCTAAATGGAGCAGCAGTTTTAGAAGGAAAACAAATCTAGATGTCAGCTTGTTCACTTACAGCAGGAGAATCTGCAAAGCAGAGCCGCCACTGACGCACTGCGGGAGGGTGGGATCTGCTCTTATCCTGTGTAGTGGATACTAAATAAAAGAGAAGGAGAACAGGATGCTCAGATTCTTTGTTGCCAACACCAAGGAGTTAGTATTGTTCATGGGTTTGGCGTGCGCAGCTTGAGATCAAAGAAACTCATCTCCAAAACAAGAAAAAAGCCATTTCTGGCCCTCCCTCTTAATCTGAAGCAGCTCATGTTCTTCAGAGCAAAATAAAGAAATTCAGCCTGAATTGAAATTTCAAATAGATGCAAATGAACGCTCCACTGTCTGGCCTCTGCTTTCTGCGGAGCTGGGCACTGTGCATGCAGGGATGTGTACATCCATCCATAACACCAGCTCTGTGCGCTGGGAAGCTGAATAACTCGAGGGGTGTACGGGAAGTCAGCTCTCACCCTTCTCATCCCACCCTCTGGTTTCTCCAAGCTGGGACCTGGCTCCTTCATTTTCAGCACCTGCACTTCTGCAGCTGCCTACTGTCCCTACATTCTGGGTTCTTCTCTGTCTCTCTTTGTCTTAATTTTCTCTGCCACCCATGTGTTTCACAGCTGTAAGCCTTCAACTTTCTTTGTGACTCCCCCCCTCCCTCCCCCTTCGCTGTGTGAGTGCTTTTATTCTGCTCCCAGCTGCATTTATCCTCCATGAGAGTGGTTTCGCCTTTTGTTTTCAAACAGCAGCATGATGGCCAGCATGTCAGCTACGTGGGGAATGAAGATGCGCTGCGGTGGTGATGAGAAGCAAGCAGCTCCTGGGGATGGCTGCAGGGAGCAGGAATGGTCAGCTGGGCCAGGTATGTGCTTCCCCAGGGCAGGATGAACGTGGCTGTACACCAAGGCTAACTTCAGTTAGCCCTGCAAGATGCCACCGGGGCTCCAAGTGCTCGTCATTGCACGGCAGTGTGTTCACGGGGCTGCTGCAAGGGATGAGAATCATAGATTCAGCATAGAATAGAATCAGCATAGCGCAAAATTTCATTAGTTGGAAGGGACCATTAAAGGCCATCTGATCCCACTGCCTGTGATGAATGGGGACACCATCACCTCCATCAGTGCACAGAGCCCCATCCAGCCTGACAGGTCTGTGTCTCTCCTGCACTGAGCACTCCCCATCAGGATGCTCTGCTTCATGTGAGGTCTCACAGCACAGAGCAGAGGGGCAGATCCCCTTTTGCTGGCATGCTGCTTTGGATGCATCCCAGGGTACAATTGGCTCTCTGGGCACATTGCTGGGGAGAGGTGAGTGGTTCTTGCTCTGTGAGCTGCTCTTGCCGGGAAGAAAACCTGGAGGACTTGAGAAACTGCAACTGCTCCTCAGCAATCTTTGTGTCTGCAGAATGGCTTTCACAGCTGTCCATCCTCAGCATCACCTCCAAAGCACATCATCAGTACACTGCACAGTGGGATTTCTGGCAGAGCCTCGTGCTGCCTGGCTGTGTTGGAGCCCCAGGCAGGGGGTCAGGAGTCCCCCAAGTGCACCTGAGGCAGGGACCGGAGGTGGAGCCCAAAACCCACCGGTAGATTTCCAACCCGACACGGCACCCCTGTCATGTCATAGAGGTACTTGGAGGTGCCAAGTTTGCAAAAAGGTGTGAGGCTAAATGGGAGAGAGAAAACTGTAAAATCATCATGTCAAGGCCTAAACATGGGAACAGCTGACTGGCAAAGTGCTGGTAGAGCTCCCCAGCACTCTGCTACTGGCACCAGCCCAAGCCCCTGCCTGCTCCCGGTGCTCTGCTCTTTATGGGAACCGATTAAATAACACAATAATGCAGTTGGAACCTGAAGCCCTGCTTCAGTCTGTAATGAGCCTCTTCAAGAAAAATTATTAGTAGTAGACATGGAGAGGACTGGTTTGTTTTACAAGGCTTCAGCGCGGAGTGCTGGCTTTCTAAATGAGGCTGTGAGTCAGATCCTTCCTGGCTCTTATGAAAAACCCATCTATTGGAAAACCAACCACCCTTTGTTTATGTAAGCAATCTTATTGCCTGTGGCAATGTCTTAGAGACGCATACTTGATCCTAAATTCTACCCTTTTATAGTGGCAGCCCATTGGGTAGGCAGTGAGCACAGCTATGGGAATTGCTGTTTGGATCTGCACAAGGCCATGCATGCTGGCACCAGAACCCACTGCCTCATCCCCGTTGTGAGCCTGCTTGCTGCTGCACCTGCCATGAACGTGGATGAAGGGATGCACTGCTTTCTAAATGTCTTCTGGACGCTGGCTGCCTCTCCACAGCCTTTCTGTTTTGGCAAAGGGGGTTGTGAGCTCAAACCCTTAGGATTTAGAGCATTATTCTTCTAAACTTATCATTATCAGTTTGGATATCAGTGCAGCATTTTGTCAGATGTCCCTTTTGGGAGGAATTCACTCATCCGCTTTTCTTTTTAAATACGAAACATCTAAAATCTTTTGTTAATTTATTCCCTGAATCAGGATACTATATTGAAGAACTGTAAACTGGACTGTGCTGGGTCCTCCCCTGCGCCCCTCCCTCCCCCTGGATGGGGCTGCAGAAATCATGTGGACCTCATGGTCAGCCATGGAGCTAGAACTGGATGACTGCTTCAGGCAGGATGTGTGCCAAGGGTCCTCCAGGAGCCCCTCTGGCTGCTGTTTCTGTGATAACATCTGGGCATCAAGAGGAGCACCACGGGGAGCAGAAGCTGGCAGCTGCCCACAGCCCTGGGCAGCACACACATCCTCAGTAGGCAGCCCCGGTAGGCTGGCTGCTCCCCAAAGATGCCAAAAGACTCCTCCACCTCTTTCAGCCACAGCCGTGGTCTGCAGTAGAGCTGGGAAGGGTCCAGAGAAGCCTTTCCCAGACCTCAGTTGGATTTCCAGCAGTCATGAGGGCCAGGAGGTGGTGGCTTTTTGCTCAACTTTGATCAAAGCTGGGCTGATTTTGGCTTCTCTGCCAATGAATTTTTCCTTACTTTGCCAGCCTGGCTGTGGAGGGCAATACAGAATTATCTCAGAGCAGCTTGGGTTGGAAGGGACCTTGAAGATCATCCAGTCCCAACCTCCCTGCAATGAGCAGGGTTGCTGACCACTGGATTAAGCACTAGATCAGGTTACCCAGGGCCCTGTCCAACCTGGCTATCAACATCTATGTCCTGCTTGTACCAACATCTGATTGAGAGGGGAATCCATGTTCTTCAAACAAGCAGAGCCTTCTGCTCAAAGGAACATCAGGCTTTATTGACAGAAGGAATAAATATTGACCACTGGAAAGTTAAAGCCAATATTTACACTGAGCTTCCCTAAATCTAAATGTTTATAGTGTGTGAAATGGGAAGTGCTGATCCCAAATTTCCCGCTTGTGATGGTGCCTTGATGCAGTGGGGCTGATATCCAGGCCCGTTGGTCCTGAGAGCATCTGCACTCTGATTGCCAGGTTTTTCCATACACTTGTCCTATGATAAGGTCTTACCTTCATGCATCTCCTCTTTGTATAAAACTGGCTTTCCTTAGTCCTCCTCAACAAGATGGAAAGTGTTGAGACAGTGGAGCAAAGCATCTGTAAAGAAAGCTCCAGATATCTCACTGGGCACCCAAACCCAGAGGTCTCTGTTTCTAACACCTGAACCTTGTCTATGAAGCAGGCAGCAGGTTTTAGTCCTGTCTCAGTGATAATCAGGTCTGTATAAGGAAAACAGAATCACACTCTTGCATAGATCTGCGAGCATTAATTCAGCCTGAAATCTGAATGAAGTAAATCTCAATGTTTTTCTCAATGCAGTGCTCTGTTGTGCTGTGTCATTGGTCCTGGAACACTGGAGTGGGGATGAGGAGATCACATTCTGCAAAGAGCAAAACTTTGGGGACCTGTTTTTAGCTTTTTAGCTATTCACATTCCCCAAAAGTTGTGGTGCTAGTGTTGAAATCCATGTTTCTCTGTTCTCAAAGCAGAATATACATATATATTATACATACATATATACACATACATACATATATATATATCTGTTCTTTTTTGTAAGTTGTGCCTGTACATTGCTGCTATGGTTTACACATCAGCATTTTCATGTTGGTTGCAGCAGGAAGAGCACAGGCAGTCAGGCTGTAGGATCTACAGGTTAAGCCTTTGGTTTCTCTACTCAGCATCAGTATTTGTCACATTACCAGCGAGAGTCATTCCATGAGCAGATTTCAGTCATTTATGGAGAAACATACCATGCAGCTACACACTCCTGCTGGTTATAGATGAAGCATGATGCTGTTCTCAAGCTCCAGAAGATTTCTGTGCAAGATGTTGCCCTCCAGGAGCAGATGGTTTCTCCCACCGGGCTCTGTGACCAACACAGATGCTGTTAGGAGGCACGGTAAGAATGATAAACTGTTCCCACTTCACTTTTCTGTTACTGGCCCTGCCCTGGTGGGATCCTCTGTAGTCTGGAAATCTCTGTGTTATTTAGTACCTTGTTCTGCAGAGGATCCGTGTTTCCTAAGGGAGTGGCAGTGATGTGAGTGGCTGGCAGCAAGGCGAGCAGCACGCAGTGCTCCATCTGGGACATGAATGACAGACTCTGATTGTGGCCAGATTCTTAATAGACCCCATCTTAACGTATGTGCTCTTATTCTACCTGCCCCTCCAGAAGTGGCACCTCCACCTCTGAGGGTCCCCAGCCTTAACCCCTCTTGATCCTTCGCCTTCCCATTAAACCCTTCATTTCCTTTTGGCTCCCAGTGTTTTCCACTCAATCATATTAGTCTAATAAGCTTCCCCTCCTGCTGCTATTTACAGCCACACTGTTTTGATTTCTGTGTCACAGATGTTCTTTTTAATGGATATTTACAGTTGAAAGGAATGGGGATCCAGCTGTGCTGATGGGACAGAAATAGAACCACGTTATCACTCCCGCATCCACGCATGAAAGGCACAAACAAACTTGCAGAGAAACAAATGGTTTAATGCAGGCATTTCATACTGTTTAGGATTTATTATGTGGACAAGGACCTGATATGGCCTCATGTTTAAGGTCCAACTGTTGAGAGGGTTAAAAATAAAAAGAAATATTGGCAGAATATTTGTGGGTAAGAATTGTCCTGGTGGGATCAAGTAATCATTCTCCACGACACTTTTATTAGTAGCTAAATCTAGGTCGGGCAGTAAGATGCTTGGAGGATCCTTGCTGCCACACTGAGCTTCCAGAGCCTGGCCAGGACTGATAGCCTTGTGTCTATGTTTCCAGATAGCAACACCATTTCCTTGGCCATTCTTTGCCATCTGAGAGCTTGGTAGCAAAGCGAATCTCTAGATTTTGAATGCCTTTGGGCTGATGTCATCAACAGAGGTTCAGGGCTCATCGGGTGCTCAGTATGGCCTGAAAATATTTAGGAGATCTTTCCACTGCTCCTTTCTATTGCACCTTCCCAAAACAGCACTTTTGGATGTCAGGGGGAAGTTCTTTACAGAGAGAGTGGTGAGGTGCTGGAACAGCTGCCCAGAGAGGCTGCGGATGCTCCATCCCTGGAGGTGGTCAAGGCCAGGTTGGATGGGGCCCTGGGCAGCCTGGGCTGGTGTGAAATGTGAAGGTTGGTGGCCCTGCGTGTGGCAGGGTGGTTGGAATGTGACAATCCTGGGGGTCCCTTCCAACTCCAGGCATTCTATGATTCGATGATTCTCTGCTCCTTCTGTAGAGCTGCTGCATGCTGGAAAAACATGATAGGCTTGAGTAAAAGCAAACACAGATTGTTCCTTTTCCACCCCAGTACCTTGCCTCACAATAGCCTGTGGCACATCCTCAGGAACACTGTAAAGAACAACTTCATGAGCAGAGAGACCTCTCCTTGTCTGGGATGTTTCACAGGAGCATTATGCACATGCCATGGAAGAAGGCTACAAGGGAGAACTGGATGAGTTCCCAGTGCAGAACATCACATCCTCAGTCAGTCACTGAGACCACAAAGGCTGATAACAGATTCTTACCAACCTGGCCTCAGACGTGCTGGTCTGGGGGTGTGAGGCCCTCCTACCCCACAGCATCTCACCGTGCTCCATCGTTCTCATCCTTTTTTCCCCTGAATCTGGACTCTGGCAGGAGAGGACATCAGCACAAGGGGCAGCAGGGCACGAGCCACCACTCTTTCTCTCCAGGGGATGCTGTCCTGAACATCTCTACCAGCAAAGGAACCAGATCAAATGTTAAAGACTACCAAGAAAAAGTTGGGGAGAAATGATCCCATCCTGTTCCAGTGCACTGTGTTTGCAGTGTAAAAGGAGATTGCTTTTTGCATTGAATAAACATGTTCTTGCCTTTTTCGCCTCAGGAATGTACTCCACTTCAAATTAAGAGTATAAATAGAGCCAGGAAAGACTTCATGTGGCAATAAAAACAGTCTGATACTGACTGAGTTCCCTCCAGGGCCCCTGTGACAGCTCTCCCCCTCCTTCATGACTGATTTAAGAATAAGTTGCACTAACTCGGTACTTTTTCTTTTGGAAAACTATTTCTGGAATGTCTCTTGCTCCAACGGATTATGTAAAGCGACTCCAGCAGCTCTGTGGAGACTCAAAGGCTCCGCTGGAAAAGACCCAGTGGATCACTCAGGCCAGAGCCAACCTCTTGCCCATAACCACAGAGTCCAAACATTTTTAGGACAGCCTCCTGTTCACCTTTGCTTTATACTCCTCTTTGCTCCTCCAACCAACCCAATTCTTCCCTTAGCCACTTTCTCTTTGTTCCCACTCACATGGAGCTTCTGGCACATCCCTTCTGGTCTCCTGTGCTCCACCTGTATGGCAGTGCATCCCATCCTGCCCTGCTGGCTCCCAGCCTGTGCTTTTACATCGTGCCTGCGTTCAGCTGCTTACCTGGGATTTATTTGCACATATTTTTTATCATCTTCCTTTATAATTCTGTATTTGGAAGAATGGAACTAAGGATGAAATCACGAAGAGAGCAATTGTGGTGGCAGGGGCAATTGCTTGCACGACTGAGTGCATCTGAGCCCATGATCACCTCACATTGCATTCAGAGCTGCATATTGCCATTCAGGACAGCTCCCCACTGCCACTGGTCTAAACAACAATTTGGCACACGCCCAGTCATTCACCAAGAGAAAGAATGAGTATCTGGGGAAACTTTTAATCAGCTTCCCAACATCCTGCCCGCTCTCTCCTCTTCAGTCAGCCATTAGGAGATGAGATGGCACATCTTAGGGCATGGCCCTGTTATCCGAAATCTGGAAGAAAACTCTCTAACCTGAGTGTGGTTAGAAAGCAGCATTCCTTTATTCCTTGTGATGCACACTGGGTTACTTGACAAATCAAGTGTGCTCTCTCAGAATCAAGTTCTACATTTATCAGCTAAAGCATACAGATGCAATGCACTGGCATAAATATTATTTTCCAAGAACTCATTAATATATGATAATGTCCTTCTGGGCATGCGTGATAGGAGCCTATGGTGGCCTTAGACCACATACTTCCTCCTCATTTTTCCATCATCTGCTCCATCACAGTGAATTCTGGCTGACCGTGAGCTGTTTTTTCCCAGTTTGGCAAATTTCCATTGCTTCCTATGCCATAATGATCAATTTTCTACCTTAGTGCACTATAGCCCACAACAATTTATGTGAAATCCGAGGAAAAAGTCCCTGCACCTGGTGGATGCAAGGAGAAAAGTAGTCGGTTGTGAATCCAGGGCTCCTGTGAAGCAGGATCATTGAGAAAAACAGGGCTGTTTTAGAACTAGCACTAATTGATTCCTTTTGCTAAACTAATTTATTGGTCCTTAAACTAATATACTGACCCCTGTTGCTTAACCAGCCTCAATCAGCCCAGAAAAACATTCACTTTCCTAAAAGACATTTTGGACTGGGGCTGAGGAGATTTTCAAATAATGTCATAAAACCACTCACTTCAAATTCACTGCATAAAAAGTGAAGAGCTGTCAGCAGGGCCCCTTCTGGCTGGAAGAGAATTTCTCTTGTCTGAAAGCTGTGCTCTGCCCATCCGTGGTGTTTTATTTCCCACCATCTCCTTGAAAACCGCACTGCTTCCCTCCCGGGTCTTTTGGCAGCGTCTCCATCTTCTCTCCTGGACAATACTTCCATCTGTGTGATGCGTGGCTGACCCAGAGATGGGAGCCAGGTGTGTGCTGCCCGCTGTGGGCGTCTGATGCCAACCCAGTCTGGATTTCCTTCCTCTACCAGTTGTCACGGTCACAAAGATGGACACAACCCAGAAACTCCGAGTTCGCCTCCTCCCTTTGTATCTAGTTGAAAACTGGCAGTGGGTTCAAAGCAGATATTTAGAGAGACAAGCACAGAGCACAGCGCGCCCGTTTAGCGCTCATGTCTGGCGGAAGCCGTGCTCCCATAGGTGGGTTCTTTTGGACAGCCGGGGATGGTTGTGGACACACAGTCAGAGTGGTGAGATACAGGGGAGGCAGCAGTGTGGCATCGTGCAGACAGCCTCCCAGCTGCAAGAACCGCAGGCAGAGCCCCGAGGTGACGGCGGCGTGTGAATCACAGACACAGGCTGCCTGCTGAGCGTGGCTGTTCCCTCCCGTGCGTGTGAATTGTCACATACTTTAATCGCATGATCATGCATTTTGATTTCTACTGGCTAATTGCTTCTTAACGCTGTTATTCGCAGAGAGATTCTCTCCTTTGTTCTTATTTCACTGAAACTGAGACAAGAAAATGTCAAGAAATACCAAAACAAAAGCAAACCTCCTGTAAATGAAGCATTTAGGTGGCACAGTTGACAGAAAGAAGATGGGGAATGTGCCATTATGGATTTAGTGTTGCTGTGAAATCACCTTCATTTCAAGTTGTAGTTCCTGTACTGTTTTCTGTTTGTTTGATTAATATTTTACAAATTCTGACAGAAAATGCATCCTGTAAAGAACAGAAAACAACATCCACTGTAATAAGCAGTCTCCTGAGCCTTCTCTGCTGTGCTTTTACTGCAACTGAATAAAACAGCACTGTCTAAACATCAAGAGGGATTTATTTTATTTTATTTATTTTATTTATTTTATTTATTTATTTATTTATTTATTTTGCATAGAGGACTTATATATGGAAGAGAGTTATTTCTGAATCACTTCTGTTAATTTTATTCACAACGGCTCAGGCTTGGAATGGAAAATAGATTGAAATGATCGGATATTTTCCCTGACTTACTTTGGAGACCTAGGAAAGTGTCAACACCTTATAAACAAACCACACTGTGTGCACCCCAGGTAATGAAAACACGACTGTGACCAAAGCATCACCTTGCAATCCTACATCCAGCACAACTACAGCAGCTCTTGGTCTGCAGGCATTGGGGATTCTGTATCTGTACAGTAGGATCCAGCAGCTCCTGGCTTTGAGCCATTTGTTTTAGGTGTTCATTAAAGGTTTCTCCAGTGCAGAGCTCTCATTTGGCTTCCACGTGAAGGTCTGCGTGTGTGCTGGGTGCACCATTACAGCAGGCACAAGAACTGGCATCTGCTGGAAGTGCAGCTGCAGGGAGTACGAGATGCTGATGAGAACTCTTCTGTCCTCTCCTTCAGTCAAGAGCCGCAGTGCTTGTACCAAATAATAAACCTAATTTTAATTAGGTTTGAACTCCACTTCTGGACCAGCTGGTTCCAGAAGGTTGGTGCAGTGGGTGGTGGCCATACAGCAGCCATGTTGTTGTATGGGCACTTCTGAATATATGTGAATGCATTTCACTGAACTTTATGCACCTTCGTACATGTATGTGATTTTGTATTGTATAATTTTGGCCAGAAAATGGAGTGTGAGGAGGGAGGATGTCACCCAGCTTGCTCTTCAACAAGAAACAAACTCAAACCTTCAGAAGTGTGTGGTTGCTCCCTGATAACCTGGTCCAACACAAGATGTGGGGGAGAAAAGAGCTCACATCCCAATTATGATTGCTTTCCATGACATCTCTTCCTCTTGTCCCAAATGCCACTGTCAGGCTGGGGGCATGGAAGGCAGAATGACCCACAGGAGCAAAGCAGGTCCAACAGGTCCCCACTCCCATCATCTCCAGGAACCAAACCCCATCTCTGTCCCACACAGGCTGTTGGCAGCAGTACACAGTAAGGCCCACAAAGCTGATATGTTGTGAAAGATCCCACCTGCTGATTCACCCCTTCCAACAAAGTGAGTCAGGTTCTGGAGCTTTTCATAGCCCCTCTGTGGCTGACTGGGGCTTCGTGTTGGCCCTGTGATGGTCATGGCTGCTTTTGGCCAACCTCTGCATGGAGACATGCCCAAATCTACCAAACCATTCCCACTGCCAAAAGGGCTTCCTCTCACCTCCATCCCTTCCCTGCTCACTCCTCACTGATACATGAGACGTGTCATTCTTTACATTGATTTTCTGCCAGTTTTGCTGAGATGAAAACTACCACCCTCCTTCAAAGCACTTTCCTGGGTTATGGTCCAACCAATACACATCAGTGTCACATTCTCACCGTTGGGATCATATCCACAGCCTTTCTACTGTGTTCATTTATACCATACCATGGTTTGGAAGAAAAAAGCTCTCCTTTCTCTCGCTGTCCCCAGCACACAGCCTGGGTGGGTGCACATCTGCAGCGACGCAGCTGTGATGGGTTAGCAGCTGCTTTTGGGTGCTGCTGTTCTCACCCACGTCGCGGACACCAGGGTGGGATCTGATACACAGGAGAATCAGAACCCCCCACGCAGATTTTAGCTCTGTGTCCTTGCAGCGTAAATGGCCAGGAAGGGACTGGCAGGAAATCATACAGAGCAAAAGAGAAAATGGAATTGTCATTTGTTGGTGACCTGATTTTTTCATTATTCTTATGGGTTTTTTTTGGAGGAAAAAAGGGATGCTATTCAGCAGTTTGTTGAACTAATGTTATTTCCTGCAGGTATGCTTTTCTTGGCTCACTCTTGTTTCCCATCAGAATGGAGTGTGCAGAATGCCACCCACAGACACCAGAGGGTAGTACTTAATGCAGCCCTGCTGATGCTCACAGGCACGGTGGGGGATTGCTTTCTAGTGCATTGTGGTTTCTGATGCAAGCTTCATTCTCCTGCTTTGCCAAAGTCTCATTCTCATATTCCACTCTTAGGCGTGGGAGCATGAGGAGCATCTCATGTGTTCTCCCCATGTCTCCCAAGCAGAGATGAAGCTTGTGGCAGCCTGGGCAGGGTAGAGGGGCTGAGGGTCCTTGAACAGGCTCTGCAGCTCCACAGCTCCTCACTGCCCAGCCCTGTTCCAGAGGGTACCTATGCAGCAGAGTGGGGATGGCAGGAGAAAAAACAGCTGTGTCCAGGGGGACAAAACGTGGCTCCTGGTTGAGGAATGCCACTTATTTCCTTCCTTGCTTCATTTGAGTGCAGGAATCTCGGATGGAGAGATAGCGTGGCTGATATCCCTCAGCTCCTCTCAAGCCTCCTGTCTGCAGTGCAGGATGCCTTGTCCTGGAGCAGCTGCCCTCTGTTTGTTTTTCAGCTTTCTCGTGAAGTGCCTGCAGGGAATTTTTTTGGAGCCACGTAAGAGCACAGTGGGGGGCTGTGGGGCTCTGAACGCTGATGCTGGTCCTTCCATTGCAAATGGGGCCTGCATGGTCCAGCACTTTAAGATCTGGGTAAGCACAGGGCTGCAGATACAGCAGGATGAGCTCTGCAAAGCCAGAGTGGGACGCGTGAAGGACTTTCACAGGACCTGTGCTGGGCTCAATGCATTACCAGCACCAGACCCCATTTGTAACACTGGGTCCCTGATGGTGCGGTGGCCATCCCTGACTTGGGATCATGGTAACTCAGGTGGGTTAGAGACTGAAGGAGAGCTCACAAGAGCTGAAGAGAGCACCAAGGGAGGGCCGAGGGGGTAAAGGGTTGCCATGCTGGTTTTATGTTTGTTGTGTAGGTTCATAACAGAACACACTGCTTTCCCTGTTGTCTGCAAGTCAAGAGAAGGAAGAAAGCTCAAAGGTACCCACTGTGCCAACTGTGATGTGATTGAGAATCATGACACATTCCCCCAGATCATAAATTTGACTTTCTTGCGGTGTCCCCTCTTGAGAAAAGAAACCCAATTATTATTTCACCTTCCATTTTTGTGTTTCCAGGTTCATGCTTATGTCATAGTTTCCACGAAATGTTCTTTCTCTATTATGAGGATATTTTTAGCTTGAACAAAAATGAGGAATCTTACGTAATACTGTGACTCTTGAAGGAGAGAACATAAGCAAAAGTTCACACATTGCAGGAAAACACGAGCCTTGGCAGCAGCTTTTTGAAGTTTCTCCTTTTCCAGCACTTCTGATGCTTCTGTAACTATTGAATCTAAGCAGGAAAACTGGTCCACATCTATTTGTTCTTTCTGTGTTTCCTCCTCTCACACAAAGCCCTTCTGCTAAATCCACACTTGCGGCAGCACTGACAAAACCACTCAAGGATTTCTTGGCACTGCTACTCCAAAAGGCATCAAAAATTCCATCTGATGCTTTATTGCAGTTTTTGAAAAGGGGTGGTGTAGGGTAGGGCTGGGCCCCGAGTGCAGGGAGCAAAGCAGCCTCTGTGGGAACCCAAAAAATGAGCTAAAATATCAGCTGGCACTAATCCTGTTTGGCACCAATTCATGACTGGGATCTCCACGAGCTGAGGGGTAACTTCTCCCTGACCCGTCTGCTGCTGTCGGGTGCATTTCATCCTGCCTCAGTGGGGAGAGCTGGGCTGCTCCCAGCACCTGTCCTTCAGCCTGTTGGTGCTGCTGACAGGAAGGACGTGTGGGTGCAACCAGAGAAGGGCACCCTCTGAGCCCATCTGTCAGCACATCGCTGGGGGAAAGCGGCTGGCTTCCTGCAGCTGGTCAGCCTGCGGGAAGGGGGGAAAAAGGATCAAAATCTGCAAGGGAGGAGGGGACAGGAGTGGTTATGGCCAAGCTCTGAGAGGGAGAATGGGCAGGAGCTGGTGAAGATGCTGTTGGGCTGTCTGCCTAAGGGCTGAGTGGGGGCTCGTGAGCTTGGAGCAGAATGGGTTGGAGAAATGACCTCCTCATGCTGCCACCACTCACTATCAGAGGATATATGCCTGTAGAAGCAGATCTGTAGAAGTGAGAGAGAAAATACGGGATGTGAGTGGTTTGTAGGTTGATTTGAAAGAGAGAGCTCTGTGCTGGTTGCACACTGAAATCCATGAATAAATGCACGGGGATTGGGGCAGTAGTGCACTCCTTGCTGCTGGTGGGTTTGCTCAAGTAAATCACAGCACCACTGTGTGACCAAGTGACCACAGAGAGCTTCAGTCCCAGCCCTGATGGAGCAGAGCAGCATGACAACCTCCCACAGACCTTCACCTGGACAGCATGGTCCAGCTGAGCATTCCATACCACCAGATCATGCCACCACCCATGACTGGCTTTGGCACACCTCTAGGCCTGCAGGATGCTCTGGATGAATTCTCTTCCACTCACTATTCTTCCCCTGTAGCTGCACAACAGCTTGCAAAAGAACAGAGTCCTCGTGGCATTTTCTTGCTGCCTGAGGGGTTTCTTGGCCATTGACACCCCCCAGCCACCACCCAGCACGATGTGGGGAAGAGTGGCAGGTGGCTGCATGAACCTGAGTAGCTGAGCAACAGGAAATTGCAACAAGGGGATTTGCAGGCTGCAGTGCCAGGAAACACGGCTTTCCACTACCTGACTCATGACTTTCACCAGTCACATTGCCCACAGCTCACGTTGCCTCTCCCACTGCCCCCAAACTTCCACACCCTTCCCCATCTCTGCTGCAGCTCTTACCCAGCCCTCACCTCTCTTCTGAGCTTCCTGCGTGCTGCTGTGTGTGGCTGGAAAATTAAGCTATTTCTTGTTTCCATTGCACGTGCTCAGGGGCAAAGTCTAGCAATGGCCATGTTGGTTTTGAAAAGCTATGGGGCTGCTCTCCCCTTCTCCCACTGTCCAATGTGGGATTTTCAGGTGGAAACTCTCACAACCACCTTACAAATTAGGTGGGTGGGTGTTGTCTGAAAGCATCTGAGCCTCTCAGGGGCACCCCTTTACCACTGCAACAGGATTGCACAGGGAGCTCGTGGGGCACAGTGGGAGCACAGCCTGCCCCTTTGACTCCTGCAATGTCCTCAGCTGTGAGCTGGGAATGCAGTGCAAGAGGTGAACTAAAGGTGAGCAAGTGAAATGCCCAATGCCTGTGAGCAATCTGTGCTCTGAAGAGAAATGTGAGACATTTCCAGCTGAACTGGTTCTGTGAGGACATTGTGCTCATACCAGGAAACTGAAGAGGAAAACCTCATGGTCACTGCAGCCTTACTGGGCAACTACCTGCAGCTCACAGATCTTCTCCATTTAATGCTCAACCTGAATCAACCCCACTGGAGGCTCACCTCGATGTACAATGGGCACAGTTTTGCTGCCCCTGCTGTAAGAACTCACTGAAGACAATCTGTTCCCAGTCATTCCCATGTGACAGTACAGCCTCAGATGTACATACAGCTTCACTGTCCGTTTTTTGCAGGGGGATTGGACCAGATGACCTTGGATGGTCCCTTCCAACTCCAAAGATTCACAATTCTATGATTTGATATGAACCTCTGAATCGGCACATCAGCTCCTAAAGGTCCATGTGAACCCAAATCTTGGTGCCATCTGAATCCTCACGCCAGGGTCTTGCTCATTTGTGGGCAAGTGTGAGGTTAGCACTTGTGTCTGGCAATGCTCTGCAGCAGGATGGCTTATAAATTGCACCCAGCAGACATCGTGGGTCCTTCTCCTGGGTCACTTAATGCTTGGCATTTCCCAAGTTTTAGGTTGCTTTTAATGCTAAACTGTGGGTCTGTCCGTAGATGGGGTGACCGGTGGCTGTCCACATGAGAAATAACCACAGCTTTCTTCACCTAAACCTTCAGTATGTGGGACCAATGGGGTAAGCCATTTGTACCTGCACCATTTGCTCCTGGTTTGCTTTGTGCAGTGTGTCCTGAACTCAAAAAACACGTTCCTGCCTTTGATTGCTGTGCATTTTGCACCAACATCTTCCCCCGGGAGATCCCAAGGAGATCTTGTCTGCAGTCTAGGTGGGGAGCAGTGTACAATTAGCACTTTCTTTCCCTCATTATGAGTCACCACCTCAGTGTTTGATTAATTCCCTACTTCTGAAACTCTGAAGAAACTAAGCGGCTGGAAGCCCCAGAGGAAAGCTATGGTACAGGAGAAAATAGAAGCAGTGGAACAGTGTTGCTTAAATTAGTGGGACCGGAGGGAAAGGACATCAACCATTCGTTGCCATCAGAATATATGATTTCAGAGCTCACTCCTCTCCCCTTGCAGAAAGGGCATCCCCTTGCCCCAGTGCCCGTGGAATTCTGCCTGAATCCCACCAGCAATGCTTCCATGGGAATATCATCCCACTCGACTGCAAGTTTGGAGTTTCAACACCGACATCACACGTAATGGTGTATGGCAGTGGTGGTCCAATGGGGCATGGCTGCATCCAGCACGGAAAGAGGTGTTACCTGAGTCAAAGTTGATTCCAGCACAGAGGAGGCTCTGGATAACATCCAGGCTCTGGATCAGATCCAGGGCTGGGCTGAGAGCTGCAATGAGAATAAAATTTACCTTGGGGTAAAGACTCAGAATATGCAATATTTACGCTTGGAAAAGCAGATCCCCAGCTGAGGGAAATGGCTGCAGTGTCTCAAGTTGTGGTGGTGTGCGCCAGTTGAGGCTCTGCCCTGAGGCTATGAAAGGTGTTGAAATGAAGCCAAGGCCGCATTTTGGCCATCTGCTTGGCTGGGGCCGGGGGGCTGAATTTGCCATTAGTGTTTTGTGAAACATAAAACAAGAGTTGAGGTCGTCTCTGGTCTTCATTAACACATGGAAAAGCCAGGGGGAATATCGCATCTGACTATGGGGCCAGCACAAGTCAGCAGAGAATCTAACATTTCAGTTCCCACTCAGGAAAACCCAACGGCTTTGTTTCAGTTCTGACTGCTCATTCCAAAATCAACCGAGACAACCAGTTATTGTGAAAAAAGTTCTTTGCCAATGAAACCATCTGAAAAGGTTCATTCTTTTCTCTTTGGGGATATTCATCTTTTTTGGGGGGGTCTACGCTCGATCTATGAATTTCATAGCAGAAAATGAGCACTTGGAACTAATCCTCAGTCTCTTACATTCACATGTTCTTGATAAGTGATGCATTTTGATGAGTTTCTCCTCATCTCAGCTTCGACACGAACTTCTCCTGATCTCATCCTCGGAAAGACAGATTCTTAATTGATGTTATTAGTGTAGCATCAATGCCAATGCAATTATCGTGCTTTCTACCAGCACTGACACAGCTGTGAACAGTCAATTGTGTTTGAATCAGGAAGTTCTTGCCCAGTTCCCAGGAAAATTACCTCTGCAAACAAAACCAGAGTAAGTCCTACAACATGGTTTCCTTCAAAAGCAAATGTGCCACCCCCTGGAAGCATTCAGATGGATGTCCATGTGATGTATAGTGTCTGCTGAAATTGCTCATTTGGTTCCCAGCCAGAAAGACCCAAATATAGAGAGGAGCTTGTTTGTGTTCAGCCCCATGAAAGCATTCTCTGCACTCCGGCGTACGCTGAGCAGTGGCTCAGTACTGAAGTACTGTGCAAATTGGATCCTGCTTCTCCCACTGCTTCGGGGAGGGAAGGAGCAAACAAAGACAAATAAAAGCAAACGCACATCTCAATCAGCTTTGCCTCCCCAGGAAAGGAAACACAAGAAGAAAGCAAACAGCAGGCGCCTTTATGTGCTATGGACATCACAGCTCAGGTCTGGGGCTGCTGAGAGCTCAGGAATTACAGCTGTGGGTGGATAGGAAACCCATCAGCCTCGGGCTCATGATCCCTGTCCGGTCCTCACAAATTCTTGAAATGCTTTGGTTACAGCAGCTGAGAAAACAAAACAAAAACACAATTCACCTCCGTCCTGAGAGGAAGTAGGAGAATTTCTTGGTGTTTTGAGAGGTAGAACTGACAATAACAAGAAGCAAATAGGCCAGCTGTGCAGGAAGGTTGTGTGAGAGGGTTAGTGCAGAGCCATCATCATGTAACTGAGTCTTAGAGCTGAGCTAGTGCTCTCTGTGGGTTTGCTGAATGTTTTCAGAGGAGCCTGATGCTGCTTTGCTGCAAGCTCTGCTCCCACGTGCTGCCCTCTCATGGTGAGGAGCACTGCCCCAGGACTGGCAATGCAAGAGAAGTCAGAGCAAATGGTGGTGAGCTTTTCAAGACCCCAGGTGTGAAGCTGGTGACAGTGCTCCATCTCTTCTGGCATCAGGGTTAAGCTGAAAGCCATTGCTGGGCACTGCAGGCAAGCAGGGACAGAACAGCCCCTGAGGCTCTCCCGCTACTGCTTGCCTCAGTGGAGGACTAATGCCTCCTGGTGGTTCCAAACACATCTTGCTGATGGCACAGGAGTGGGCCTGTGCCCCTTCCAGTGCTAACAAGGTCAGCTGTCTGCTGGGACGCCTGGGGAAGGTACCAGAAGCACCCCATCCCCTATCTGCAGCTCATGAGGAGATGCTGTGGGCACCAAGTGGGAAGGCTCAGAGTGATAGCAAAGAGATCAGAGACAAAGGCCAGGGAGTGGAGAAAGGGCAGAGGTGTGGCATGGGGCCATGGGCTGACCACGGGGGTGCAACAAAGCTGGGGGCTGTCAGAACCACTGAAAGCTTCAGTCCTGAAGAGAACCCAGATGCAGCATGGGCTGCTTTAACCAGGGACAAAGTGGATACATATGGAAGTGTGAACCTGAAGCTTCATTAGCAAAATCCCATGGTTTAATGAGGTCTCACTCAGTCTGGCACAGAGCAGGGCTATGGCACAGAATAAGGCTATGGCACACAACAGGAAACCCATGGTGCAACCTGGAGCTGCACAGGGACAAAAGTTCTTCCAATGAAAAGATTCTTCTTCAGATGAAAAATACTGTAAACATGAAGAAAACCTGAAGATCTTCTGGGGGAAAAATGATGCAGTCCTGCACAACAGGATACAGAGGCAATAGAGATGGAGGGGTGTTGGGACAGCTGCAGGAGGAGGGACTGGAGGGTGAGTATTTCATCAGGCCAGTGGCAGCAGTTCCAACAGAACTTAATAGCTGGCCTAACAAGCATAATTAGATTGTCAAATCTAGTCAGAGGCAGCTATGGAATGAGCACATGAAGTGCTGCCTGCAGAATTTGCCCTGCTGCTGTTTGCAATGTGCCATTGCCAAGGACTTTGGGCAGAGGTTTGAGCTGCGTGCTAGTGATGGGAAGGCTGCACTGGGATCACTGTACTCCATCCCTGTTCTGTCATAACAAGTTTAAGGTAAAACGGGTTCCAGTGACCCAGGAGAATGAAAAGAACTGAAGGAAAACAAAGAGAAACTCAAAGCTTTCTTCAGGAATCGATGACAGTCCCTATCATTTGCTGTGAGCACACCAAATGGCCTTTATTACAGTCATTTTTTTCTGAGCACAAAAGCTACTTTGAATGACACAGGAATGCTTACCGTCTTGCAAGAATCAAGGAGCATCCTGCCAAAACCCTTTGTCATGAAACAAATTACGGAAGGCTATAAATAGGTGACCATTATTAGAGCAACTGAGCTGCCTAACTAGGCTCGCTGCACGGGGAATGAGCTGCCTCCCAGCAGGCATGGGGGGAGGCCAAGCAATCAACAGGTCCACTGCACGTTGCCCAGGGTGGAGGAGAAAACAAGCTCACAGTCATTACCTCCTGCTTCTGCAAACAGAGGAAGCATTTGGAGAAATGAGTTATTGGTAGAAATACACATGGATACACAAATATTCCCAGAGATGAGCAGGGCCTGGAGGGGAGCTTGGCTCACACAGCCCAGCGGTTATCCAGCTCCTTCGTGGATTTGCTTCTCCTGTTCCTGAGAATGTTTGAAAACGTGACTCCTCTGCTTGCTAGAAACGTCCTGCTGGACTCCAGATGGATATATTCATTCATGTCAATGTTGTCATTTTGTTTCAACATTCTTTTCCCTTCTGGCTGTTTACACCTGTAGTATTGATATGAGATTATGAGATTATCTATTTGCTTTCAGCCTTTCTGTTGCGAGGCTCACCACAAGATACTCCTTAAACTCCTCTCTGATGGCAGAATCTCTGTTCCTCTGCTGTATCGTCATAGCAGATTCCTACCCCTGTCCCGGGTCTGCCTTGAAGTCCTGATCTGCATGGCAGGAGCCTGGCTGGGAGCTGAGGTGGTCAGCTTGTTGTACTTTGGTTAAACTTTCTGTAATTGCAATGATCATATTTTTTTACCCACCTTTTGGGGAGGTTTGGACTACTGTGATGAGTGCATTTGCTGTGATGGTGAGCACAAATTCACCTCGTGTTCAGACCACACCCATCAAATCAATGGTATCTCAATGGTAGAGCCTAGAAGAATAATAATGTTTTGTTTGTTTGCTTGTTTGATTGATGGGGAAACTGTGAAGGTGAGCTCGGCAGAGGGTAAGAGGATGGGATGATGCAGCACATCCAGAAGCAGGTTGCCTTGAAAACCAATCCAGAAGTTACAGAAGAGTCCTACATCCTGACCCACCACCCTGTAGCTTTGGCACAAGCTGCTAGCTGGCTATGGGTGCTTTTGGCCCCATGTTGTGTGGGGATTTTCTCCTTGAAGCAGGGTGTTTTCCTTCCCATGCATCCCTGCAGAGATACTGGTGGCACAGTGATAGTGCCCAGAAGCCATATTTTAATCAACACTGGCCTAAGCTGTATTTCTAAATCAGTAAACAGAGGAACATTTTTGCTGGCACTTGCTCTAAGTTTTCATCTCTGGATTAAACGCTTTATCAGGTTTTTTTTTTCCCATATTGCTTAACAAATGACTCTGTTGAGACATGTATGTTCTTTACCAGAACTTGCTTAACTTCTGAACCCCAAAGTACGAGGAATATTGGATTTTATCTTGAAATTTTATCTTACCCCAAGGTAAGAAGGATATTGGATTTTATCTTGAAAAAGATTCCACACCAAGAAGGCGTTTGAGGTAATTGTGGGAGGCCAATGGATGAGCCCAGGCTCATCCTGGTGGTGTGCAGCAATAGGACAAGGAGCAGTGCCCTAAAACTTGAACTTTGAAAGTTCCGTACAAACATGCAGAAGAACTTTTTGGCAGTAAGGATGACAGAGCGCTGGAACAGGCTGCTCAGAGAGATGGTGGAGTCTTCTATGGAGATATTCAAGACCCACCTGGATGCCTACCTGTGCGACCTGCTGTAGGTACCTGCATTGGCAGCGGGTTGGACTTGAGGATCTCTTGAGGTCCCTTCCAACCCCTGTGGTTCTGTAACAAGGAATTCTTCAGCCCCGAAAGGGAAATAAACGAAGATGCAATACAGGCAAGATTTTCCATACCATTTAGGCTGAACTGCTGGCTGAAGACCTTGTGCTCAGACAAAGGTAGAAACAGTTAATCTGTAATCTGTTAATGTGGTCCTTGGGTTCAGGGCACGACTGTGGGCACCACAGGGATCCAGCTGCTGCCCCACAAAGGTCAGTGCTCTTTATGTTGGAATAAATGATTTCTCTGCCCAGCTTGATGCAAACTTTGGAGGGAGACCCAGGAATGAAAAACATGACAGGGAAATGCAAAGTATTTGGGCTGTTGCTCTGTTTTTTTTTGTTTTGTTTTGTTTTTTAATAGAAATGGTATTCTGAAGCTTTTAGGAAAACATGAAAAAAAAGTTTACTATAATGTACAGGCTGATGCCTTTAAATCCCTCTCAAGAAAGCAACAGAAGACTACTTAGGTCTGGCTTAGGACATGTCATGAATTTAAAGAGCAGAAATTCTTCCTAAGCAAAACCATGGAGGGACCAACCATCCAGTCCTGGAGCAGAGCCACACAGCCCTTCCTGCATCATTTCACAGGCTGATGAAGATGAAGAACCAGCCTTCCTTTCCCTCAGATTTAATGGGCGTCAGGACACTGGCCTAAAGCACTTGGCCCTTTTGCCCTTCCTGCCAGGCTGTCTTTGCTTTCAGCAGAACAAGAGATGATGGACCACTGATGTGAAACATTGAGCCAAGACTAGTCCAAGGGCCACTGCTAAAGCCATCTTTGCATTGGGCTCATGCCTGGTGATACGTATTGCAACAGCACTGCTGGAAGAGAAGGAATTTTTACATTAATATTAGGTATTGTATAGCTTAAGAATTCAGCAAAACATATCCTGAACATTTGTCATTTGTGCTGAGATGAGAGGCATTAATTTTTCAGAGGATCATTTCTATCAATGTCCGGCTCAGCTGAGCTGTAGCTGGAAGCCTGAGTGCAGAAGTGAGTGTGAGCAATGAGGGTGCTTTTGGCTCTCGCTCAGTGGTGTCATATGAAAGTGAAATAAAGAGATAAGCCAGAATGAGGGGCAGGGTAAACAGGCACACAGCCACAACAGTCTGAAGGCAAATTCCCTTTTAGTAAAACACTATAATGACTTTCCATTTTCCAGTATCTTGGGTTAAAATAACAATAACTTGTGCTAGTCTGTTAGGCTGCGGATTAGTGGGAATCCTGCTGAGTTTTGTTTCTTTAGCCTTGTTGTGACATACACAGATGAAAGCTAGGAAATTCCTGCAGGTCACTTCTCATGTGGAGAAAATGCATCAGCCCAGGAGCAGAACGTGCTCTCTGCTTCAGGAAAGCAGATCTGCAAGGAATGGGATGAAAGCAACCACTGGGCTGCATGTCCTTGGTGGCACCCAATGTCCACCTCCACGGGGCAGATGAGTTCAGATTTGCAAGCCTTCTTTTTCTGTCCTGTGGATGGAAATCCTGAAATGTCCTTTCACTTCACCGGTTTAAATCATTTTGAAGGAATTAAATGGGAAACCTGTTTGAAAATGAGCAAAGAAATATGGGAAACGTGTCAAGGCAAAATGCAATACCCCATAAATCTGAAGTGCAACATGCTGAGCTCAAGATACAACACAGGTTTAATTCCTTGCCTTTTCTCTTTCTTAAAAATGGGAACTTTCTCACCCCCTCCCAAACTGTGCAGAAGACCAGCGTCACTTCTCCTCCACGCATCACATTTATTATTTCACAGCCAACTCTGTAATTACCGAGCTCTGGAAACCTAATTAGATTGTTGTGCTGAAGTATGAAGAACTGAACCAGACCCGTGTGGGTTTCCAGCAGCTATTTCAGCTTCTCTCATCAATGAGCTTTACAAAGTGTGCGGGATTCGTTATTAGTTTTTTCCTATCTCTGATTTCTGTACTTTAATATCATCTCAGCGCACTCATTCGAATGGCTTAACTCTGACCATTGCTATTTCTTGCTGCTTCTTGCTGCTGTCCTTTGGTGTAGGTGCTCTATGAAGCATTTCACTTAAGCTGGGATGCTTGCAAAAACGATGCAAGCATTCCTACAGGGAAAAATGAAAGAATATGGCTGAAGGTCTTTGCAAGATGAATAGGAACCCCAGGCTCCAGTGAGATTTGAACTCACGACCCCTGGTTTACTAGACCAGTGCTCTAACCCCTGAGCTATGGAGCCTTTGGCTTTTGGGACTTTTTTCACTGCCAAACATTTCATATACTAATTTTCTCTGAATTTTGGAGTATAAACAAAATGTGCTCTGCTGGAAGGTGCGGCTCCAAGGATTTTCTCATTCCTTTCCAAATGGCTTCAGCACAGATCAGAGCCACAAAACCACCTCAGGCCAACCCAAACCTGGGCTTTACTCTTCTTCAGCTCATCCCAGCAAGGACATCGCAAGTGACAGATGCCTCACCCCAACCAAAGAGCTTGGAAAGTGTCTGCTATTGATTTACAAACAAGAGGTGGAGATATTTTCCCTCTTTGCAACTGTTGCACTAATTTAACGAAGATGGAAGTTAAGGTTCTAAAAAGTAGTTCTCATCCCACTGCTTCCTTTCAGACATTGGCTTTGCCTTTGCTTTCCTCCTCTCAACCCTTCTAACACGCTGATGGCTTCTTAGGAGCCCAAGATGTACTTTGGGCACTGGGGCTGATGTGTGCACCTCTGAGCTATTCTTTGGCATCTGAATTTTCAGCATTTTCCTCCTTCCTGTAGTCTCTTTCTTCACTGAAGACAGTCAGAAGAGCTGGCATAAAAGCACTCCCACCGCTCATTCCCTTTTCCCCTCATCAATCCTCATTAGATATTAATGTTTGCCATTATCTCAGTGTTGCCATCAACAAAGAACGTTTCTCTGGTTTTTACATTTGCATGGCACAGCTCTGTGCTCATGTCCAACCCTTGGCTGTGGTGTGATTTTTTGACAAAGGATTTGCTGGGTAGGGTTAACCAGAGGTTCTTCAGCTCAACAGCCTCAAACCAAATGGTTGGATTGTATTTCATTACATGTTATTGGGATGTAGGTCAAGAGAATCTCCAAGAGAATCCCCAAAGTACACCTAACAGGGACCTCGTGCCCTTTTCTTCTCTTTCTTCTATGGCTTGTTCCCTTTGTGGCACCATGAAGCAGAAATCACAGCCTGCTGGGATGTGTGATTTCTGTTCTTTTCTTCTTGCTACAGAAGCCTTTGCTTTGGGCTCACTGCTTTCAGAAACATGGTGGCTGTCACTGGGATCCTGCTCTTCACACCACTTTTCATCACGTTGGCATTCATTGTGTTTGCATCATTCACCAGCTTGAAGCTCTAGCTGGTGTCTGAATGGGGGCAATGGGGATGTTCAGTGCCATGATCTGAGCAAACAAAATCTGCATTTTCTGCCTCTTCCTACCTTCAGTAACCTTTTGCATGCTCTGTGCCCTAAGTTACAGCTTTGGAGGATTACAGTCAGTCATCCAGTGATGATTTTCTCCATTAAAACCAAAGACAATTAAACTACAGAAGAAAATCCTTTCAGAGGGGATGATGTCCACATCAAGCTCTTCCAGGCAGGTGGAATCATCATCCTGAAGCAGCCATTGTGCTCAGGCATGGCCAGGACAGAGGCTGAGCAGCAGGCGGATGGGCACAGCGTAACAGTGCTTAATTTGAGACAAGCTTGGCTCCTGTGGCTGCAGTCACACTGGGTGCATGAGGCCAAGTAAGCATCAGTCCTGCCTTCAGTTTTCCTTGTTTCTGTGAGTTCGAAGCCAAGTTCCATAGTAACCAAACTTTAAAAAATATTTCTATATTTTTCCAGATGCGGGGATGAAATACTAGCAAGAATGGAGTAAATGTGGAGAGAATCAGAAGCAGATGGGGTGGGAAAGGGCTTAGTACTTAGCATTTGACCAAGCACAGGGCAACAAGAAACCCTCTGTAGTAGTGTAAAAGTGGTAAAGATGATTTGTCCCAGGCTGGTTGGGTGAGCCTTGTCCAGTCTGTGTGGTGCACTGAGTTTTCCCTTGGGTGATTTTCAGGCACAGAAGAAATTGAGCTCTGTCCCCACAGAGCCCCTTGTGCCTCAGTGTCTTTGTGTCAAAGAGGCAAATCCTGCAGAGCCTGGGGTAGAGAAACCCACTCTGGTGGACCCCAAATTTAAGGGCAACGTTTGTGGAGCCTGGAGAAGATCAGAGAGAAGATGCTGGTGGTGTGTGGAGCACAGGAAATGTCTTGTGGCAGGGAAAGTATATGGCAGTAATTAAAGAGGATGCTGAGATCCAGTCCTAGTCAGAAGATGCACAAAGGAAAACATGGGTAGGAATGGTTAAAGGGTGCTCAGAATAAGCCACATTGTATCTATTATTCCTGGTCTTTTTGTGGAAGAAAATTGCTTTCTTTGAAAGAAATCGGAAATTAAGACTGTCCATCCTCCCAACCATAGAAAAACACAAACCCTCATTAGGTGGGCTGAAAAGCAATTCTCAGGCCTTTATCTGACACACTAAGAGCATGGCTCTGTCTATAGCATTCAGGGAGAAATGACGAATCACCTGGCATGGGTTCAGTGCCTGAGCCTGGCATTGGGCAAGCACACAAAGAAACTGGAAGCCAATCATCTAACTTTGTCCAAATCCTGCCAAAAGCAGCTCTTCAGGGATACGGTGAGGACATGCAACAATAAAATAATTCTGAACATCCCATGCAAGGACATGTGCTTGGAGCACAGCTTGCAGGAGCAGCTGGCTCATAGTGTGGGAGCACATGGCTGAGCCATGAGAGGCACTGGCTAACAGAGGGAAACAGGGGACACCGTTTGGTACAGGCTGTTTTCAGACACTGCTTTGAACAATAATATGGTTTAAATATGTACAGATGCTGGAAGCCTTTTGATGAGAAGTTAATGCTTCTGCAACTAAAAGGAGATGGGGTGGTGCGAACAGGAAAGGTCCCAGAACTACACTGGAAAGGTTGCCAAGCCCTGTCCCAGCAGGTATGAGGTTTGCATCTTGCCTTGTGACCACTGCTCCAAGCAGGACATCTCAGATGAAGGATGCAAGTCTTGCAGTTGCCCCTCAGCACTCCTATAAATATCTTAATCTCCATGGCCTAGGGGTGAATCTGCCTTTTTCATAGAACTGCTTGAGTTGAAAGGGACCATCTGATCCAATCTGATCCATTAAAGGCCATCTGATCCAAACCTCTGTGATGAACAGGGACACCCACAGCTCCATCAAAGCTCAGAGCCCTGTCCAGCCTGACCTTGGCTGTCTGCAGGGATGGGGCACCACCACTTCTCTGTGCAACCTGTGCAATGCCACCTTATTGCATTTTGTGGGTGCAGTGGGTGCTGCTGCAGTTGTGCGGGCAATGTTAGCCCACTGAAGGCGTTCTGGTTGTTGGGAAGCTGTGACAAACTTTCACTAGCAGGTTGGAAATTGCCAGCTGTATGGAGACAGTGCAGCCAACCTAGCTGTGCAGGCTGTATGAGCAAAGCAGTCTTGTTACATCGATGGGACTGCTGGTATGAAGAATACTAGGAGTAATATTACTAAAAGAGATCACAGAATGGCTCAGGTTGGAAGGGACCTCAAGGATCACAAAGCTCCAACCCCCTGCCACACGCAGGGCCACCAGCCTCCACATTTCACAGCAGCCCAGGCTGCCCAGGGCCCCATCCAACCTGGCCTTGAACACCTCCAGGGATGGACGGGGCATCCACAGCCTCTCTGGGCAGCTGTTCCAGCACCTCACCACTCTCTCTGTAAAGAACTTCCCCCTGGCATCTAGCCTAAATCTTCAATTATCTTCAACTTCAAACCATTTCCCCTTGTCCTGCTGTTATCTACCCTTTCAGAGAGTTGAGATGTAAATATTTATCTGTTTGGTAGGCTCATGCTGCTCAGACAGCCACTACTACCAACAGGTTTGGTGGCAAAGGAGCCTTCTGCTGCATCCCAAAGCACCTGGAACATCAGATCCTGGGGAGCCTTCCACACAGTGCCTAGCCACAGGATCATGGAGCAGCTTAGGTTGGAGGGATCCTTAAATATCATCTAGTTCCAAGCTCCATGCCATTGGCAATGTTGCCAGCCATCAGATCAGGCTGCCCAGGGCCCCATCCAACCCAGCCTTGAATGCCTTCAGCGGTGGAACAACCACAACCACTCTGGGCAGAAGTCCTTGGCCAAGTCCTTCAGGAAGGGTTGCCCGGGGTCATTATGTTAATAGCAGTATCAGTGCTGGATTTTCTTGTTCTGTGTGAGTTACACTAATAAGAAGCTGCCTCATGATTTGCATTTTGCTGCCTGCTGTGGCAGACTGCCTGGATCCAAACTGCATTTACAGTCTGGCTTCTACTCCAGGAAGCTCTTGACCATCAAAATGTCTAACACTCTCCCCCAGCCCAGCACTTCTACAGGAGATGCTTCTCCAGTTCAAAACCAGCACCAATACATTATGTGTGAGGTCAATGTTTAAGTGCAGTGTTGACATAGCCCTGCTTTTCTTCTGGAATAGAGCCGCCTTCTTGCAACCAGAGGCAGAACCACCCTCTGCCCGGTGTCACTCTGGCTCTCTGCTGGCTGCTCTTTGCTCCTGAAGCATCCCTGTGACCCGAACTGACTGCTGCTGTCACCTAAGTGCTGTCACTTAAACCCTCTCTTTTTAGCTGCAACAACAACGAAGTATCACCTCACCACTTTGGCAATAGCAGCACAGGGACAGACCCCAGTGCTTCTTGCAGATTACCAGCACCAAAAAAAAAACCCCATCTTTCATGTTGTGACTACCTGACAGCACCACGGAGTTGTCCCAGTATTACCTATAAGATGTGGAGTATGAAAAGCAAAACTTGACAGTTGAAATCCTTCTGCTTTTCATGGGAAATAGAAGCTTCCACTCTGTTCTCTGCTTTTACCCAGAGCTGAGGGAAATTGCTACAAAGTGCTTAGTGGCACGAATCAAGGATAATTTTAGCAATCTTCAAAAATATATCCTGAATAAAAGTCATATAAAGGGAGTCACAGGGCAGTGACCTCCTGCTGCTATCTATGGGCCACAGCTCAGCAATGGGCACCGTCTCTTGCAATAAAGCAACAAAGCCAAGCTCAGATGTTTGTTTTCCACAGCTGGAAAGATCCGTCCTGAAGTAACACCAAGCTTTGGTAACATTATTTACAGGGCTATTTATCTACAACAAAAATAAGATGTTACATCACATTGATTTTCTGGCAAACCAACAATAACAGCCCATTGGAGCCCAGCTTTCAACACAAATTTTGTGATGCTGCAGACAGGAGGCCATTTCATATACAAACAGAAGCTGGAAAATGTGATGGACTCTGTAAACCCGCTGCACAGACCCCAGCAATCATTCTATCAGAAGATAATAAGCTGTGTATTCAACCAATTAGAAGAAACCCATCCATTTTCAGCAGCACATTTGATCCGACACACGGAGAAGAAAAAAAACATATTCTGTTCTTGCACTTGCAGCATTTTGAATGATTTTTTAAATTGCATTTTATGTATAGATTATTATAGATTTTATATAGAGAGCATTTATACATACATATATATATATATATATATATATGATAATTCCAACAGTGGGAAGATGAAGCTAGCTAAGGGAAAGCTGAAAAGGCTAATGCAATATTCTGTGGCCACAGGGCTGCTCCTGTCCTTAAAAGGACCCCTGAAATCTGGGTTGAGTCTCCCAGCTGCAACCATTACCTTCACATTCCTTCTTTCCTTTAAAGTACTCTTGTAAAGTTTTCTTGGGAGTCAGAAAGAGTTCAAGCTCTGGAAAACTTGTCTTATATTTGGAAGAAACATCTTGCTCCAAGGGTGCCCGTTTTGTTCCCTGTGCTGAGAGAACACCAGTCATTTCTGGAATGCAGCTGCCCCTCTTCAGGCTGTGCTAACTGCTCCCTGGAGTCCTCCTTGGAATACAAAGCTGGCCGAAATTTTGCCCTTGACCCACTTCAGATTAGCAAAGAGCAAAATCTGACTTCTTCTGAGAAGCGGGTGTAGCTGTCAGTGCTGGTTCTGCCTAGAGAGGTTAGCGGGCACAAGTCGGAGGCTGCCTTTCCAAGAATTTACAGGAACACTTTCACAACTTATTAAAAATTATATTTCTTAGTATCATATCAAGCACTTCCAGTACCCCAGAAGGATGGGGTTTTGTGCTCCAGCTGGCACCTTCCACACCCCACCTGCATTCGGCAGCTCCATCAGCTCCATCCTGCTCCACGGGCACCCCCAGCTACAACCATGGGCACTCCCAGACCTGTCCACAGGCAGCCCCAGCTCTGCCCACACCGAGGGGCTGCAGTGAGCCCAGGGCCACCAGCCCGGGCAGATGGTGCCCATCACACCCCGATGTCCCCAGCGTGCGGGCAGAGCCAGAGCCGCTAACGAGCTCTGTCATTGTCCGGAAACAAAACCACCACTAATGACAACCATTAGCACCTGTCAGCACAACAGCCCATAATAGAGGAGGATGTTTTATAGGCAGATGCCCTTAATTACAGATAAGTTGCTAAGCTACGGACACTTAACTGTTTCTGAGCCATGCCACTCACGCAGTAATTGCTGGGATAGGTTAATAATGTAAGTGCGTAAAAATAGGGATTTACGCTTCTGTTCTATGCGAGCAACTGCTTCAGCAGATGCAGATGTAGGAGCTGTAGTGCTTCTTCGCTGTACAGCACAGCGGTTCAGTGAGAAAATAAGCAAATGTTGCCGCTGTCGTTTTGGTGTGTCACAAATCAGCCCCATAAGTGCCTGTTCCTTCCATGCCAGTGCCCGTGTTCCATCCCCGTGCAGCTCTTTCCCAATTACTCTGCCTCTGATGGAAGGCTGGGGGGAAGCACAGCACCGCCAGCAGTTCAAATAGCCACCACAGCTTTGCAGGGATAATAAAAGAGCTATGAATGTGACAAACATAACAACTAAGTATCAGGATGACATGCTTTGTGCCAAAACCTCCTCTGGATGGATCCAGCAAGCTGCTTTCCTGAGGTGCGAGCTAGTAAGAAAAAAAAATCAAGGAGGGAATGGGGAGCCTGACAGCACCTGGATCCTGCAGGAAGCTTTTCTTGTCAGCTGGAGATTTCTCCATGTAAAGCTGCAGAGGTGAAGCTGAAGGCGATGGCAAGATCCCCCCACCTGCACAACCTTCGTGTTGCTGCTCTACAAAACCCAGCGTAGAGCACGAAACCAGCACAGATGGTCTGATTCAAAGCTACACATTGCCACGTGCCATGAGATTTATGCCCAGCGATCCCATACGCCCACAGCTGCTGCTGATGGGGGGAATCTCTCACACTGTTTCATTTCCAGCAGACTTGCTCCAGATTGTTTCTGCTCCAGCTGAGACAGCTCCACCAGGCAAGTCTGCAGAATAATGCGACTTTAAGAGGGAATACTAAATGCACTGTAAGAATCTCTTAGAATAGAGTGTTGCCTTGAGTGCAGTGGCTCAGACCTGGTTCACAGAGGAGCACAGTTTAGGGACCTGAAAGGTGGGAGGTGACAATAGGAGTCTGATGGTCAGAAGGCAAGAGACAACACAGCCGCAACAAAGACTGCGCATGCTGAGCTAGCTGAGCCTGACTCAGTGCTCATGGAAAAGAGGGGGTCCACAACTCACACAGTGCTGTGGCTGAAGTTGCAATTCCCTGGGCCTCAGTACGGCCCCGTGTGTTCTCCTGTCATTGCTCCACACCAACCAGATGTAGAACCATTGATATCTGAACAAATACTTGCACTCTGGCTTATTGCAGTTCCTGAAGATATCCTCCGTCCCAGATACTCTTAGGCCAGCAAGAGGCACTTCTGTAGGATTCGACAAATGGATGCCATAGAATCTCAAAAGTTGGAAAAGACCTCTAAGATCATCCAGTCCAACCATCCATCTACCACCAGTACTGCCCACTAAATGTTGTCTCTAAGTACCACATCTCCATGTCTGTTGAACCCCTCCAGAAAGGGTGACTCCACCACTTCCCTGGGCAGCCAATTCCAGAGCATCACTGCTCTTTCAGAGAAGTTTTTCCTAATGTCCAACCTGAACCTCTTCTGGCTCAAACTGGGGCCATCCCCTCTTGTCCTACCACTGGAAACAGAGGCTGGTCCCCACCTCACCACAGGGAGTTTTACAGAGCAATAAAGTCTCTCTCTGACCACCTTCTGTCCATGCAGAATGACCAGAGTTGGGTAGAGGACAGTATTTGGGTGCCCTCAGGAAGCTGCCCCCAAAATCTCTTTCCCATCAGCCCATTAGAAGCATACAGCCTCATTTCTGGTCTCGTACCGAGCAAAACTTCCTCAGAGTCTCTTGGAAAGGCTGTTATTCATTATCTCTCAGGGCATTAAAAAGAACAACCAGCATGTTTTCTTTTCTTCTCGGCTTGCACCATTCTAATGACCCCATTAAAAGCAAAATAAACAAAAAACTTCAGCACATCAAAATGACTGGCTGGAATGAAGGAGCCAAAGGAGCATTTGGTTTGCCTCCATTTGTGTAATTGGTTGCCCAGAGTTCAGTGGTTTGGGCTGAATCCATTGTTAATCTTGTCAATTAGAAGATAGCATGTTGCAAGAAGCACCCCCAGACTTTCCATGGCTTGCTGTGTGCTGTTCACACCATTAAATCCATGCTTGAGGGAGTCTGGCTTGTATTCCTGTGGACAAGCAACATCTGGGGACAATTAAGTCATCCAACAATCTGCCCTCCAGTTCGGGGAAATGTCTCACAGAGAGACACATTCACTGCTTTGTCCAGAGCTGTGCAAAGTGCCAGAAGTGCCCCAAATCCAGTGCTTTGTCTTTGTTACCATCATGCTGTGGTTTGGGTGACTGCTGGCTAGGAAGCACTGCGTTCGTCTTTCTCTTCTGCAATCCCTCGCAAATAAATAAATTTAGTTAAGTAATAAAGTAATTTAGAAGAAGTATATTAGTAAATAAAGTAATTTCGGGGATTTAATGAGCAAAGCATGGCAGCAAAGGAAATGTGTCTTGGTCAAAATCATCAAGCTTAAATTATGGTGAAGAGACAAAGCATTCTTTAGGTGAAAAGGCAAAGACCCCGCGGACCTTCTGGCACTGGGAGGGTTACCCAGGACAGCCTCAGCCTGTGGGCTGTCCACCAAAGCAGAAGCAGCCCTGTGGCCTCCGGTGTCTCTTTTTGTGGGTACCATCACCAGCAAGTAGGCTGATTGTAGCAGGAGTGATAAAGCTCACAATGAGCCAGTGAGAAAATAAACACTCCAGGGATGAACGTGGAATCAATAACTCTTCACACAAGCAGAGAAGCAGATGGTGACTAAATCAATTACAGTGTACTTAGGAGTGCTTGCCTGTCATTCAGAGCACAACGTGATGGGATTGTGGGGGTCTTAATATCTTTATTTAGATGACCTCCGAAATGCTGTCCATGCTAACAGCTGAGATTCAATATGTTGCTTTGTGCAAGATGAGCTTAGGTCAGCAGTGGTCTACACATGGGTTGGGCCCTTCCAGAAGGTCTCCCAGATGGCTACAAGGGAGGTTCACATGCTTTTCTTTTTCCTTCTTATGCTTTGAAAAGGATGCTGGGATGCATCTAAAATCTGTTCAGCTGGAAGGTGATGCAGCTTTTGGGACCACATCACTGGGTTCCCATACCAGGTTCCATGGAGAAGCTTTTCTGTTGGGATGGAGGCATATATTAACTGCACTTAGCGGCATGAATGCTTCCTTTCTGCAGCAGGTTACTGATGCATGACTTAGGAACAGCAGTAGCAGGACTGCAAAACCTGAGATATGGGGGCTTTGTACAGGTTGCAGATATCACAGTGTCTATGTGTACACACAGCCTCCTTCAAAGTCTGTCGTGTCAGTGCTCAGAGGAATGTGGTTTGTCTTAGCCCCACAGAGAAGGACCTGGGGGCCCTGATGGATGAAAAACTGAACATGAACCAGCAGTGTGCTCGTGCAGCTCAGAAAGCAAATGGGATCCTGGGCTCCATCAGAAGAGGGGTGGCCAGCAGGGACAGGGAGGTGATTGTTCCTCTCTGCTCTGCTCTTCTGAGGCCCCATCTGCAGTGCTGTGTCCAGGTCTGGAGCCCCCAGTACGAGAAGGACAGGGAGCTGTTGGAGAGGGGCCAGAGGAGCCACAAAGATGATCAGGGAGCTGGAGCAGCTCCCCTATGAAGACAGGCTGAGGGAGCTGGGATTGTTCAGCCTGGAGAAAAGAAGGCTGTGGGGTGACCTCATTGCAGCCTTCAGTACCTAAAGGGAGCCTACAGACAGGGGGGGAGTCAACTCTTGGAAAGGGTAGATAACTGCAGGACAAGGGGGAAATGGTTTGAAGTTGAGGGAGGGAAGATTGAGGTTGGATGTCAGGGGGAAGTTCTTTGCTATGAGAGCAGTGAGGTGCTGGAACAGCTGCCCAGAGAGGCTGTGGATGCCCCGTCCATCCCTGGAGGTGTTCAAGGCCAGGTTGGATGGGGCCCTGGGCAGCCTGGGCTGCTGTGAAATGTGGAGGTTGGTGGCCCTGCGTGTGGCAGGGGGTTGGAGCTTCGTGATCCTTGAGGTCCCTTCCAACCCCGGCATTCTGTGATTCTGTGGGCAGATCTGCAGGCAACAAAGCTGTTTGTTTCCTGAGCTGTGATAAGGCAGGAGATGGAAGTCACTTTCTAATGGCATCCAGCACGGTCCTGCTCAGTTAGAGTTATTTATTTGAGTATTAATTAAAATACTGATTAGAAAGATGATAGAATACTGATAAGAAAACTCCAAATCCAGTTCGCCCTCCTGTGGGCCTACAAAAATCAGTGAAGAATGCTTTGCTCCTCCAATCCTCCAGGCTGCAGGAACTGGGGCACAGCTGACACAGATGGCATCTACTTGTGTGCTTTGCTCATTAAATGTAGGTGGCATGGAAGCTCCCCATTTCTTGTTAGCGGGAGAGGACCCAGCTAATCCTGAGCCCTGTGTGCTGCTGGGGTGGAGCTAATCCCTTCCAGACACAGTGGTGATCAGCATTGCAAGCTCATTAAAATACAGCTGGACCTCAGTTCTGTCACTTCATGCCGATCCCTTCTGTGAAGGAAACAGAGAAAACAGCATCTTGTACGTGTCTGGCCCGATTCAGATGTCTGAGCATCTCCACATAGAGATGGCAGCAGTGCCATCAGCAGGCATGGCCACCCCTTGGCTGAGTCCTGGCCCTTCCTCCTCAACAAAGACTACCTTCCTCCTACCCAGGTGACTAAATGGGAATTTGATTACACAGTCACAGATCTTGAGGTTGGAAGTGGCTGATGCTTGGGCTCATCCAGACTTGGTCTTTGAAATGGGGGAATAACAGGCCAAGCAGAGGAATCCCTGTGGCGAGAAACACTTGAGCACGTGAACTCAATGTTCATCCAGTCCTTCTCTCAGCAGCCAGGGCCTATTTTGTCTTTGAGTATAGGAACATGCATGTATGGGCTGTCTGCCTGATGCACACCCAGCACCCGCTGCTGCAGGGGCTGAATCCTGCACCTATCCCCAGCACAAGCACAGCCCCTCTGCTGAAGCTCATTTACCTCATGAAGACAAGAAAAGTTAATAATGAGGTCATTCAGCCAACACAGCTTTCAGCTCCTTGAGAAACTAAAACACAATCCTTTTTCTCCTTTATTTAGGCACCGCAAGGATTTGTTTTTCTGTCCCTAAAGCACCGCCAGGGCAGAGGTGCTTAAAGGGGAGTTTTCAGACAGCAGCAGCAGGCTCCCAGACCTTCATAAACAAACTGGCTGCAGACAGCAAAGTTGTTATCTGGTGCTCAGCATTCCCCTGCAGTAGATATGACGTGGGGAGTGTATTTATGTGTATTTCATATCATCTGAACTGAGCCCTCTAAACATTACACAGAGGAATCTGATCCCCGTGGGACTGGTTTAGGCTGGGCCACCCCACAGCCATCAGCTGGACTGTTCAGCATGGACAGGCCCACCATGGGACTGGGACCCCTGTCCAGAGCCTGGGGCTCCTTCAGCACACCTGGGGTCCTGAAACAACCTAGGGGATTGCAAGCACCCAGCTCTGCTTGAAACCCCTGCTGAAGGCAGGGCTGCCTTTCTAGGTATGATGAGACCAGCACTTTGTCTCTGGTGATGGCAGAAGAAGGGGATGCAATGCAGAAAGATCTCTGAAGGTTCCTCCATTGCAGCTCATCATACAGCAGCTGTCTGGCTCCCCTCTGCGCAATGGTCTGAGCACAGCCTTGGAAATATCCTAGATTCTATCCTAAAGCATCAGCACGACGTTTGCATGGCAAGAGTGCCCTCTAGTGCAGAAAGCTCATTCTCCATCACCCCAACCTCGGTGTGTGCCCCAGAAAAGGATCCCAGCCCTCACCCCTCGCAGTGTACATATCCCATGGACATCCCACATGGCCAAGCTGCTGATGTCTTTGCCGCAGGAATGCCAAGAAGAAAAAAAAGAAGAGGGAAACAGACTGTTATAAAAGTTTTTTCATGCTCATAAAACAGTTCAGTTTAAATCATTCTGAATGAGGATGAGATTCTGATACTGATGCAGAAGCTTCCTTTCTGATGCTGCATTTCTAATCTTGCACACATGGCACATAAGTAGAAAACCAGGTGAGAAACATCTCCATCAATGGGGCATCGTTGAGCAGTAAGACAATGCTGAGACACATCCTATCTACAGGATATCATGGCAGAAATCCAACTGAAGACTTTTCTTGAAGGAGAAACTTTCACTGATAAGAGCCCAGTTTGTATTGGATTCCTTCCCTGCAGGGTAGGACATCAAAAGCATCAGAAAAGACATCAGAAGCATCACCACAGGTTTTTGGAGGTTTTCTATGTTGTTTTTTTTTTTTTTTTGGCAATGTAACTTGCAAGGTGCTTTGGAGGTGCACCCTCTGGTCTTGTGTATCCCTGGCATCATTTCCTCCTTGGGCAAAATCTTGAGCATCCTGGAGAGCTATCCTTAGAAAACTTGTTGCTGAGATGTTGTAAACTGGCATTGCCTAGTTAATGGAAGGGGAAGCATATAAAGGAGGAGCATATAAACAGGAGAGGGAATGGCTTTTTACAAGGATGGTTAGTGATAGGACAAGGGGAATGCTCTTAAACAGAGAAAGGGGAGGTTTATGTTGGATATCAGGAGGAAGTTTTTCAGCCAGAGGTGGTGGTGAGGCACTGGCACAGGTTGCCCAAGGAGGCTGTGGATGCCCCATCCCTGCAGGCATCCAAGGCCAGGCTGGATGTGGCTCTGGGCAGCCTGGGCTGCTGGTTGGGGACCTGCACACAGCAGGGGGTTGGGGCTGGGTGAGCACTGTGGGCCTTTGCAACCCAGGCCTTTCTGTGATTCTGTGATTCTATGAAGACATCGAAAGGCACGACTGAGGTGGGCAGGCTGGAGGAAGCTTTGCCTTCTGAGGACCTGCTTGAAGTTTCACAGCAAATTTTCTTCTGCTGACTATTTTGTGCACTGTTTCTTTGTGGCTTTTTCCAGTATCCCTCCATAACCCACTTGAGAAGGACAGACACAGTACTCCTACCAGCAACACCATGGCCCAGAAGTGATTCTCTTCAATGAGGATCCAAGGGCTTTGGCTAAATTTCCTTCAAAAATCTCTTAATGAAGCTGACCTAAATTATGCCATTTAGACTAATGTGACAGCGTCTGTGAAAATTACATTTTCCCAATTGTTGGCTCCTCCTGAATTTGGGAGCTTGTTAATTTTCTAGAGCAGCTAAATAGTTTCCTCCAATGATTAAAAAATGAATAATAATAGCAGTGCCTGCCTTCCCGAGGCTCATGTAGGACTTACCAGCAAGAAATTAAACACAGTAGGAAATTCCTTGAAAGAGTCAGAAAACAAATGGTTGATATGATCTCTCCTCCCTCCCGGCTCTGTGATCTGCTTTTAGAATGATTATTAAACACAGCAAAATTCATTTGGTGCTGTAACATGAACAAGACAAATGATGGTCTCTGGAGCTCAGTTAATTGCTAAAGAACATACTGACCCTCTGTGGGTTCATCAGTTATGGTAACTAATGAAATGAAACGAAAGCCTGGCCACGTGGGTCCCCAGCAGTGCTACCCTCCTGCTGAGTGCGGAGAGCCACCCCAGCCCCGTGTACTCGGCGGTAGATGATGTGAAATGAAACCTCTGCACCCCCCTACTGGGCAAAATAAAAAGCTGTGGATGCTCAGGACCCGATGAGGACGTGAAGTTTGGTGATCGCATTTGCCACGGCTATCCTGGAGGACCTTGCTAAGACACTGAGTCTTACTGGATATTTGGATGGATGGAGTCTTCCTGGAGTCTTTGGGTGTCTGGGGAGGAGGCTTCAGGTTGTAGGCAGATTTATGGACACCTAAAGAGAAGCATCTCCCTGTCATACACATTCTGCATACATAAGAGCTGCAATCTACATTCTCTCAGTAGCTAATGGACACCTTACCACCACAGCCCAGTGGCTCAGCTGGTCAGATGCTGGTGCCTACATTAGGATGAGTTGGATGAGTCCTGTTCCACCATCAGTGAACTCTCCAGAGATTGTTCTGAGAGCTTAGACACTGACAGCACATCTTGAGGTGTGTATGTGGAAATATTTGAAGGCAGGCATCAGCAATGTGGAGCTGAACAGTCCTTAGACACCTATTTCCAGGCTGATTGGTAGAGAAGCCACTGATGATATATCACACGTGGAGATAGATGGCTACAGCAGGGCAGGTAAACTACTGTCTGAAAGCACCCATTCCCTTCCACCATGGAAAAAAAAATACAGAAGACAAAATCAGTTGCAGTAAGGCAGCAGCCGTGAGCGAGTAAAGCAGTTTAGAGCAAAATATGGGGATATTGCCAAACTGACACACTGATCCTCCATCTAAAATGAGCTGTGCTGAAGGAAGAGTTTCTGGACATAAAAAAAATCACTGGGAATTTTCTCTTATTCTGATGAAAACAGACAGAACAGTTTGTGCAGAGAGGTGGTGGATGCTCCATCCTTAGAGACATCTGAGGTCAGGCTGGATGGGGCTTTGAGCATCCTCTGAGCTATGGGTGTCCCTATTCACTGCAGGAGAATTGGATTAGATGGCCTTTAAAGGTCCCTTCATGCTCAAATAATTCTATGATGCTATGAAAACTTCACTGTATGCAAGACCTCAGAGAACAGATACCCAAGCTTAATATAGCGATGAAGATTCAGTTCCGATGCAGCTGGAAATAATCCACTGTATCCATTGGATTCACCATCATCTGGCAACGCTTGTGGGCATTACCTCTGCCACCAAGGGCAGTCAGCAGCTGCTCAGGCAGTTTCAGACCTCCATGTTGGTTTACCAGCATACAAAATCCCATGGCAAGCTGACTTTGAAAGAGCACAAGATTGCCCTAAAAATCACTGGCTACCATGTAGGGATGTAAGCTCCTTCAGGGCAAATTCAGGTGCTCATTTGTGTCTCAGCACAGAGGTGGAAGTGTGAGATTTGCACATGGACTCTCAGTGCCCAGTGAAGTGGCTGTAAGAGGAGTGCTGTGCATTGGAGGAGTCATGATAAATGGCATGACTGCTTACAACACTGAGTACAGTTTCATAAACAGATTCATTGCTCTGTTTTCATGAAAACGTGATCAGATTATTTTTTGTTTCCTTTTTTTTCTTCTTTTTTTTCTTTTTTTTCCTCTTTCCTTTCCTTTTCTCCACTGTATTGTACTGGGCTGAGATGCAAAATTATTAATAGAAGAGCTCATTAATTTTATGATATTTCATTATTCAATTATTTCCTCCATTATTCTTCCACATTAAATCTGAATAATTTATTCAGTGAATTTTGCAAGCAAAATGTTCGATGCATAATTTTCTCCTTTGTTAATATTCTCCTGGTTCTAATTGTCCGTGAGAATTTGATCTAATGTTCTACAAAAGAACAGCTTGGAGACAAAAGGCCCAACAATGTGCTGTGCAGAGCACAACTGTTTGTGATTGCTCCTGTTTGGGCTCTCACCATGCCTGGCAGTAGGAGGCAATGGGCCTGTATCTAGCACAGGAGCCAGCTGCAGCTCATGATACACGTGAGCCATGTCACTCCATTTGGGAACGGAATACAAAGCATTGAAAAATGTAGAGCAGGAAAGTGGTGACATACTTGACTGACTTCTCTGATCCTAGGCAAAGAGCTTTCATCTCCTGGGAGGACATCAGTGTGAGAATACAACAAATTTCCCACTCTGTGCATCAGACCTGTGTTGACCTCTCTTGGAAGCCTTGGGAATGGAAGGAGGCAGGTTGTCCAGCCAGGCTTCCAGGAGGACATATTCACTGCTGCCCCCAGACCTTGTAGGTGTCCAAACTCAGCTCATGTTATCAAGCTCCCTTGTTGGCCTCTGACCACTGAGCCACGGCAAACTCCATCCATCCTCTTGCACAAGTGATGCAGTCTTGTGGTTGCTGGAGTCTGCAGCTTGTGTTGTGGCACACAGTGAGCATGCCAGGAGGAGTGATATGAGTGATATAGCCAGTGATAGGCTACAACTCACCTTCTTCATGCAAACTTGGGTCCAGCAAGCACTGACTGAGTCCACATTGTACCTAGATCCTTTCTGGTGTAAAGCAGAAAGTAAGAGCACTGGCTGGTGCTGATGTTAAGGGTAGGATTAATATTTTCACATCCCTGCCTGGCAGCCTGGTGTCTTGTGCAGCATTTGCAGAGACCTTTAAGTCAGCCACAGGAGAGCAGCTCCTTCTGCTGGTCATTCAGACCCCTTGATGCTGTCAGGATGGACCTATAGCTGTGGGCACATTTTTCCCCTCTTTTCCATTCTCTCTTTCCTACACAAGCAGCCTTAAGCAGACAAGAAAAGACCAAATTCTGAGAAGACAGAAACTGGATCATGGAAATCCTACTGCATGGGTGTCCGATGTTGGCTTGTAAGGGCTGTGTTGAGTGAATTTGTCTTGGTTTGCATATGAAACATGTAACATAGTTAATACGTACAAATAGCAAAACTTATTTTTGATATATTTATTATTAAAACATCATTAGAAAAACAGAGAGCAGCACAAACAAACAAGTGAGACGTGTGACCTTGTTTTTGTGAAACTAGTGCATCAGTCTGGTTCAGTGGAAGTGGTTACAATTCTTTGCGTGTTCTCAAGGCAGGAGATTTTTGGTCAGTTTTTACTCTTTCTGAGAGCAGTTGTTCACGAATGTACACATGATCAAAAAGTAATGACACGAATAAGGCGTGATTGTGAAGCAAGGCATATTGTTTCCTGGTAAGACAGTAAAGAGACACAATCAGATTTTTGAGCTGAACATCTGATTGCAACTCTGCACATTGTATTTGAAAGCTCACAGGTAATGTATTTATATCAACAGAAAATGGAGTCGCAAATATACAAAAAAAAAAAATCAATGCAATTTTGGCACTTTTGAAACCTGTTCTTGAGTAGCTGAGGAGGGCTGGGACCTGCTGAGCAAGGGCTGCTTCTGCTGAGAAGAATGAATGAAATGCTTTCAAATGGCAGATTAGAAAGCAGTAAATAACGAACTTTTTGGTCTGGATGATCATTCAAGCGAAAATGTTGGGCAACTTTTGGAATTCACTTTTGCTTCTATGAAAGCTCAGCCATTGCTGGGATGTTTTTAGAAAATACAGTGATTTCTCAGAATTTCCCACTTTAAAACCACAAGTGAACTGAGCCCTTTTGTTTTCATTAAAAACCATTGACCAAACAGCCACCTTGTGTTTACTCAGCTCTGCTGCCTGTGCTGTTTTATAGACAATATCCCACTAAAATAGGGCACAGTGCTCCATATTAAGAGACCGTTGGAGCCACGATAAACTCAGTGCTGGCATCGTAACAGTTACAGTTCAGGGAACAACATTTTTCTTAGCCTAGTCAATAAATTTGTGGTAGAAACAGTGGTAGCATGGAGTGGTAAAAATAGAGTCCCACAAATGTAAGTTTTCCATGGTAAAAGCTAATAACTACTATTTTCTAAAATAACAGATTAGTGCTTACCAGCTCAGCAGAAACATACGGACTGTAGCAATGCTGTGCAGGTCTCCCACCAGCCCCACTTGGGCAAGAGCATCCAGACACATACCTGCCTCCGATGGCCTGTGAGTAGGCATGCTCAGGACACAAAGAACAACGGCGCTGCAGTGAAAGCCAAGCCCTCTGGCAGCCCACAGAACCATGTCACCATCTGAGAATTCCCGTGCCAAGTCCTGCAGAGCATTAGGGCAGTCACAGCTCCAGTGCTGGCCTGCCAGGAATGTCTCCAGCCACGTTGTCCCTTGGTGGTTTGTGGTTTGCAATGGCTATTTGGAGAGGCCATCACAAACCAGCCTGGAGCCTGTATCTCTCCAGAGAAGTCTGGTTTCTGCCTGGGGTTATCTGGCTGTGCTGGGCCTCTGCTTTAGTCCCAGTGGGTCGTTCCCAGCAGACCTGGGGCTGCCCTGAGCTCTGCAAAGCTGACCAGGAGAATATCCTTCCTAAGTGTTTGTTCTGAGGGGAATTGCCTTTGCTGCTGGCAGCTGGCATTGCTTCATTGGTGTTTGTAACGCTGAAGATCATGATCTGGGTGGAGAAGAGGGGCAGGGAGAGCAGCAGGAAGTATTTCATGCACACCAAGAGGAGAAGGTCCTGGCTTTTCACTGCTGTGGAAGACCTGTCTGAGCAACTCTGTTATCAGGTACTTGGACCTTCCTTCTGCCTTGCCCAAAATGAGCGTAAGAAATCAACCAAGGAAAGAACGCTCATTTAAAGGCTTCACTTATCGTGCCTGACAAAACCAAAGGGCTGGGATTGCAATAAAATGCAGCCCATAGCATGCATACACCCATACACAACGAGCTGAATTCCCTCAGTAGGAAACTTTGTACTTCTATAAATCATTAGGGAAAAAAAGGAAGATTAAATATGACGTTTTCTATGCAGTGTAGAATCTACCTTAATTCTGACCTTGTTGAATGGATCGAGACCCATGCTCTGAGCAACAGCAGTGCAATATATTTGCAATGGGGTGCAGAGGGGGATGTCACATGTGGTTGCAATACCTCCAATAAGAGTGCTTCCCGAGTCAGGGTGGGGTGGTGACAAGGGAAAAATGGAGAAAGTAAATGAGGGAGAGGGAAAGATGTATTTTATTTGTTGGTTGGTTTAGCAAGACTGCTGTAATGGTAGTGGATGAGTACTGTGACCATAAGACATCAAATGGGAATATTAGCTTTTCAAATTGAAATTGAAACTGAAAAGAGGAATTCAGGCTGGATACTTACTGTGTAGAACTGAGAACTGGGGAATCCACTTTGGGGCCATTAGTTATTACTTAATTAGAGCAAGGAGCGTTTTTCAGTATATATGATTGCTGTTAATGTCTGATTCTCCTGAGAAACACGAATCATAGAATCATAGAATTCTAGAATGGCCTGGGTTGCAAAGGCCCACAGTGCTCACCCAGTCCCAACCCCCTGCTGTGTGCAGGTCACCAACCAGCAGCCCAGGCTGCCCAGAGCCACATCCAGCCTGGCCTTGGATGCCTGCAGGGATGGGGCATCACAGCCTCCTTGGGCAACCTGTGCCAGTGCCTCACCACCCTCTGGCTGAAAACAGATCTGGATACAGAAATAGTAAGTTCATTTCATGAAGGGCAGCTGATTTCCTTTGTAGAGGAAGAGAAGTGATGATGGAGTGCACTGTCACGGACCATGTGTGCTGGAGGCAGAGCCCCGTGGGCACAGCTGTGACAGAAGCACATTGCTGGGCTCCAGTGGCTGGAATCATGCTGCACCCACCACCTTCGACAACCCCTTTAATGGGTGCTGTGTTTGAAAGCAGCAGCATGTCCTTCCAGCAGGTGCCTCTTGGCAGACACCCATGGCATGGCTTCTACCCCTTTAGGACCTTCTAACTTCCCACCAAGCCTGCTCATGGCTGCTCTATGCAGCTCTGCTCTAGCACTAGCTTTGCTCTTCAGAGAGCTCTTCCTTCCCTAAAGTTTACATTGCTGTTTAATTTACAAAGATCAATCACTCCTCATTCAGCCTGGCTTCACGAGCCAAGCTTTTCATCTCCCCCTGGAGAACAGTTCTTCAAGCCTTTTGTTGTACTTGCTCCAGTTTTTGCTCACCTTTTTGAACTGCAGCTGTACATGGTGTTTCAGATGAGGTTTGATCAACAGCTTGTGCAGGTACATTAACATGCAATACTTCCTTTGGAAGCGCTTTATCTGTTACCTCAGACATGCCTCATATCTCAGTTTTCACAGTAACATTGTGGTAGTGGAAATACAACAGTTGTATTTCAATATTTCTCTTCCTCTTCTTGCTTCCTGCTGGGAACCCTATAATACAACAGAAATTCTGGTGCGGACCCATAAAAGCATGACCTAAAGTCTCACTTGGGAATTTCATTACATTTCCACTACTCCAATCCTTAAAGACACCAAACTCTTTGGATTCTCCACTTGACCTCGTTTCTACTTTCTCTGCCAAAGTCACTGAGCAAAAGATGGGTTTGATCTGTTCCAAGGTTGAGCTGCAAAACCTCACCACTCCCCTCCCCAACCATACAGTTCCCCCTTTCAGCACAATCTCTCTCTTTTTTTTTTTCTTGGCTAAATCTTTAGCTTCTCACAGTTCTTTCACTAATCCTCATCTTTTCCATCTTAAATAGTAATTTCCCAGGAGGCATAGTATCAAATATTTTACTGAAGTCCATGCAGATTAGATCTGCATTTCTTTTGCCTAGAGTATCTGGTAACCAATTGAAAGACAGTATTGGGTTTAGTTTGTCTTGAGCTGTTCTGGATGAATCAGTGTTCCTTTCCCTCCTTGCCTCTGTTTATCTTCCTGTTTTCCATCTTTCCTTCAAAATTCATTTTAAATGCCCATGTACCACAAGTTACACACACTGCTGCTCCATGGATTCCATGCTACCTCTATCAGTTCAGTGCAGAAACTCAGTGTGATAGATGCTCTGATTTGGGCTTTCTCCTCAGGCATATGAATGCCCACCCAAATCTTTCATTCATCAGCCTTTTCTAATGAGATGTCAATATATTAGTTTGGAGCTCTACCCCTCGTTATTTTAAGCCTTGCTCCAACCTTACTGTCTAGGAGTGCCAATTCTTCTCCCATCCTCCTTTTACTTAAAAGCCTCAGCATTGCTACAGGCTTGGAGCAGAGTCCCTGGAGGCCTTCAAGAAATGTGTAGATGTTGCACTGAAAAACATCTTTTAGTTGGCATAGTGGGGGTGAATTGATTGTTGGACTAATTGGCCACATCAGCCTTTTCCAACTTTCATGATTCTATGATTCTGTGATTCTAACAGTGTCTTTTCTACTAGGAGCCCGCAACAAAACAGCATGATGCAATCCTCCTCTGCTATCTGCTCCTCACCTCTCCCATTGAACCAACTCTGCTGCTCAGCCCTTTTCTCCCATCCTCAGTCCCTACCACATGCTGCTCACATCCTTCCTGATGTTGTTTGAGGAATTGTCCCCCCCTACTTCTTCCTTCTCCCACTGTAGGGTTGCAAATTCCACATGGTTTTGGACCTTTGACTTACAGAAATCCCATGCCTCCTTCACATTTAACTCCCTGATCTCTGTGCCCAGTTGACTTCCCTAAACAACTTTCATAGTTTCTCCTAATTTGCCATTTTTAAAGCTAAAAACCAGCTAAAAACCCACTTATAGGCTTAGGTTTTGTTCTCCTTCCTTCATCTGAAACAGAATCCATTTCTATTTTCTATTACCAGCTCTTCTAAGAGTCTTTATCACTTGACAAAAGCACGTCAAAAATGGCATCCACCTCCTGTTGTTTCCATGACTAATTGATGAAGAAAGGGGTCATCGTTCCACCCAGGAATACCTGCCTTCTTCTATTACTAGGATCATTTGTTCTCCAATATATAGCCTATAAATAAGATGGTGCTTGCTGCCATATTCTTGCTACAAGAGGCTCTCAGAATGAGCTCTGTAATTCTCTTGAATGGATTTTAAGTTGACTCAGTCTATGCAGGAAGGCAGGTTTAAGGAGCTATTGCAGTGAACTGCTGTACCTTGATATCAGATCTGATTCCAGAAATGAGGATGTCCCCTTACCTTATAATTTATCCAGGAAAAAGAGCTGGATAGAGCAAAGGTGCTGCTTGATAGATGAACAGCATCCATTATTTTACTTTTAAAGTACTGTTTCGGGCTTTGAAAATATCATTTAGGAAAAACAAATAGATCTAGTGCCATTCAATATTCATACTGGAAAACTTCTGAAAAATGTGTTCAAACACACTCAAATAATCTGCCTCTATATTATGGCTTTGCGATGAGATAGATGGTTGGGCAAATGAGCTTATCTGGAAGGAAAATTCATCCATCAATAGCTCTGAAAAATTATAAACCATCGTCTTAGACTCTGAATTGCATTGTCATTTTCCACTACAGTGCTTAAACTAAACATGCTGGTGATGAAACTGTTTGTTCGTACTGTCTTGTGTTGGACACAGGGTCCAGCAGAACGCAGCATGTCAGGACACGAAGGGCAGTACATGCAGCCAGGCAGGAATTAGCTATTGGCCTCTGCTCATAGAATGTCTTAAACACAGCATTTATTAGCAGCAGTAGCAGGGAAAGGCAGAGTCTGGATACAGTGGCCGTGACTGTGTAATTTTAATAAACTCTTAATTTCAGTTTTCCCAGCTTAACTGTGTTTTAAATCACCCTTTAAGTTTACAGCCTAGCGATTTCTATAACTGCTGAGTACAAAGCAGAATTAGATTATTGCTCCATGCTTACTGAGCCTTACAACCTTAAAAGCACAAAACGGGGACTCAGAGCAGCATCTTCAGGGGATCTTCTCTGCCTGTTTCTCCGTTCTCCAAGGAAGGAAACAATACCTGTGGTGTGTGGTGCGACAGCCTTCCCACTCAGAGGGGCTGCGCCACATCTCCCTGCTGTGCTCTGAGAAGGATGGAGATGCGGGTTTGCTATGGCTGTGCTGCTCTCATGCAAAATGCCAGAACACTTCTGTTTCTGTAAAACTCTGGGTTGCTTTTGGACCACTAGAGGGAGGTGCCCGTGCCGACGGCAGAGCGGAGGCAGCGCTGTGACTTTAAAGCGTTTGTAAATAACATGAAAACATCAAAAAGGAATTTGAATCTGTGTTACCAGGCTGACAAATGGCAAATGAAATATAAAGTAAAAGCTGTCAACTAACAAATGTGCTGCTGAGGGTATGGAGAGATATGGAAAGGGAAGGCTGTGGGAGCAGAACTGCTGTTATGTGAAGGTGGGGAATGGGCTGGCAATGAGCGTGCCGCAAAAATGGATGGGAAAGAGATGACTGTTAAGCTAAAAGGGGTCAAATCCCCAGAAACAAACGCTGCAGATTCTATTCTTATCAGTTGCCTGGTTTAAAGCACTGTGAACACTCTGCTTTGTGCTGCCCGTGTCCCCAAACGTGGCAGCTCCAAGGCTGCAGGGTGGGCTCGTGGCGAGCAGGCCATGGGATAACGATGAGGAGCCATGGGACAACTATGGGGAGTGAGTGGGTGGTAGCCTGGGCCTGGGTTGGTTGTAGTTTGGTAAGGGTGAAACTCACCTTGCAGTGTATGCACAGCTCTTTGAGCAGTTCTCATGGCCATCAGTGCAGCAGAGCTGAGAGAGACAAGGGAGGGGGAGAAAAGAGGGCTGGGGGGTGAGATGGGCCACAGAGAGGCTCTGGCGTGTCTTCATGTGGGGAATGAGTCTCACATTTCAAAACAGCCACGGGGAGCACATTGGCTGCCTGTTTGCACTTGTGGCATCTGCCCCCCACTTTTACTGCACGTGTTGTGGTTCCACTCATGCATGGCTCTTCTGGACTGTGCATGCTCACAAGCTTGCTTCTGGAGCAGCTCTTGTGTACTTTATTCACCGTGTGGGACAGTGCCATTGTCACCGTGTGTGTTGAAGCACAGGGATGGAAACAGCACAGCTCTGCCACTGCTCGGGTGCTGCTCTCACGTGCTGCCTTCGCTGTCACATCCATCCCTGTAGCCCAGCATCGGGATGCCTTTCCTTGTCTGTCACTTTGTTGTAGGGAATGTACAGCAATTAGCTGCTCAGACTTCTGACTGTTTCCTGGTTTTTGCTTTTTCTTTCATATATTATTCATCTTTCCTACTTGTATTAGATGTTTGTAAGTCTTCCTCCTTTGAGATGTGAAGAGAGCATTGGGCTTGAAATGCTTGATGGTGGTGACATCTTGGATTTTTTATGTTAGTGTTTGCTTGAACAATTTTGTGTATGAAAGTGGAGCTGATGAGCCAGGAGGAGAGGGGTGAGATCTGTGAACAGGGCTGCATGGCTGTCAGCTGCTGAAAGTGTCCTGACTGCTGTGTGAGGGTCGTTCCCATCCCAGGACAGGTCTGCCTGAGAGATGAAGGATGCTGAAGAAGAGAGATGCTTGAATGCTTTTAGATATATATATATATATTAATAATTTCTGTGAAGTTATCTTCCCCAAAAAGGCCCTTGTAAGGCAAAGTATCCAAGCTTTTTTTCATCCATAATACAAAAGTCTGAGCACTGTGTCCTGTAGCATCAAAGGAAGTTTTTAATTGCTTCTAAGTTAGTGCCTCTCATTGTGCAAAAATCTTTTGTTTGTTCCTGAAGGGTCTATTAATAAAACTGGCTATTAAATACAACAAACAATCCCCCCTCCCTCTGCCCCCCCCCCCCAAAAAAAGCCCACAATCCAAAACAGTGTTTTAAAAAGCCTCATTTTCAATAATCACAGGGGTACTATTGCCATAGAGTTACCACTAGCATGCCATTTTTGTCTCGTATCCTGCAAAGCCAGGAGGTTTTGGGGGAATCAGAGACATTTATAGAAGGGAACTCATTTCGGTGAAAGCCACTTTGCATGAAAAATGTTGGTGAACTCTTCTGTTGGAGGAAAGGTGGCACTTCTGCTTTCCTCTCCCTCTGTGCTATGTGGCACCGTCTGGCTGTGCTGCTGATAGCCACAAAGGCAGCATGCTTCTGAAGGACCATGGAAAAGCTGGATTTGCAAGGCAGCCAAAACCCACACAGAGCACGTCAGGACAGGGAAACCAAGATCCCTGCTTCCTCTCATTGACTGTGTGATGAGCAAACCCTTGGGTAGGTCTGACCTTTCTGTCCTTTCGAAAAAGCTCCACAACTTTTACGCATGTATTTTTAGAATACGAGGCTAAAAGGAGCCACTTGATTCCCAAATTTTTATTTTCTCTAATTTCCCACATTCCCTTAAAGGTGAGCAGAAATGTGCATACCCAGGATGGGATTGTTGAGAACGGCAGTAGCACGGAGTGGAGAAATCTGCAGCCGGATTGAGCTGATTATTTTGGTGGAAGGTTGCAGTAATGGCAACAAGCCTCAGCTCGTGCTAACTCACCCATTAGCATTTCCCCAAACCTCTGTTTGATTGTACATTTCCACCAACACCTTAAATGTGCTTCTCTGAGGTGCTGCAGTGAGTTACTTCCCGAAGGAGGCTGGCTGCAGATAGGCAGCATGACGCAGGCTGAGAAGCACAATTCCAGGCCCAAATGCCAAAGCTAAGATGATATCAGGAGGAATATTAACAGCACAGACTCCAATATAACTTTTATTTGAAAACTGCCAGGCAGTGACTTAAAAATACACATCTGAAAAGATGTCTGCCTTTCAGCATTTAAACAATGATTTTAAATTCAGTTCACACATCAATAACATCCTTTGAACACAGGACCTGGCATTTATTTCAGCTGGAGTTGCAAGTGCTGAGCTCTTGTGAAAATATGAGAATTGAGAGCAGCGCTGTCCACAAATATATGAAAAACTCTTGCTCTTAAATCTTTGGAACATGCTACATGAGTTTTGAAGGGTTCGCTTTCAGTGTTAGACATATTCAATATTTATTCCTTTAAAATCTGGTTTCAGCCCAAGCTTCAGAAGCCTGTTGTTTTGATCAGATTGTCAAAAAATGGAAGATTTTGTTAGAAAATTCTGAAGAAGGAACATATACATGGGAACAATTCTTATTTTCGCTGGAAGGATGAAAATCCAAATCCCAGAAGATTTTAGTCAGGTTGAATTGGGACAACTTTAATCTGACTTTCCAGAGAATTCAAATTGCTGCAAATAATTCATTTATACAAAGTTAAATTTCCTCAGGAAATTTAGAGGAAAAGAGCGTTCATTCATTTAAGAATAACTTTGGTGGCATTTTTTCCTCTTCCAGCCACCCTAGAACAGTACTGGAAGCACTGATATACCAATTAGCATTCTGGTGGTATTTGCATTTCATCACACTTGAGGAGTGGATTTGCCCATTTGCCCATTCTTATGATGATTTTGGTCAATGCAATATGGGTGGACTCTGCTGTACCTCTAAAATGTCCCCCAGGAAGAAGCAATCCTTACAAATAAGTCAGTCCTTATGCAGCGAGTACAGAAACATCCACAGAGACTTTGCTTGGGTCAAATCATGCCATAAAGGAAAACTCAAGATGAGATGCGTGGAAAACAAAAACCAACTTGAAGCATTTCAGTTCTGCCCATAGCAATCTGCAGGTTTGGGATAATTCTGTTAAAAGGCCAAAAGAATCTGCAGGGAAGGTGGTGGAGTCACTGAACTTGGAGGCGTTCAAGAAGTGTGGAGCTGTGGTGCCTGGGGATGTGGTTCAGTGGGCAGTGTTGGTGGGTGGTTGGACTAGATGTTCTCAGAAGTCTTTTCCAACCTTTATGATTCTACGACTGGGCAACAGATGTCCTGTTGTTGTGCCCACATTAGGGAGGAGCAAAGGTTTTCCTCAAGGAAAAAAACAAAGAAAAAGGAATTCTACATTTGCTTTTTTGATGGAAGACAGCGAGACCAAGAAGATACTTGGGGACGTTTAAAATAATTTAAAAGGATTCTGTGGTTGAGGGAAGAAGAGGTGGGGTGGGTGACAAGGATTTATCTGTGTATCATACAGCTTGGTGGGCATCACCCTGTGTGAGCAGTGGGTAATTCAGGGCTCAATCCAAGCTGTGCTTGGTAGGTCCTGCTCTGACCAAACTGCAGGTGGTATCTGACCTGCTGGGGTGGGACTCACACAAAAGGACATAACCTGACCTCATGTTTCATGCAGGAAGTCTTGTGCATACCTCCCACCATGTGTGGAGTGAAAACCAGTGTGAGGAGTAGGCCAAGAAATAGCTCAGACCCCGAAAGTCCTCAATATGGAGCTGAAGGCTCCGTAGGTCACTGCAAGGCTGCAAAGGTCACTTTCCCTGTGGGGAGAGAATCAGCCATTTCAGCCTGGGGAATAAAATCTACTCTTAACAGAACGGGTAAGCTTGCTGTGATGCATGGCATAGCTCCATGGGCTCCACTGGGCCGGATATCGCGGCAGGAGCGAACTCCACTGAGGAAGCCCAACTATTTTAATATTAATGGTCATCAGGGTTTTGTGCTCAGTACAGACGTGCCTGGAACTACAAAAACAGCTCCAGGGAGTTGCAAGGGGTACAAAAAAATTACATTAAAAACTGTCCAAATTGGAATAATTTAAAGAGAGTTAAAAAAGGGTATTCAAGAATAGACTTGTTCTAAATGTCTCCATGCTGATTTCACTGCCTCCAAATGTGAGGTACAGGTATTTGCAGAGTTATAAGTAGGTCAGTTATTTTTGTCACTCATTATTACTTGTGAAAAATGTGTGTAGCAAACGTACTAACATACTGTAGCAGCTGAATTTGGGACGCTTGCATTTCTTTTACACATTTTTAGGATATGTCTAAATGACACGATTTCCTGATTGCAATGTAAAAACCAATTATTTCCAAAGTCCAGCATATTGGGACATGCCACATGAAGCTCCATTCTGCTGTCACGAAACTGCCTCTGAAAATATTTTTGCTGCTTTGCTGCACTGTGGTTATCACAGGAGCTGGATGCACCTTGCAAAAAGTTTGGTGAGCTCAAGTATTTCACCTGAGCTGCAGGGTAAGGTTTTTTCCTGCTGTTATTTGCAAAAATGTGCTCAGTCTTAAAAAGCAACAAGTCTTAGAGTACTCAGGACTCTTGGGCAGGGCATGCACAGTGTCACACTAAGGTTGCATTTCCTCTTGCTTCAAGTCTATGCTGTTTGTCTCTATAGCCAGAAGAGAGACTTGGGCACAGTCGGTGGGGGATCCACCTCACTTGAAGGTGGGAGCTGAACATTCTCAGAGAGATTTTGTCTCTTCATGGACTTGTGGACATTATAGACATTAAAGACAGTGGAGTTATCAACATCAGAGGAGATATTCCCATCAGCTGCAGATACTCTTGGTGTTCAGCACAGCCCTATTGTAGTCAGATGCTACACTCCAGTTACATGTGAAGAAGGCCAAATAGAAACCTCCACCAGTAATTCCTAGCAATACAGCTGAGCATTTTGGTTAGCTGTGGTGCTATTGAGAGCTCATCACTCTTGTGCCGAAGAATGACAGCTGTAGGGAAAAGTGCTGTCGTCTCCTGAATTTATGAAGAGCTCAAAGGGACAGAGTGGTTTTCCTATCCCTAAAGTTATGTGTATAGTTACAGAGGAAAAGTGAAGTTTGGGGCTAGGTAGCACGTGGTCTTGAGCTGGGTGCCAGCAGAAGGCAAAACAAAAACAGCAGCTACAGGATAAATCAACTCTTGTGGGAAAGCTGTTGAATATGCTGACTCCAGGACTTTGTTTCCACCCTTTCCAAGTGGCAGCTCGTCTTCCAGCATCCCTACCTTGACGAGGACACTGCATCCATCTGTTCACTGTCAGAACATAAAATACAGAGTATGGCAAACACATAAACAACTCTTGGGTTAAGGATAACAGGAATTAGAACTCCCTCTTGCTCTCTGACTACTTCTGTTTTCAGCACTGCCAACAGTGGTTGATACGTGGAGTGTTCCAGCAGGGTCAATTTTGTGAGCAGAATATTTACAGAGCTCCTGGAAACACCTGTGGGCTGCTCATTTCAGCCCTACTGGACTTTTCCTCGTGCTCCTTGGGGTATGCATGCAGAGCTGATTGGAGAGAGGATGGGTTCCTGCACTGATGCCTCTTTTTGTGCTTAGAAATGTCAGTAGTAATCTGGAGGTTTTGTCAGTGCTGGCAATGCTCACTAGAGTTGGAACAAAAATTTTACATATCTTCCAGGTAAAAATAATGTTTTCCCCACTTTCTCATTTCAGATTATCTCTTGGGGTCTTTCTCTCTTTGGGGAAAAAGAGAAAAAGAAAAAAAAAAATTCCACTACTTGCAGTGTAGCCTACTAAAATTATGGCCTGTGGGCTAAACTGTGACACTGAGATCCTCAGAGAGATCACTTGCTGAATTTTACTCTGGTATTTTTAAGTTTTGTGTCATTCAGCTTCAAAGGCTGCTGTTCGGGTGTTCAAAATATGAAAATAATGAATCATAAAATGGCTTCTTTCCTCTAGATCATTCAGTGTTTCCCATTACCTTACCTACTCCCCACCTTTTTGTCTCCTTCAAAACTTAACGCTGCCCATTTTTGAAGTCTGTTTTCACAAAAGAGCTCTTGTCTTTCTACAACACTTAGCTTGAGATGGAGCTCTGCTATACAGAAATGCCTAAGGGTGATCCTCAAAGATGTTTAAACATCTAAATTCCACAGAAATTGGAGGGAATGAGGTTTACAAATGCTTTTGAAAAGCCAGGGCTTGTAATTCTGCATTAGATGCATTTGAAAACCCAGCTCTAAGCAGAACCAAATGCAGCCTCAGGGACGATATGCAGGGATATCCAGGCAATACTGGGATTTAGGATGTTGCTTGGATATTTTCTCACTCATTCAGAAAATCACTCAAAATACATTCATGGAAAATTTTTGAGCCTATTTGAACATGTTCTCAAAGTGAATTTGTAATTTCATTCCAATAATTACGTGAGAAATTTTTAAATATTCTCTTATTCTCTATTACTTAAAAATCAAAAGTTGACCAAAATCAGAGCAATCACACACAAAGGGATAAATGAATCTCTTTAGACAAACAAGGCATTTGCTACTGAGTCGGTAGGCACCTGTGAGCTGTCAAGAGCACTGCTTCCATTGCCTTGTTACAGCACTGGCCTACAGGCACAGATGTTCAGTCTGAAATACCCAGTCCTCCTCAACTAGTACTTTTCCCTCCCAGTTTTCCCTCTTCTTATTTGGATCACTGCAGTCGTCAGATCCGACTTGCTCGTGTTCAAAATCTGGATTCTCTTAAGATCCTTGGTAGTGCAGTGCCAGCAAGGCAGCAGAGGGGCAGCCTGACCATACGGTGCCTGACATGGAAGTGTCTATCAAGCAAAGCAGTGTCATTGATTTCCTCCATTGGGGAAATATTGTGCCCATTGACATTGAGTGATGCTTGCTGAGCATTTGGAGACCAACCAGTGGATGTAGCACAGTGTAGAGGTGGGTGGTGCATTTCAGCAGTGGTGTCAGTGGGTCACCTCCAGTGGTACAGGTTTGCACAAGCATGGCATGCAGCTCTTGTTCATCGCTGGCAAAAATGCACAGCCAGTGGTGGTGACTATGCTGAAAAGCAGCATTTTGTAGCTGAGAATTTGCTCTATCACATAGTGTTGTTGTGCTCCTTGTGTCTGTTGTAGTTTCCATGGAAATAAATAGGAGGCATTACTTTCAGAGCAACCTACATATGAAAAGAAGCCAAGAGGTGCTTAATCTGAGCAGGAAGGCACTGCTTCTGATGAGGAATGAATGGTGGTTCCTTTTTGTGACCTGGCCCTGGGAAACCTCTGCAAAAGGTAGCGGCCTTCCAAATGGTAGATCCCTGCTTCCACAGAGGCATCAGCTTAAAGCAGTCAGATTTGCAAAGGAGCTGGAAACGTCGTGCATTCTGGATATGTTGTTGCCCTTATTTATAGTCTTCTACCACTGAGAGAGTTGAAACACGTCATGTCTTACTGCTGAGAGCTTTGTGTTTAACGTAAGGTAAAGCATGACTTGAATCCGTATTATGTTATGGCTTTTAAAAACAACAAAAAGAAAGCAGGCTCATTCCAGACATCATTCCTTGTTTTCAAACCAAGCTTGCCTTTGCTGCAGCTTGACAAACCATTTTTAATAACTGAGATGAAACATCAGACTGTGACCTATCACATCACATTGCATCAGTCAAATTGTGTTACATCCAATAATAAACCACTGCAAGTGATGTTACCCAACATGACAAGCCAAATATAAACCTCGAGCTGGAGAATTCAAAGAAAAATGCAGTTTTGATAAGCCAAAGATCTTAAAAAATTCTGAGCTGCTTTTGATGGTGATTCTTAGATTTATTCTGAAGACTAAAAAAACCCTTGGAGAAATTGGGCTGGCTGTGTGCAGGCATATTTTTTTGTGGAAAGTTTTGAGGATATATGGCTTTTAATTACTTTAAAATTAAATTTCGGGTACTGTTTCTACAGAAACAGCAGATTCTTACAGACAGCAGACAGTGCAGGAAGAACCTGAAAGGAAGGACCTCGCGCTCCCTCTTGAAATTGACGGCAACTGTTGTGTTTGACTTTTATTAATCCAAAAATCCAGTTCCAGTGTGCTCCAGGCTAGTAGTGACTTCTTGTCAAAAGAAGAATGGGTGAAGATGTGGAGGAAAAATTGAGCTTTTCTGACTTTTTATTGTTGTGTGAATCATTTAAAGATCTTGTTGTAAGGGAATTTTTTATAAAAAGAAGGAAAATCTCAGAAATCAAGTCAAAATCACTTTGGGTGAAATATTTTGACCGTTTTGCACTTGGAGAGCTTTGTTGCTGTAGCCGAAAGGGCACGGAAGGTATAATTTAGTTTTAGAGAGAGTGCAATATAAGTATAAACTCTTTGACATCGGATCTGAAGGAGCAGCTCAGCCATTTGCCAAACCCCAGTTCTTACTCTTTCAGAATTAGCAGCATCATTGTTTCCTACATTCACTGAGTTTGATGGCTGTGCACAGGGTGTGTTAGTAGGAGAATGGAGGATGGATTCAGATCTGCGTGAGGTTCAGCAGAGCCACCTTCAAAACAAGAATATCTCGACAAGTTTTCACCCAATTTCTTCTTGGTGATTTCTGGTCTGGTTCAGTTTCATACTTTGTCATCATGTCATGGCCAAAACAAATGTAATGTACTGCAGTATGACCAGGGATAATCCCATATAGGCATCAAGAGGAGCATTTCAAAACAAACTACTTTTACAGACTACTTGGACTTGGACTTGGAAAGATACTCATGCATTCAAGATGTAGGTGTTTGCTCATGCATCTCTACTAGAAGCTGCTGTCTCAGGATCTAAATGTCATCAGCTATCCTACGCTGTACAGAACCATCAGCTATCACAAAACTGCCATTATTTTGAACTGTGCAAAACTCATGCCATCAGCCAATTATGTTGGTAAGCACTGGTTTGTGTCGAAATCTCATGGGAGCAGCAGGTCCTTTGAAAATTCAGCCCCAGCCCAGTTCCTTTGTTCTGAGGTCTGTGTTCTCTACATCAGTGTGTTTGGCAACAAACGCCTGCACGCAGTGTAGCTGAAATCACTGAGTGATATGGCCATGGGGATTCCACATAGCAAATTATGAGTCACTGAAATGAAAAATTGTATTAAAATTCAAAGTATGTTACCGCTAAAAAGAAACAAAATGCAATCAAAAACTCCCAAATTCTGAAATGTCTCCATCTGTTTACTGGATGCTTTGATATTAAACAAAATTCTATCAAGTTGCGTCTACTTTTAATATTTCTGTGTTTGTGGAAAAAATAGCTTATATGCTTTATCTACTGTTTCTTATTCCTTTTCCTTTATTTTGCACAGAAAGAGAAAAGAGATTGATAGAGCTGAAATTTGAAGCCACTCTCAGGGGATTAGTTTCATATTCACTTAGTTTCCTGTAAAGCTTCTGAATTTATAGTTATTTTTAAAGAAAAACTAAACTGAAGGTTGAAAGCCATTAGCAATAACTCACTTGGATTTTAACTCATTCTGATGTTTACTTATTTTGATTTTAATGTACTCTGATATTCTTATGCCGCTTGTTGGCATATTTCCATGTATTCCAGGAGCCAAATTGTTCTTATTTGCAATTCTGCAAGAAGGAATACTGAATACCAGACCCATCAAATAATCAAAGTCCTTAAGATTTAATCTATCCATTTGTTTTAGATTGGTAATGATTTAATTTAACCCCTTCAGAAATTTCATAGTCATCTAGCCTGATACAATTGCATTCAGATTCATCGGAGAGTTTCTTGAGGGGCAAAGAATCTCAGAGTTGCAATGAGCAGAAATATTTTTGCATGTGATGTAACCACAGGGGTGAAGAGCACAAACCAACCTGCCAAATGCTTCTTTCCCATTTTGACATGGGCTGTGTTTGAATGAAGGCTTTCTGGTGCTTTGGTGACCAGATGGTGCTAACTGGGTGGCAGTGTGTCTTAGAGTCATATCATAGAATCACAGAATGGCCTGGGTTGCAGAGGCCCACAGTGCTCATCCAGTCCCAACCCCCTGCTGTGTGCAGGTCACCAACCAGCAGCCCAGGCTGCCCAGAGCCACATCCAGCCTGGCCTTGGATGCCTGCAGGGATGGGGCATCCACAGCCTCCTTGGGCAACCTGTGCCAGTGCCTCACCACCACCTCTGGCTGAAAAACTTCCTCCTGATATCCAACCTAAACCTCCCTGGTCTCAGTTTAAAACCATTCCCCCCTGTCCTATCTCTATCCACCCTCACAAACAGCCCTTCCCCCTCCTGTCTATAGACTCCCTTCAAGTACTGGAAGGCCACAATGAGGTCTCCCTGCAGCCTCCTCTTCTCCAAGCTGAACAAGCCCAGTTCCCTCAACCTTTCCTCACAGGAGAGGTGCTCCAGCCCTCTGATCATCTCAGTGTCCTCCTCTGGACCCATCCAAGAGCTCTGCATCTTTCTTGCGCTGGGGGCCCCAGGCCTGGTATCCAGTTGAAAAGCAAAGTGAGCATGTGATCCAGAGCTGTATGGCAGGAATTGGTGCACAGCACAAGAGGAGAGTCTACTTATAAAACAATAGTGTAGAGTAATTCAAAAGGAGAAGGACATGCACAGGAAAAGAAAATGCTTACATACAAATAGAGACTAATTGCCCAACCAGTCCCAGCAGTAGCCAAACCCACTGTCAACTCTGGTTTGATATAGCAGCAGTCCCACATGAAAATAAAATATGGAAAATAATTATTTTGCTCTATTTGGCATTCATGTGGCCTCTGCTGGAGTCTGTGTCCAGTTCAGGGCACCACATGACAAGTATTGGAGAGAATCCAGAGAAGAACAGTAAAAATGATGAGAGATTGAAAATCTTGACCTCTAAAGACAGGTTAAAAGTACTGGATTTTTTCTAGTCTTGAAAAGTGGAACAGTCAATCATTTTTCAAGGCTGCTTTGGAATGATTTGTAGGGAAAAAAGTTACACCGTCCTTAGGATATGATACTGGGATGATTTTGTGTTGACCTAGATTATCTAGGAAGGTTGTACAGGCACTTAAATTGGAATTCAATGGAGTGGCACTCAGTGCTCCTTGGAAAGTGCAGTGCCTGATTGGTTGGAACTTCTTGCCTGAGGTCACAATGGCAGACTCCCAGCTCCCAGGAATGGAAGGAGGGGATGCTGTCCTGCACCTGCTCCAGGAAATTTGGACCAAGTGCATGTGCATAGATGCTCATAGCCTGCCATCCACCAAAGGTGACTTTCCAGGGAGGCAGCCCACATTCCCCTGTGTTTGCTCCAGTAGCTTATGGGACTAACCATCACATAAATGTCAGGAAGTTTCTTTTCATCTTCCAGCCACTGGTTCAAAATGTCTCATCTTCCAGCTTATTATTGCTCTGCTCTGTTACCCAGCATCTCTCCTCATGAACAGCACACAACCACTTCACAATCTTTTGTAAACTGAAGCCATCAAACTGTTCCAGTCCCACTGGAAGTATTTGCCTTGGATGCTGTTCCTCACTGCACTTAATGCACCCAATTCATACTAAAGGAGTTGATAACATTGAGAATAAAACTCAAAGTTGAAGCAAAAATGGGAGGCATCAAGTCTTTGAAATTGCAAATGTTCATAAAGCTGTTCTTTGGACTGTGTGCTGTTACTGCTGGTAACCACTCACCGTGAACCTTACCCCTGCCATGCCAGGTTATCATGACAACCACATCACTGTTATCTTCCAAAATAGAAACTAAGCTGCAAAATCTGCTTGAAAACTTGTCTATAAATCTTCTAAGATAAGCTTCAGTATCAGTTCTTCACTCACTTAATTCAAATTAGCTTTGCTTTGACTACACTCTCTCCCTCACTCTCTTGGGTTGCAGCTAGATACTGGCACACCACACTCAATCCATTCTGTCAGCTGCAATCACATCTGCAATGTGCAATAAGGAGGAAATCAAGTTTGTCTGAAACAGGATATTTTTCCATAAAATCTCACTGAATGATGCTCACTGCGTTACTACCTTTGCTTTCAGAGCAGGTGGAGCTGTTTCTGCCTTTTCCATCATCTTGCCAGGACTGAGGTAACATCCCTGCCCCCTTGGTATCCAATTACCTCTCCCATTTTCTGGATTTTTGCCTTGGACTCCCGAATGAGTAAAAAGTGAACGCCCATAAACCAGAGACTTTGATCAGCTCTCTTTGGACTGTAGGTGTGAGCCATCCAAGGCTGATCTTAAAATGTTCTTGTACAGCAGATGTAGCTTAGTGTTTTATCTTTGGTTACTGAGGACTTTGTAAATACTTCATTGACTTTACATGGGAAAAGTACATCAACTTCCTTCTTTCCAATTATATAACAAATATTTATTGCATATAGCTACTCCCATTTTAAATATCCTCTTGACAGCAAATAACTAGCAAAGTAATAGGTATTTTAGAAAGTATTACTGCTGGGCAATCTGCTGGAAAATAAGCAAGTACGTGGTTGTCTCCAGGCAATGTGGATGCAATGGGTCCCTCTTTTTGTGATATGCACATTACTGAGACATCCCTTCTAGAGCACACAGACCAGTAACCTACATCTACTCTATGACCTCATGCAATGGCAAGAATACTCTACAGCTTGTGGTATCACAACTGCATCACCAAGGCTGTTATCCATGGGACAGACAGAAGGAATAAGCAGCAGGGTTGCTGAACAGCAAATCATGCCAGCCAACCCTGATGCCCTGATGGCTTTTATTTTGCTGTGTGGTTCAGATGGTTCAAGTTATAGCTCTGTTACTTCTTTTTCCTAGAAAATTAATCTTTTTCAATCTGTTTGTAGTGAAGGTCATAAAGGAAAATGCTCCGTACTAGAATGAACTGACAAAGTCAGGCAAAAGAAAAAAAAAATAGAGGGAGGAAAACACTGCAGAGGGATTTGTTCTTCAAGAAAAAGTGAAAGTACGAGCTGTATTAAAATATTTGGATGAATAGCAGTACCACAGTGCAAATTCAGTGCTCACTATGTCAACTCAAACACAAGTAGTGAAATAAGTTAAAGAATTGGTGTCCTATGAGATTTTGTAACTCTGCCTCATCAGCCTTCCCCAGATCTGTGAAGGGTGGTTTGAGTACTGTTCTCCTAAAGCACTGCCTAATGATCTGCTTCAGCATTACCTTCGTATTTTGGCAGCAGACCAGAACTTGAATTTGACATCAACGACAGCATGATACAATGGGTAATTCCCAGCCTGAAAAGCCAGCCGGAGGAGGCAGTCTTTTGTCTGATCAGCACAAGAGCAATGATGCACAAAAACCACCAGACAATACTGATAGGAGATTCACAGAATCACAGAATCACAGAATCACAGAATGACCCGGGTTGGAAGGGACCTCAAGGATCATGTAGTTCCAACCCCCCTGCCTAGCAGGGCCACCAAACATACACCTTTACTAAATCAGGTTGCCCAGAGCCCTGTCCAACCTGGTCTTGAACACCTCCAAGGACGGGGCATCCACAACCTCCCTGGGCAGCCTATTGCAGGACCCAACCACTCTCCCAGTAAAGAACTTCCCCCTAACATCCAACCTAAATCTTCCCTCTTTTAACTTAAAACCATTTCCCCTAGTCCTGCTATTATCAGCCCTTTCGAAGAGTTTACACCCCTCCTGGGAGTAAGTTCCCTTCAGGTATTGAAAGGCTGCAATGAGGTCACCCCACAACCTTCTCTTCTCCAGGCTGAACAAACCCAACTCCCTCAGCCTGTCCTCATAGGGGAGGTGCTCCAGCCCCCTGATCATCTTCGTGGCCCTCCTCTGGACCCTTTCCAAAATCTCCATGTCTTTTTTGTACTGAGGGCTCCACACCTGGACACAGTACTCCAGATGGGGCCCCACAAGAGCAGAGTAGAGAGGGACAATCACCTCCCTATCCCTGCTGACCACCCCTCTCCTGATGGAGCCCAGGATCCCATTTGCTTTCCGGGCTGCCAGAGTGCACTACTGGCTCATGTTAAGTTTCTCATCTATCAGGACCCCTAGGTCTTTCTCTGCCGAGCTGCTCTCAAGGACAACTCCTCCCAGCCTGTACAGGTGCCTGGGGTTCTTCCGGCCCAAGTGCAAAACCTTGCACTTTGCCGTGTTGAACCTCATTAGGTTCACCCGAGCCCAGCTTTCCAGCCTGTCAAGGTCCCTCTGAATGGCATCCGTTCCCTCCACCGGATCGACTGCACCACTCAGCTTGGTGTTATCAGCAAACTTGCTGAGGGTGCACTCCATTCCCTCATCGATGTCATTAATAAAGATGTTAAAGAGCACCGGTCCCAAGACAGACCCTTGAGGGACACTGCTCGTTACCGGCCTCCACCTGGACATAGAGCCATTGACCACCACCCTCTGTCTGCGGCCTTTCAACCAATTGCTTATCCATCGGATCGTCCACCCATCAAATCCACTTCCCTCCAATTTGGAGATTAGGATGTGATGGGGGACCATGTCAAAGACCTTGCTCAGGTCCAGGTAAATGACATCAGTCGCCTTCCCTTCGTCCACCAACGCCGTCACTCCATCATAGAAGGCCACAAGATTAGTTAAGCATGACCTTCCCCTGGTGAAGCGCTCGTTCTTTATGTGATCAAGCATGTTGTCCAGGAGGATCTGTTCCATAATCTTCCCAGGCACGGAGGTGAGACTCACCGGCCTGTAGTTACCCGGGTCCTCCCTGCTCCCCTTCTTGTAAATGGGAGTGACGTGACCCTTCCTCCAATCATCCGGGATTCTTTAGATGTTTAATTTCTGTCTCCTTTCTTCTTGTTGCATAGTCAGAATGCTACACTTTCTGCTAAAGGTGTCTTTGCCGGTGTGTTTAAGATCCACGTTGAGCTGTCCTGACTGAAGATATACCATCTGAAGAGGAATAAAAGCATCAGCTTTCAACTTTCAGTTAATGTGCAGATTTTCCATTCTTGGCCTATTGAATTGAATCTGGACCTGACTATAAAGGGAATTAAAGTCTGTAAAAATTCCATCAATTTTCCCAAAACTGTATGAAACTTTGCCTTTCACTGGCGTGGTCAACTCAACATGCAACAAAACCCACTGATAACAGAGGCCAAACAATACTGGGAGTAAGAGCTAGTATTTGGGAGCCTCATGAACCTTTCATGGTGAAAACTGGTTTATAGCAAGTGACCTTCAGTACAACTGTCCTGATGTGATAGAGGTGAGGCTAAGACCTGCTTGGATTTGTCCTGTTTGGATTGTCTCAGAGTCATCCTGCCTATGCCAATACAAACAAAGAAGATGTGACATTATCAGTTCATAGGAGAAATCTGAATGTTTGGTTTTGTCCCAGTTCAGAACATGAGCAAAATGTTGACATGTCAAATGGACTGGAAATTCTGGCCAGCTGCAAAGGGGAGGTCCTGCTGGTTTCACCAGCCTGCAAGCAGGACCACAGACTGGTGCCAAGAATGAGGCATAAATAGTGAGTGATATCTCATGTTTGGTGACATTGAGGATGTCCCCCTACTGCATGCAAGATGATGAGGATTCTGCCATAAAATAACACAGCTGGAACGATAGTGTTTTTCTCCAAGATTTAGCAAGTCAGAAAATGTAAATTCCAGCCTTGACCCATGAGCAGCTCTGTATTTCACCTTTTAATTGAAGCCAATTTTGTACTTCAGTCCCTGTTCTGCTGTAGGAGGAACTGAAACTGCCAATCCCAAATTTATCAGCTTTGAAAGGCTGAATCCAACAGGGTTTCCATCTTGTTTTCCCTTCCTCAGCTGTCCTAGGATCAAGAGCTGTGGGAAGGAGCAACAAAGAAATTATTGCTCTTGGAAGCATACTCACCTGGTGCCACTTTAAAGCACACAGAAAATGTACATAGATAAATGCCAACAATCAGCACTGAAGGAGGATTGGAAACTTGGTCAAACTGTTTCCACCTTCAATAAGCACGTTCCAATAGCTTCACAGAATCGCAGAATGCCGGGGTTGGAAGGGACCTCAAGGATCACGAAGCTCCAACCCCCTGCCGCACGCAGGGCCACCAACCTCCCCATTTCATACCAGCCCAGGCTGCCCAGGGCCCCATCCAACCTGGCCTTGAACACCTCCAGGGATGGACGGGGCATCCACAGCCTCTCTGGGCAGCTGTTCCAGCACCTCACCACTCTCACAGTAAAGAACTGGGTAAATAGCTTACAGACATGTACCTGTGCATAGCACTGAATGATCTTTAAGGTGTTTATTTCGGATGGCCCTTGTTCTAATCCATTTGTGCTGTGATTTATCATGCATCATCTTTTCCTGATGGTCTGCTTGTTGTCAGCCCTCAGGCCATGGTTCATAGGTTTCCTCTAGGAACTGCTGCAGTGGGGAACAGTTGACATATATTTTGCCATTTTTGACTAAAACTTTTTCATCTAGATGATCACCTCGTTCATAATTGCAGAAGTGCCTAATATCTTCTGAAATAAGCAAAATAAATGGAATTTTCAAGTATCTCTGGTGCTTCTGACCTTCCTGTGCTCTGGAAAGGTAAGGAGGTGAAAGAGGCTTTGAAATGGAGCAAAGGCACCTGAAGGATCTTTTGGAACATCTGTCCATGTGTGCTCATCCTATGCTTTGAGTCCAGCAAATCCCAGGAATCTGCACAAGCTGATCCCACACTGGTCTCTAGAGATCCTTCTAACCTCAACAGTTCTGTGATTCCATTCTTCTACGTACCTGTTCTCTTTCTCATTTTTCTCTTTTTATCCCACGCCTTCTCCATCTCTTCCTGCCACGTTGCACAGTTGAGCTGATATGCTGAGATGAAGTTACCAAGCTGCTCTAAGACCCTTGCATGCCTTGTAAAATGATCATGATGACTGTTTGCATGGCAGAAGAAGGTTAGTTTGCTACATCAGTGTCCAAGATCAGAATGTGCAGTAACAGCTCATGCAAAGCACTGAGTTGGCATGGAACAATTTGCTAGTTCAAATTTCTCCAAGATTGTTTACAGGGGAATTTGCCTTGGCAGGCTTTCTGCCAGGTCTGGTGCTGCCTGTCCTACAGACCACAAAAAGCTAACATTTATACAATGTCACATGGTGTGCTTAATCCAACAGGAATGTGATCAATGCTCTAGCTTGATCTAGACCAAACTTGTACTGAATGGTGAGCTGTGATTGCACAGATGCACAGTTTGACACAGCCTCAGAAATGTTGCTCTTTGAAAATTAATTAGAGCAGAACTATTGCTTTACAAAAACAATTGCAATGGGAAAAAAAAAAAAAAAGGAAAAATGAGCATTACATAAATCCTCAGCTGCCTGGAGGAGAATAAGCAACAAACATCCTGCAGCCGTATCCTATTATCTTCCAGTTTCCATCATCTAAGGACAAGGTGAACCCCACCAGCAGAAAGTCTGATCACTCCATGGGGCACCCGCCATGAGTCCCTATTAGCTGTTGGGAAAACACGTGGGCTGATCCATTGCCATGATCTGTGTGAGCAAGATAAAGGTTCGCCTTGTCCAATGGCACCTTTTAGTACACAGGAAAATTTGCTAGAGGAAAATTGTCCTTAGGAGATCTGAAGGGTACAAAATCAAAAGCGAGTTGGAAACCCAGCCACAGCAGTAGTGGCTGGAAGGATGGCAAAACTCTTTGCTTCCCCTGTGAAATGCTGTCAGGTCAGGCTGAGGCTGGAATCTCAAATAAAATGAACCTGTTTTTCCTGCCTGGAAACATCTCAGGACTTCCAAGCAATCTGGTGTCATATTGCCAACAGTGTTGGGCAAATGATTTATTCCACAGTTTTGGTATCTTTTTCTTTTTTTCTCTCTACATGAGTAGTTCAGGATGTCTTCAGAAATACAGCTTGATCAGATTTCTTCAATGAAATGATGGCAGGGCTCTTTTCCAGTCCATGATCATTATGCTAGGAGAATGAGATTCCTGCAGTACAGAGAGCTCTGCTATGGTTTCTGTTCCCATACTTCCTTGACGCCCTTCTTGGCTGAACTAAGAGCTGAGCTTTCAGAAGTTGCCTTAAGAATGCCTGAGCAAATGTGCGCTAGGATTTTGGATGCCTACTGTAGGCCATTAACAGTTGTTTGAAGTAAAAAGAGCAGTAGTCTTGGCTGAGTCAAATGCTATCCTTCTTTTTGCATGGACGATGTGTCCCTCAGCCAAAGAGGTCTCTCACAGCTCTTGCAGCCCAACAGCATATCCCAGCACCCAGTCTGGGTGCAAAAGACCAAAGCTACCCATGTGATTGGGCTCCAGGTGCCTCTTCAAGCTTGTAAAGTCTCAGTGAGATATCTGGGAAGCTAGGAACAGAGACAGGCATGATGGACTCAACCCACCCACCCGTGTAAGAGACCTAAGAATTTAAGGTAATGTCGACCTCACTACTCCAGAAAAGTTATTTTAAAAAATAAGAAGCTCACTAAGAATGTGCAGCAACTCTGTGAAGTGAGGGACAGTGCACCTGGATAGGTGTATATTAAATTTATGCACAAGGTGGGAGGGAAATGCTGGAGGCAGCTGGGGAATTTTACACCCACCTCAGCAGAGTTCAGGTTTAGAATGATCTAGCAAGAAAGAAACAGTATAGGTATGGTGGAAAATGGGATTTGATGAAACAGGGAAATTGCCTTAAAAATAATTTAATATATACTCTTTAAATGCTTGATGTATCAGACAGTAAGCTGCAGCAGAGTGTTTTAGAAATATATTTCATTGCAAAAAAATAAATATATATATAGCTCAGATAAGTGTTTCCCTCTTGGCAGACAGCTAACTAAAGAAATTCACTAAACAAAGAACAGAGTGGCCTCGCAATAAACGTAATCCCTGTGAACAGGTTTGGGGTGGAAACCAACAGTAACTACAGGCAGCAATGCATAAATGTGCTGACATTTTCTATTATGAGACTCAATTCTCACTTTTTGATAACTTTGCTACTTTCATTCACTTGGGTTGCTCTCTCCCATCACAGTTTTTCTTCAGTTTGGGTTTGGAAACTTTCTGCTGTGGATCATAGCTATGGGTGGAGGTCTCTGAATTTATTAGCCCTGACTCTGACAACAGCCCATGCAAGGGGCCAAAATGATTCCAAGCTTTTTTCCTCCAAAATGTTTTAAAAATCTGGAAGCTCATCCAAGTATTACATTAAAAGGAGGCTCTAAAGGGGAGCACCAAGGAATTTGAAAATGTCACAGAGTCGGTTGCCCTGATCTGTTGGCCATATGGCCCAAGAGCCCCAGCTTGTCTGCCAGGCAGAGTGGTTGTCTAATATCATTGCAAGAAGTCAAGAGATTATAATGCCATATAATACTAGATTTTCCATTTTAGCCTGGGAGAAAAAAAGATCTGTAAAAATATGACTTTCACATTACAGTTTCACTTGAAATATTTATTGCTGTTTGTGCATAGCTTCGGCAGTGGAGAGAATCTCCCATTACAGCTTTGTTATGACTATTTCAGTGAGGATCATCACTTACATCCACAAATGGCTTTTGGTGCCTAAATATGTCTTCTGTTTAAATCCAACTTACAGACTCCTTTGACACTCACTGATGTCCTTCATAGCTATCATATTCTCTTGCAGACCCATATTCTTCACGTTTCTATCCAAACCCTGGATGTACCTCTTTGCTTCTGACCCTGATTACAGTCTGCCTCTTGCCAAATCTTGGGTTAACTCTATGTGTCTGACACAGACATGCTTTCCCAGCTCTGCAGTGTAATGATCTCAGGAAGACTCTGTACCCAACACAGCTCTGCAGTCCTGTAGAGAAAGCTAAGCAAGTGCCTTCTCTAGAAGGTGTCCTAATACGAAAAGCCCAATGTAGACATGCTTTTTTTGTGTCTCCCACACAAGCTATTTACTGGGCAGAAAGGAAAGAGCTGGAGATGCCTTTGGTACAGTTCAATGGCTTTGTTTTTTGCTGGATGCCATGGATAGCTGGATTGGACATCTCTTTTACTATCTTGAGGGTGACCCAGCTGTGGAGCAGGTTGCACATGCAGGGTGTGGGGTCTCTATTCTTGGAGACGTTCAAAATCAATGGGACTTAGTCCTGAGCAACCTGTTCTTGGTACAAGGAGGTGATACAGAATCACAGAATTACAGAATGTCTTAGGGTGGAGGGGACCTTGGAGTTCATCTAGTTTCACCCCCTGCCATGGACCGGGTTGAATATCCAACATCTGATCCTGTGATACTTCACAGTTATTTCAGATTCCTGTTTTTTGAAGACCCACATCCCATTGAAGAGTGAATGACAAGTGAGATCCCTTGTTTTATGCAGCGTGGATAAATTCTCATGATATGTAATGTTTCTATGAAAGGCATATGCTAGTGTTAGATTACAGGATTCTGAGATAATATGAGCTGGATTTGATTTTGGGTTAGACCTTGGAACAGAACTTTGCAATGCTCAGAAAACTATTAAATCATGGGCTGACATTGCTGAGGTCTTCAGCTTCTTGTTTCTCTTTGCACACAGTTCCATAGTGCAGATTTGCACGGAGGTGGCTGGCACACCTTTATTTCCATCATATTGTTCTTTATTTGGGTGTTGTTTGGGTCGCTTAAGGCCAATTATAACCATGAGAAGCTGCCTGTCAATGAACTCACCTGCAGAAGAGCTCCAGTCCTGATGCTTATGTGAATATTACCTGTACCTGGCAAGTATTCCTGGATGAAGTTTCAGTGCAGATCCCACTTTTCCCCAGCTAAACATTTTCTAATTTATCCTTTATGGGGTTGCTGACCCCCAACGACTGAGCTGAGGCACTTCCCAAGTAGGTCATGCCCCTTAGAAGAGCACAAACTGGTACCAGGTTCAAGGAGTTCATCAAACCCACTTCCCCAAAAGCTAGCACTACCAATTAAATAGTTGTTAGAAGGTGCTAAATCCTAGAAATGCCTGTTCCAAGCACAAACAAAACCAGAGAAGTCTCAGTGCTGCTGCTGCAAGTTTCAAAGGAATCCAAGGAAGCAGATTGATTTAGGCATTTGGATTGAGTCTGTCTGCAAAGGAAAATTTCAGCAACTTAGCTCTGCCAGTGTAATTATACACCTACAAGTACAACTCTTCACATGAGCGCTTGTAGGCAGCTGAGTTTTTTGTTTTATCTTGCACTGCATTCAAAGCAAAGACACTAAACTGGAAAAAGCATCTGTAGGAAGGAACTTGAGTGGGAGTTGTACTGGTAAAATTATAACGGCGGTATAATTATCCTGATCAATTTTCCATATAAAACAGACTTCAGAAGAGCTCATTTGTTAAACAGTATGTAAGCCTCAGCCTTTACTCTTGTGGCGTCTCTGTTCACCAATCAACATAATGAACATAGGCAATTAAGGTGCACCAGGAACCTGGCTACATTTCCTGAAGGCATTTCCCAATGTCCAAATGCTTGATTTGCAAAATTAATGAGCTGCTAAGGTCCCTTGGTATAAATCAGCACATCTCCACCGACTTCAGCTGAGCTCCTCTTACACGTACCAGCTGAAGTTGGGTTCTTTGTATGCCACGGTCTGCTCTAGGAAGCAGAATTATGGTTATTTTCAATATTTACATCTTGATCCTAGAAGTTAATTTGGACAATGTAACCAATGATTGAATTAAATAGCAGCCTCAGCACAACCGTAAGGACTTGTGCTGAGAAAAAATGGCACTTTTCTACAGCATGAGCTCTGCATAGCGAGGTGCCATTCTCTGCTCTACCGTAATGGCCAGTCTCAGAGACCCCAGTTTTCATCCAAACAAATTTCTTCCCACAAAACTACATAAAAGCTGCAGGATTTAGCCCCCCAGAAGCCAGGAACTGGCACTGCCTCCTCATTAGCAGTAGAATATAATAGTAGCTGTGGTACATTTGCCATTTGCTAGGTGAATGCCATTTAAATATATAAAAGATTCTGGTACTTGATTGTTCAGCGGCAGAAAGCGAATTGATGTCAAGTCCTCTGCTCACAACTGTGTTGGCTAATGCTGCCCTCAGGGGGTGAGACTCTTTCTAAAACCTGAAGTGTTTATAGCTGATTTGAATGAAAGTGATTTGCTCAAAAACCTTCCTGGTATTTAGTGGTTTGAGCTTTGAAGAACCGGCCCTACTCCTACAAAGGATCTGATTTCAATTCTGTACTTTGTTCCAGAAAAGCATCGAGAGAAGAAAGAATGCAAGGAGCAGTGTGAGAGGTGCAGCTTGTCCTGTTTTAGCAGCGCTGTGACCCACAGCTTCATCCCCAACCGCAGAGACCTGGCTTTGCTCAGGAGCAGCATTAATTTGTAGGCAAAAATGGAGGGCTTAGGGATCTGAATTTGGCCAGCGACTGCTGGCAGCATCCCTCCAAGAATATGTGCTTAGATGATATCATTAATACAAGATTGATGATTGGGCAGCCTTCACTGTTCTTCTCTTGCATGAATATTCTTATCGACACAGCTCTGGGCAATGCTGTGCTCATCAAACATCACACAACAGAGGGCTTGTGTATCCCAATGCAAACTCCCTAAATTGTGAGGCAAGAGTTTTGGCCAACCCAAGCAGAAGACTGGAAATCCTAAAGGAGCCATGTTTACATAACCTCCTTGCAATTTTAAATGGATGATGAATTATAGCTTTGCCATGGTCCTGATCTTATATGTATGAGGGCTGCCCTGAGAGTGATGCCTCCCGTCTTATTGTGCTGGCAAATGACATCAGAGGCAAATGCTGGGGGAAATGGCAATACATGCTGAACCTTCCTACCAGTATTCCATTCCATGTTGTTGCCTTGTGACAGATGGCAACAGAGGGGTGGTCTGACAGAAGGGTGCATGACATGGATGGGCAGATGAAGCAAAAGTGTGTCACTGAATTTCTCCACGTGGAAAAATGGCACCCATTGACATTCATGGACACTTGCTGAACATTTGTGGGGACCAAAAAGTGGATGAGAGAACAGTGAGAGATGGATGATGTGTTTCAGCAGTGGCAACAGAGATGAGAAAGACAAACAACATTCCAGAAGGTCATACAGCTTTTTACAAGCTCATCATGCAGCTCTTGCTCATCAGTGGCGAAAACGCAGAGCTAACAGTGGTAACTATGTCGAAAAATAGCATTTTGTAGCCAAGAATTTGCTCTACCAAATAGAGTTGTTGCGCTCTTTGTAGCTGTTGTAGTTTCCAAGGAAATAAACAGGAGGCATTACTTTCAGAGCAACCTACATATTTCCTGACACCAACATATTTGTTGACCTCGTGCCATATCAGAAAAGTGGCTGCAGCTCTGTTACTGAGCTCCCACCATGTAGTGTGGCAGGGCTATTAGGGGCTTCCAAACAATGTATGACGTAAGCCAGCAAGGTACTTCAGCTTGCCAGCTCTCAAAATAACCCCAAAATTAGGGAAGCAAGGAAAAAACATTCTTATGAAGCCCACTGCCTCAAAGCATTACTGAGGCTCTGGGAACAGAAGACTGGAAAAGATCGAGGAACTACCCTGGAGAATGGAGACCATCCATGAGTCTTTAGGGAACGATGTGAATTGAACAAGCTTTACATGTCTGGGCACAGCAGTACACATTTAGAGGTTGGCCAAAATTCCTTGATTTCTATATATTTGTTGATATCCTTTTCACCTGGCTCTTCTCTAACAAATCTGCCTCGTTTCAGTCAGTACCAGGCATGATGGACCGAAGACTGAAATTTTGATAGATGGAGACTACCATCACTGATCTTGGGGTTGATTTTCCTTTGTAGGCACGTATAAATATAAGAAACATATTCACATCTTTGACAAAAAGTGAGGTTTTGGACTCTAAATCTCACACTAAGGCAGGAATTTTTAACGTTTTCCTGGGTTAGAGCCCCATCGCAAAGAAGAACAGTGGTGAAATTTCAGTTTGCTTTTGATAGCAGCTGTGAGGTGGTTGCTCTGAAGGCTGGGCTGTTAGGAGTAACTGTATTAGTGAGGATGGGTAGGTTGTGGCAGGATGCATAACACTGTTGGGTGTATCCAACAGGACACTGTTCTTTTTTTACATTAGTGACAAGAGCAAGATCAAGGCAGGATTTGATACGCTATTCCAGTGACGTGAGAGATATCAATGGGTGACACTAAGGTGACTGAAAGCCTTAATGCCCCTTTGGCATTCACTAAAAAAGTCACATGCAGTCAGACAGAGACCACAATTAAAAATTGTGTTAAATGGAAAGTTGTCTGCCTTGAATAACATTGGAACAAAGAATGTGTTCCTAAGGAGGCACTCACAGATTGTCTTGGCCTGATCAATTTTGCCTCAGATTTGTGCAAGGGCTCATTAATGAAATCTCAGATTTCAGGCATTTATGTAGGACGGGCAAGGTGCTGAAATACTGGAGAAAAGCAGCAACATGATGGGAATGTAAAAAATAAAGGCTGAGCCCCCAAATCATTAACTCCCCAACTTTGCTCCTAAACAGTCAGATTATTTGCAAGGAATAGGAAAGAGGATAAAATACATATTTGGATTAAACAAAAGCAAACACTGCTTATTTAAGAGAGTTATTTGGGCAACTGTACTTTGAGAACATGATTTTTAGGTGCTCACATTCTCTTGAAGAAGTGAGAAAAAATCCAAAATCTGAGTGAATTCACAATAGGTGGTGCACAGCAAAGAATCAAGGAAGTTGTCCTCAGAGGTTATGCTGAGGGATGCAGAGAGGTTCCACACACACAGACATCCTCAGAACGGGGTGATGTAGTAGGAATGTGCATTTTAAAGCCTTGGAAGGCATCAAGTCCAAAGGATCTGTAAACATGTCCGAAGAGAAATGTCTTGGAAAAATGTGAGAGTCTGAAAAAGATAAAAAGTGAGGAACAGCGCTGTGTGGAGAAAAGGGTTTAGCAAGAGATAGAAGGGTGCATGAGCAGGGATATTCTGCTGCTGCCAAAGGAGCAAGCTGTATGCAGGCATTTACAAATGGGTACTCCGTCCTCTTAGATGTGGACCGCAGCCAATGCTCTCCTCAGTGCTGAGCTGGGATCCAGGCCTGGGTCACTTTAGGAAAAGTGTGGGGCAGTTTGCATAGGTCCTGAGGAAAGGGATGAAGATGATGAGAATCTAGAAAGCTATGGGTTGCTTAAGCTCTGGTAGGAGGGGTGAAGAGGTGAGAACAGAATGATTTCAAGCTCATTCAACGATTTCAGCTCATTTCAAGGACTTCTTCAAAAGGAGAGTAAGAATAGGGGCCTGCGATTGGACCAGTGAGTGGGAAAGCCTTCCTGAAGGTAACTAAGCACACAAACTTCACATAAACTGTTAAGTGTCTGTCTTTGTCAGTCTTAGAAAAAGACAAACCTATGAGACTGGGCTCATCTGGTCCTGGTGCAGAAGACAGACCAGAAAGTTCTGTGATGACCATTTGACTTCAGCTGTGGAGCACTCAGTTGTTTTACTGCAGCCCTCTAACACGAGTTTTATGCTCCCATCTCTGTGCACGGCTGTAATCACAGACACCGTTGCATACATGGCTTCACCATTTGGCTCTGCACAACCTCTGCTGGCAGAAGCACTTGGGAGGCGATCAGTGGCATCCGTTTGGCAGCAATGGGTCTATAGGGAAGGGTAGGAATTTTTCAGGGGGCAAGACCACTTGAAGTTGCATCCTTGTGTTTTGGAGATACACTGAGTGAAGGTTCAGCAGCACAGAGACTTTTTGAAGAGCCCAACACATTTCCAGAAGGATCTGCACTTCTTGTGGTCTGCAAATAGGCCAGGCTGAATGTCCTTCATAGAACAAGGACGCTGAAGCATTTCAGATGCAGAATTTACAGCATTTTTAATGACCCGTTCTTTACTCACATTCATTATTTAGGTCTGACTGTTTCAGAAACCTGAGTATTTCTCTGTATTCTTAGAAACCATTGCTGAATTGGAAGTTTTTTATCTGATATTTACCTTGAGCTGACCTCCATCTCTCCTGCTTACATGAATGCTGATATACATTAAAACAAATCCAGAGCTGTTGTCTTTTTCATTCTGTGTTGAAGAGCAGAGACTCTAAAGCCTTTCCTATCACTGATGGAGTCAGAGTTGGTTCCATAGGAGGCCACGAGGATGCTCAGAGGACTGGAGCACCTCTGCTACAAAGAGAAGCTGAGAGTTGAGTTCAGGCTGGAGAAGAGAAGGCTCCAGGGAGACCTCATTGTGGCTTTCTAATACCTAAAGGAGTCCTACAAGAAAGATGGGGAGGGACTCTATTAGGTGACTGGACAAGGAGTAACAGTTTCAAACTGGTCATGGTGGGTTTTGATTAGATGTGGAGAAGCAATTCTTTTCTCAAAGGGCAGTGAGGCCCCAGCACTGCTGCTCAGAGCTGTGGGTGCCCATCCCTGGAGGTGCCCAAGGCTGTGGATGGATCCTGGGCATCCTGAGCTGGGGGGAAGCGTCCCTGCCAGGGGATTGGAACTGGGTGGTCTTTAAGGTCTCTTCTAACCCACACATTCTATGACTCAGTGATAAGTTAGTGTTAAACAAGTCACAACTTTATCTCACTGAGCATCTCTGCATCATGAGTGGTCTTTAGGTCCATAGAATGCTGAAGGGAAGCCCACCCTGCTCTTCACCTCTGGCACACTGAGATTTCACCTGACAGCCATCTGCTTTTAACAAAGCAAGACCAGCTGCAAACAAAAACAAGTTGTTCCTTAGCGAATGCCCCAAGAGCAACTGCACAGCTCTACCTCCCAGAGGAGGTTTTGCCACACTATGCAAAGAAACAGCTTAGGTCTGTAGAAGTCAAACCAGGAACCAGCAAAGGGACACAGAGGAAGCAGAATACACCCTACTCTGAATTAATGAACTTGGTTCATCAGTCCAGAACACTCGATATCTTCCTTTTGCTACCTCCATCTTGGTCTTTGCAGGGCTAGATGTCTTTGCTCTTCTATGTCTGCGCAGCATGGAGCCAACTAACAGAGGGTCTGAATTTGATGATCTCAGAACTTTTTGGTGTTTTTTTTTTGCAACTACAATGTTCCTATGATTCTATGGTGACATTAGAGACTGTGAGATGGTGACAGACATGTTACACAGTGCTGACTCAGCACTATTTCCACCTGAGCTCACGTGGAAATGTTGTGTCATGGCTACCAGAATTGTCACCGGTGCTGAAGGCAAACATTCACCCATCTCTTGGAAAGTAAGTCTTTGAATTAAAGTCAGCCTCCACATCGTCTGCAGTAAGAGCTCAGCAGGCAGGTCTGACTGAATCCCGCCCCTGGCTGCAGCTGTGGGCTTCAGGTTATACTGGTGCAATGGGCAGCTGGAAAGGGGCCAATACAGGGAGACATTGAGGCTTCCATGTGGAGATAGTTGTTTTAGCTCATTTTTTCTTATTTTATGAGTTTTAATGCATTCATTTTAATTTCTTGCCATGGTAAAGTCTTTAAAGGTTGCATGTCAGAAAATGCGCATAGAAGAATGTCAATCTTGAATGGATTCTATGGATGGAGATAGAGTTTTATGACCCGAGTCTGGGATGGAACGACACGGACAAGTCTCATCCTGCATCTGCAGGTACGTAAGAAAAAACCTTTTACCTTTATAACAAGTCTGAGCTGCAGCCTGAGTTCTGGAAAAAAAAATGACTGATGGGGACCTAGCAACCTTTGGTATTTTAGTTCTCATTTTACAGTATCCATAGGCAATTAACATTCTGCAACCTCCTTCAGAGGTACTCGTGCTCCTTTAGAAATACGTATGTTCTTTTCAGGAATCTGACAGATTCTGCCAAGTCACTGTGTCACTTCAATTCAAAATATTCAGAACTGCTGTTTTCCAGTCAGGAAAAAAACTAAAAAATATATGTTCCTGTTCCGGAGCTTTAGAACTTGGCACAATCCAGCTCTGAGGGAATTCCTACAGCTGTGCTGCTAAAAATCCCAATGGAAATGGGATAGCTATGGAAGATGAGCATCCACACTCCTTTGCTATCCAAAGGAGACCTGCAAGTGAATCAGTATTGTGTGGGTCGAGCGTCCAGCAGTGTTTCTGACTTTGAAAATACATTTGATTTCATATCTCTGTGGATATCTGACAATATTCTGCATTGTGGAGGGAGTGTAGAAATTGTGTGTGTGAATTCCAGAACAGTAAGTGAAGGAAAAAAAGTCTCCAAGGAAATAAAATCTTTAAGTGGACTTTCAGAATTTAATGCTGGCTTTGTTTGATTGCAAATGAAAACCATGTGGAGGCTCTGCAGAAAAGATCTTGTGGATGTTTTCTTTTTTTCTTGCTCTAAGTGGTCTTTCAAGATTAAATGCTGAAAGATACTGGTCTATGCATGCAGATGGGACACTGAGGCAGAGCTGACTGCAGTGGCGTGCCATTCAGTAACATGAGAAATCTCTGCCTTTAACGGAGGTGAAAGACCCCGAAGGCCCAGTTTGGAATGAGATGCAAACCGTTGCTGCTCTTTGGGTTTATTTTTCCTGCCAAACCTTAAGACCTGAGAACCCATTGCTATGTGGATGGGATGCAGGATTTGGAAATGGTGTTTCTAAGCATGAGTTAAATGTAGCTGAAGATATTTTGGTCCTATACATTCCAAGACCTCCATCCTGATATGCTAGAAAGACAAAATCCACAATGTTTTCTCCTCTGCTCTGTCGGTGTCTCAGGATTTCTATTTATAGATGATCACAAATTTTCCTGTTCCTGGACTGTCATCTCTTTGCCGACCCCAGCCTGCCCTGTTTGCTCAGAGAGGTTCTGGTGTTTGACAACCAGCAGAAAATTCCTGTCCACCCTGATTTCCTTCAGCAGCTTTCATTTAATTAGGTCCTCATTACAGCATCTTTGTCCAGACAGCACCTTATCTCCATGCCCATTGGATTGTTCCCGGCTCACAGGTAATGGTTTTTTAACCTTTGAGTTAACACTTCTATAAATCCAGAAGAAAATCTATGAGGGAAATGACTTTTGGAGCAGAATTGAAGGGCGCAGAATGGGGAAAGGAACAGATTCTGCTGCCAGACTCTCCAAAAAGGGAACTTTTGCCCTGAGACCATCACACAGCTCACAGCAAACCCTTCAGAGCTGTGCGCTGCTGGGCCCTTTGTAGCACTCATGGACACAGCCAGACTGAATGGACTGGAATGGGATGCCTGGAACTCTTCAAGAGTGGATTAGAATGTGATGGGAATTGAACTGCACGAAGCCAGCCAGGCAACAGGTTCTGTTTGTCACAGAATCATAGAATGGCCTGGGTTGCAAAGGCCCACAGTGCTCACCCAGTCCCAACCCCCTGCTGCGTGCAGGTCACCAACCAGCAGCCCAGGCTGCCCAGAGCCACATCCAGCCTGGCCTTGGATGCCTGCAGGGATGGGGCATCCACAGCCTCCTTGGGCAACCTGTGCCAGTGCCTCACCACCTCTGGCTGAAAAACTTCCTCCTGATATCCAACCTAAACCTCCCCTGTCTCAGTTTAAAACCATTCCCCCTTGTCCTATCACTATCAAATTTTATTGTCAGGCTGTTTGTGCCCCATTTCACTGGATGCATGAGCCTAAGCCCTACAGCTTTTCCTGATTGCTTTTCCTTTCTTTATTGGCAGTGAGTGTTGATGGTGTTGTGTCAGTTGCCCTTGGAGTGGACCAGCTTCTTAATCTATTCATCGAATTTCAACCTAACTCGCAGTTGGTTGTCAGGGATCCCATATCTTTGTAAGCCTCTGCTCCATTCTGGCAGCACTCTGTGTCCCCCCATCCCCTCCACTGAGGCAGGGCACAATGGGAGCAGAGCCAGCTCCATTCAGATGGGATTTCTTTTTTTCTTTTCAACGAGAGCTAGATATGAGATTCATCACAAAAAGCTATAGGGTATTATTCTATTTTTTTTTTATTATTAAATGGGCTTTCTTTCTTGTGAAGATCTCTCAGTACCTCCCCAACAGGTCAACAGTCACCATCACCTTCACCTTCCAGGTCACACAGCTCAAGTTCTCCAAAGCAGCACAGATTTGGTGATTGCCAGTAGTTGTTTTGTCATGATGATCAGATACGTTTTGCCCTTCCAACAAAACTGCTAACACAGTCTGCCTGGCTTTTTGCCTTTCCTTCACATAGAAATGTTAGAATTGTAGAATGATTTGAGTTGGAAGGGACCTTAAAGGCCATCAGGTCCCACTCCCTGCAGTGCACAGGGACACCCACAGCTCCAGCAGCTGACCTTGGCTGTCTGCAGGGATGGGGCATCACCACCTCTGTGCAACCTGTGCAGTGCCTCACCACCTTTGTATGCAATTATTCTTTCTAATTCTTAAAACTTTCAGAAAATAATAGATTACTAAGTGAAACATCATTATAAACAGCAGAGAACTGGAGAAGCTCAGCGGGTTAAATGACTGATGCAGTGTTCCTTCTTAAAGCAGAGCTCATTGTGTGAAGCACAGGACTGGTGGTGTGGTGATGTTCAATGCCACGTGGCCAAGTGTGTGTGAAAATGTGTGTGTGTATAAACACTTGCGGGTGTTTTTTTTAAATCAGCACAGCATGCAAATATATATTTCTGCTGAAATTATGTTCAAACAGTCAAAGTAGAAACAGATGTATTGAAAATACAAATACAGGGCTTGATAAATATTTTATCATCAAATATTTCAGAAATGTCATCTTTAAAAACATGAAAATTCAGCCTCAGGAAGACCAAAATATTTAATCACTCTCAAGAAGTTCTTTAAAGGGAATCTCTTTCTACCAAATTCCTTCTAAATAAAAGAATGAATTTCCAGGTGCTGTGAGCTATATTTATTTTAATCAAAATCAGTCAGTTAAAGGAGATAGAATAATCAGTGAGGTCATTATTAAGTGAGATAACAACTTCTGAATGAATACTCTCATTAATCTAATTATAAAATGGAATGGTATCCTACTAATCAGGCTGTTAATTGAATCACAGAACATGTAAGGCTGTAATCACAGTTATTCGAACCACTCCAGGCTCAAAGCACAAAGGAGACCCAGAACCTCTGGCAGAGGCCACATTTGCTCTGCAGAGTGGTTTCTGGCTGACAGTGGGGTTTGGAGGAGTCATGATGTCTTAGAGGAAGCTGTTCAGATGGCCACTTGGACACATGGCCATCAGGAGCGTCCTGGAAGCTGGTTGGTGCTGGAGCACACTCATCTTGTTCCCTGCTGGCCAGTTATCCTTGGCTTGTAGGGTGCAAACAGGCTGTGTTTCAGATCTACACTCTCTGCTCAGCTCTACAGAAGGGTATTGCTCCTTTTCCAAGCCTCTCTCTTTTCTGTTTGTAGGGTGGGAACAGAAAATGCTGCCAGTACATCTCACCTAAGTCACCAGCAGGGGTGGTTCTGTAATGGAGTGATGGCTGAGAGCAAAGGAAGGGCAGCTGATGTTGCCTGCTTGGACCTGTGCAAGGCCTTTGACATGGTTCTGGGCCACATTCTTATCTCTAAATTGGAAAGAGATGGATCTGAAGGCTGGAGAGGTTGGTGGATGCCTGACCTATGGAGGCAATCAATTCTGGGTTGGATGGGACCCTGGGCAGCCTGACCATGGCTGGGGAATCTGTGGGTGGATAATCTTTAACATCCTCTCCAACCAAAGCCATTCTGTGATTTTCGGAGATTGCTTTGTTCAGGATGGAAAGCTAAGAATTCTGCATCTCTAATTGGTACCAGGTGAGTGAGGAATGCTTGCTTGTTTTAGAGTATATACCAACAAATATATGCACTGGAGCTTGATGAAAAGCTAAAATGACATACCCCTGAGTGAGCTTTCCAAACAGTATAACAGGTTTTTAAACATTTGAGAAGAAAGATAACATTGTACAAATTGCATAGAAAATAGGCAGCAGCACCACTGCACCAGCTAGGAATGCATTTCAGGGGGAGAGGAGGTGTGTTTCTTGCCTAGGTATCGCCCTGTATCTTCCTACATTTTTTGCTCATAAATTCTTTTCGAAGTCTGATCTTGCAATCTATTTTTTTGAGGAAAAAGAGAGAGAAAGAAAAAAGGACTTTTCCTTGACTTATTAACGCCTGCTAAGAATTTTCACAGCTATTAGTAAAAACAGAGGACTTTATTTCTCTTCAGCAGATACGGGAGCCAACTGATGTCCCACCAGACATGTTTTGAAATTTCCAGTAAAAATACATTGTCACAAATAATATGCAAAGAACAGTTCATTACAACACTCAACCGTGTTTTCTATTCTCTATGTTCCACAGCTTGGTACACTCAGCTTTTGAAATACGAAATAGATCTTGATTGAAATAAAGGAAGAATGGTCACTTGGAACCTATTCCATAATAAATCTTCCTTCCTGAAAGATTTTTGTCATCTCCCCTGGATCATGACATGAAGATCCTATGAGAGAGGGAGTAAGTATGAAAGAAGGACAGATGTAGACTGAGGGATGCAGGTGGGAGCTGCACAGAAGTAGGGCTTATTTTCTAGTGCTGAGCGCCGAGGAAGGAACAGACATTATTTTCTATTTTTTTAGATGGAAGCTAAGGACTTCTTGAGTAGCTTAAAGCAAGTGCTTGTTTTTGAGACTGTCTGGGACCAGGCACACCAAAGGGATGTTCATGGACAGAGGATGCATGACAGCACAAGAAAGATGCAACATGATGGATTGCAAGATGTGGTTGCACACATAAATCTCCTCCTATCTCAGGCCTCCATACTGCTTCATAAATCTTTCTTCTAATTAAAAGTGACCAGAAATGCTAAGCAGAATATGATCTGGCCTTGCACTGATAGCCTACCACAAGGACACCTTCAGCCAGTTCTTTTTACTTTGAAACCCATGATCACAGCATGATCTCTGAAGCCAAGCTGGTCTGATGTTCCCAACACCAGCAGCTGCCTGTTCGATGCCTTCTGTGACTCAGAGGAAGAGTTCAATGAGTGAGAGCAAAGGCCTCACAAAGATAGATGAGAATTGGTGTTTAAATAGTTCGTATCACCAGTGAGGAATGACTGCGATGGGCTGCTGGAGAATCTGCTGGAGGCTGTTGCACTGCCATGAGTCTCAGGGTACTATTCAAATTTGGAGTTGAAGCTTCCATCATTTATGAACGTTTTTAACCCTTCATAGTAGCTCTGATTTCCATAATTCCATACATCATGCCATACTGGACAACGTCCTGACCACGAGTTCAGCAGAGGGTGAATTTGTTGAGCAGCTTAGGGAATTTTCATTTAGAAAGTCATATGCCTGACTTGAGAAAGAAAGCAATCAGTGTCCCCCTCTTGAGATACTTCATTGATGCACATCATTCTCTAGTACTGGAGTAACTGACATATGGGCATTTCCGGAGAAATTAACGCTACAGTTCAAGAACACTAAGAGCAGTTCGAGATCATTGAAATTTGGGATAGAAAACACTTATGTGGGAGCATTAGCCAAGATGTAATCCTGCTTGCCCAAATCAGCCTAATAAACAGAGAGAATTATAAGTGCAGGTTTCTCCTGCCAAACTATGCCCCAGGCCATGCTGAAAGCTTGAATGTTTCCATGGAAAGTATCCAGAGGCAATGGTCCAGAATCAAAACTGATTTCATTTGGCTTGTTGAGGGGAATGAACTTCCAGACTATGGTAGTTTCTCACTTACAGTAATTGGAGGTGGTTTTAGTCTTATCTCCAATATTTACCACCATCATTTCTGTGCTTTTGGGAATTGGAACCTTTTGTGTATTAACACACATGAAAAGTATGTCGTAGTACAACATCTGAGGGTGGAAATGTCATCTCTTTTAACAAGTTGTAAGATTAAACTCAAAGCAACCTTATTTCAATTCTCATCAAGATGCCATACAAACAGACCCTCCCAAGTGATAGCGAGGATGAACAGATCTTGCAGAAGCCAAAGATGCCACAGAAGATATTTTGGAGGCTTGGTGGGCTTCTCACTCATCAGGTTGGGCTTTGTCTGGCTGTTAGAGCCATCCAAGTTCATCTTCAGAGCCTATTTAAGGACTGATGCCAACAGGATGACTTTTAGTGTATTTGTCATCACTTCCCTTAGGCCTCACTGCATTGCAGCACTCATTTTTGAGGGAAGTTATGGAGTTGGAATAAAGCAGATGCTTTCACCAGCTGCCACAGTCACTGCAACTTAATTCCCTCAGCCCCACTATAGAGTCCCTTCCTACAATTTACCTTATCCAAACCCATTACATCTCTCTCCTGCCCCACACCACTCCCACCTATGGACTCCAAACCCCCCATTGCTCCAAGCCTTCCTCTCTCCCCTTGTCTCCAGCACAGCCCTCTCTCCCCAGACCCCAGGGAGATCTTCCTTGCCTGCCCTGCCCATCAGACAACCCTCACGGCATCACCTGGGGTATGCATCACCCCTGTCCTGCCTCTTGACCCCCAGCCCACAGCAGCAAAGCTCAGGATCCAGCTCTGTAGAGGTGAAGGCAGTGATCAGCTTCACCAAGGGCCAAGGGCAAGTGGGGCCCTCAGAGCAGGCAAAGCTACTCCCAACACTCTCAGAGTGCTGAGTACGCACTGGGGCACTGCTACCACTGAAAAAGTTTTGCAGAAGGTGCTGACAAAGCACTCAGGGCCATATTAGGGTGTGCTTGCTGCCATCATCTTAGCTGACTTGTTGATGTGTGTGTGTATCTGCAAGATAAAGGGCGAAGCACTGTGGATAAAGAAGAAAATCTACCATTATTAAACATTCCCTCCCACCATTTACCAAATCACATAATACTGATACTCTCACTGTTTTGCCTCAGGAAAGGCATGGTGGGTTAAAATTAACAGTGATTCTATATTCATTGCAAGCTCCTAATTAACCAGGCTGGGCCGTACTGCTCCAGCCAGATAATTTCCCAATATTTAGCCATTAGTTCTTTCCAATTTGGCCTGCTGCTGCTTCTGGCAAGTTTTGTCTCATAAACAATTACGCTGAATGCCAGATGTCCCAATAGACTGCTCTACTTTCACTCACGGCTGTCTCATCAGGCCAGCTTTGCTGGAGCTGGGGAGACAGTTTGACATTTGACATCCGTGTGTGTATAAAGCGAAGGGTCAGTCAGAATCCCAGCGAGGACTTTTAATTACAGCTGAACACACACACGTATCACAGCTATTTTCTGTGCCTGCGTTTCATGCTCCAAGGAGGACCCGAGCTCCTGCCATCCCCTTTTTCCTCTTGAGTTTGATTTGCACGGGAGAAGGGTTTGGAGATGGTGACCTGGATATGGGGATGGGCAAAGGGTGTATCAGTGTAAAGCACAATGATAAAGCACATATTATGCTCTGCAAGGAGGAGTGGTTGGGCCAAAGTACTATTTATTATTTACTTCAAAGCAAACTTCACAGAAGATGTGTCTATTATCTGAAGTTATCTAACTTTCAGAGCTGAAGAGGCTTCATTTACCTTAATGCAGAGGAACACAGTTCCCAGCTGAAATTTCCTGAAAGAGTCCCACGAGATTCAGAAAGAAGCAAAGAATGTGCATTTTAATATAATATTCTTTCAGATTCTCACATGAAACACCGCATGTTTTTATGCTCAGTGCAGCAGCTTGCTTTTATTTTAAAATAAACAAGCTCAGGTTTAATGGAAGGGCACTTGTTGACAGACAGATTAATTTCTCGCTGAAGAAACGCAGAAAAAGCACAGGTAAATTCCTGAGACAAGTGTATTTTAAGATAAAAGGCTGATGGCGTTTCATATTCCTGAACTGCTGGTTTAAGCAGACATGAATTGATCCAGCTGGAGCAGTGGAAGCTGGTTCTAGGGCAAATAGTGTGGTGGCACCCATGGGTACAGGTCGTGGAGATGTGGTGATGGCACACAGGAACGAAATAGAATTTTGCTGTCATTTATTATCAAATTGAGAAATACAGGAGCTTTTCTACCCTCTTGGCATTACTAAGATACTCTACAGATGTCCACCACAGCCCTAATCAGACAGGAGCTGGTGATGCCTGCTCCTAATGATTGACATTGTCTAATTTGGGTCACGATCCAAGAAAATGTGAGCCCCTTGAAATGTCATCAAATGCACTTCTGATAAAAGTTTGGTAAACTTCTGAGGTCCTCCCAAGTGCCTGTTCTCTCTCTGCCCCTAGAATCAGGTTCTGCTTGGAAAGCACCAAAAGGAAATGCCATTTCTTCCTCCTACTGGAGCTGTTCTGGTTGGAGGAGGGGTTAGTCCCCTTCCATTGGAGCCAGCACCACAACACACTGCGTTCTGCAGGCTGTCCTACCCCAGGTGTGACAGGTGATGCAATTTCCTCAACATTCTCCCACCAACAGGGAACGATGCTGCATTATATTTGACTGTCGGAGACAGTTACTGACAGAGAGATTTATGTTGGATTATTTTAGTTCTGACAGAAGGAGGGCCCTTTTTACTAGTCTGCAGGTGAGGCTCTTGGTTTCAAAGGGCAGATAAGCCAAGTGGGCTAAGATGACTGCCCTGAGTAGCTCAGAGATGTAAATAAGAAAGCAGCAGGAAGATATTGAAATGCAATATGCAACGAAGTCTGGAATGGGCTTCCAAAGCAAGTGGAAAAATCCTGTGAGTTTGGGCTCCAGGTTTAACACAGCAAATAACCTCATCCAAAAGTCTGTTAGGATGGAGCAGATGGGCTGCAAGGACAAGAAGAGACAACTGAGCAGCAAATAAACCTGTATCTTGAATCTCAGAAAGTGTAGGAAAAAAGTGAGAATTGGTAAAAGTCAAGCTGAGTTAAAGATGAATTGAAGTGAATTGTAAAAGACTTGCTCGTGTTCTGAATAAAAAGAGAAGAAAGAAAGGAAGGTATTTGCTGATCGGTGATGGTGGAGATTAAGGATTTTTTTGATACGGTCCCAAAATTACAGATATATTGTGTCAGATTTCACTAATGAAGAAAATGCTGAACGCAGAAGCAACGGCAGGATGCTGCTGTGAGCAAGGGCTTGGAAAGGGAGCTGGTCACCTCAATGGAGGAGTGGCTTCTGAACAACTTGGAGCATAGGACGGAGCTGAGGGCTGTGCAGTCTGTCTTGGACTACTGAAAATATTCATGTGAGAACATCAAATCCAGACCCAGCCATAAATCTACCAAGTTTAGGGTGGCACTGGAGAGAAGAATAGGTGTGGATGGGAGGAAAAGAGCAGTCTGGCACCTATCAGTTTGATCCCTGCAGTGTCTGAGCTGTTACAGCTGATTTGGACAGAGAGGAAATTGAAGATGTGGGATAAATGATGAGAGGCTGGAACCTAACGTGGATTTTTTAAGCCAGATGATGTGAGACTAACTGGATAACTTTGAATAAAAAGGTGGTTTTCTCAGTAAAAATAATGTTGTGCTTCTCATTAGTAACACTGGAGGAGATCTTTCGGTTCAATATCATATAGGAAAAGATTATTTAAATTACAGTAGGGGACAGAGGGAGCAGATGGTTGTCAGTCAGGGAAAACACTCCTGTGGTTCTGCCAGAATGTCTCCATTTTCCTCACACCCCTTGTGAGCTTGCCCCTTATCTTCACCTCTGACTTCTCAGAGCATTCTTCTCCTTTGCTCACCCCAGAATATTCCCAAATCCTTTCCTGCATCCCCCCCAAACCTCTTCCATATCAAGTCCATTGTGGTGTGTTCATCACAGTCACTAAGTTTTCTGCATCTCTTTGTGTGATGCCCAAATTCAAAATTCATGAACAGTATTTCAAGAAAACATTGGTCACGTATTCTGCTGTCTCCAAGTGAAAAAATACAGAAGCATCCACACTGGAAAATCACTTGGATGGAAAAAAAAACAAAACATCTACCAACCCTGTCAGGTTCAGCCAATGGCTATGAGCACTGCAAACATTTGCCTTCCAAATATCATCTTAGATAGCTGAGCTTGCTGCAGCACAGTTATACAGCCTCCTATCTAGAGTACTGCGTATACATATACATAAAGACGGGCGGAATCTAGCTGGTGCTCACTGACCACTGCTTCTTTGGATGGCAAGGAGCCTGGTGGACATCTCAGCACCCAGGGGCACACGGCACCATGGACAGTGCCTGCAAGGCCCGCCTGCAGGACCTCTCCATGCCCTTCCGTGAGCATTATCTTCTTATTATAAGAGGGAGAAATAATTAATTAACCAATTAATTAAACTTTCTTTGCTTTTTATTCCAGTTCAACTTGTAATTTAAAACTAGCACGACAGCTAAGATAACAGTAATTAGGAAGGCAGTCAGGTATACACTGGGATTTCAAGATGAAATTTGCGACCTAGAAGAAAAATTGAACCGGAGGCCCTTGTCTACCTTATCAGAGTCATTTCCTTCTTCTTCCTAGGGCTGGGGCAGCATTATAGCACCTGTGTTTCCACAGGAGGATAAGAGAAAGGGGATCTGCCTTTCTGCAGACTGAGCGGAGCACACTGGACAGGTTCCCAGTAAAGGTGATGCCCAGAGATGTGTTGCAAATGCGTTTTAAAGATTTTTAATATCTCTGAAACTGAAAAAAATACCCAAGGATTTCTTCTTATCCCCTCAAATTATTAGGAAATAATTCGAAGCTAGGTGAAAGTTCCTGCTGGTGATAATGATCCTACGTCTGTCACAGTTCCTATATATTCGGAGCCCGCCCGTGCACTGATCAATGTCAAAATAACCATTTCTGTGCTTTCTGCATGCTTGAAAACTTTTCAGAACGGTGCTATCATCAGTAATTATTTTTCCCCTTATATTTATGCAACATATTATTGTGACTTTAAAATTTAAATGAAGATGGAGTTTGGGACATAGGACATTGTATAATGTATTTGCTCATCTGCATATTAGAATTCAGAAAGCAACAAATGATCATTTATTTTTATTATAAGGGAGCTGACAGAACTGCTTTATGCTTCAGGTTGCCTGACAACTCTGCTTTAAAACATCATTCTGAATTTCTTAAAGCCTTGCCAGATCCCGAGCATTTTGTCAGAAACTTTCCAAACTGAGTTCCTGCCTCAGATTGATGCTTTTAATACATATATTCTTTGGAAACTGAAACTCAAATAGGTCGGTTGTCTCTTTGGACACAATTAAGGGAAATATATTGCCATGATAATGTCTAAAAGCTCTTGAAGTTTGTGTGTGTGTATGTTGAATGGCTCTGATAGCTTCATGGTTGGGAAGTGTGACAGTCTGGATAGATGTGTGTTTTATTGCTCCCAGGGATAACAGCCAGATGTGTATGTATTGTGTTCTACAAGACAGAATAATCTTCAGGGCACGGAAACCTGCAGAGAACATTTGCTGGATCTTCATGTCTCCGTGACAAAGGTGAAATCTTCATCTGTGGTGCAGAGCTGCTTGGAGAGCAGAGGGCTTTGAGCTGAGCGCACCTCTGCCCAACTACGTTGTCCTCCGTAGAGCAGGAAGATGGGGACAACGCATGTAGACATGTTGTGGAGGAACCCACATCTGTGTTCTGCTCCCAGGAGCAGGGCAGGAGCTGCCAGCAGGGAGGAAGGGGCTCTGTGCTGTGCACACAGGATGACTTCAGTGGGTTCCTGGGTGTTTCCCATGACTGCATACCTTTCTATTAAAAAACACTAATTAGAATTTTCTTTCTGCATTTGGCTTTGGAAAAAAAATTAAAAATGCATAAGCTCCTCTGTACTGCATATGTATATTTTATTGCTGTATAATTGGGATCTTCATTAGTTCCCTGGGTGGCGAAGTGACAGGCTTTTCATGTGATACAGACACTAATGCATTGCGATACAGTTCTTTTATTATTATTTTTTTTTCTTCTGAGATGCTCATTGCTAAACACATGCAATACTCCCTAATAAGGATTTATGCATAAAGCCTCTTTTTTGGGCAACGCTCTCCACTGTAGCACCATTGAAAGACTCTGACTGCAGCAGGAGTGGGGGCGGGAGGGCCACTTGGAGATGGAGAAAGTATTAATCACGTTAATCCCAAACCCCAGGGTATAATTGCTACTGCTCTCAAAACAAAATGTTACTTTTATCTAAATTACTAAAGTGGGAAAAGTGCAATCCAGATTAATTTAGCACTGGTTGAGAGGGAAAGGAGCAGCAGGGCTCTGGGCACCAGCACTGTCCCCATCTCTTTGAGGGCCTGAGATCTTCCAAAGCCAGAGGGGTCTCACCTGGAACCATCAGGGATAGGAGGGAGACCAAAAGGCTGATGAAAACTTTCGGTGGAAGGCTGCCAACCCTGTGAGGGAGAGGAGATTCCCAGTCATCTTCTTCATCTCTTTTTCTACCAGAATTCAAGATCCTCCTCCCCTTGGGAGCCCAAGGAACTTTTTCTTTCACTACTCAAGGCCTTCACAACTCTATTTCAAGTTTTATATGCTGATTCGTATTGCAATTCAAAACAAAAATGCTTTTGTCTTACTTCAGAGTGATAATTTCAAAGGAAATTTCTCATTCTAAAATTAACATGTTTAATAAAATCAAATCATCTCCTTTTGAGAAAATGGATTCCTTTTGTACAAGCATCTGATCCACGAGGAGGTCAATCAATTATTCTATTTCAGTTGCCCCTTGGTCCTGATAGCTGATATTTGCCAAGATGCCACGCACAGAAGGAGCCGAGAGTCTGTGTGCCAGCTTCCTTTCCAGGTCCCTTCCTCTCAAAGAGATTAGAATAGACCTGAAGAAAATTTGGAGAAGACAGTGGCTGTGATCAAAGGTCCGGGGAAGCCCAGTGCCCAGTGCCCGAGTAAGTACAGCAAGACTCTTCAACCTAGAAAGAAGAGAACTGAGAGAGCTGTGGCAGATGCTTGCGGAATTATGAGCAGCCTAGGAGAAATCAGGGAAGTTCACTAATGTCAGTGTACAGGAAAACCTAGTAGAAACAAGTTTCAGAACATGGAAAAGGAGATGGGCCTTCAACAACAGGCACAGCTGACCTGCAGCCTGCCCTCACAAAGAATCTCGTGGACTGTTGGAGCTCACAGTGACTCAGAATCATAGAACAGTGTGAGTTGGAAGGGAACCTTACAGCCATCTGGCCCAACTCCTTGCAATGCACAGGGACACCCAGAGCTCCATCAGTGCTCAGAGCCTCGTCCTGACCTTGGCTGTCTGCAGGGATGGGGCACCACCACCTCTCTGGGCAACCAGTGCCACTGCCTTGCCGAGTGAGTGAAGGGATTCATCCTCTGGGAAGTGCAGAAGCCACACCTGGCTCAAGCAGTTGTTAAGACGAAAATATCTGTAAGACTTCCCTATCCAGTTCTTCTCTGGGTACACTGGGTTCTGTCTTCTCTCCATCCTTTTGGTTCTATCCCACCATTTTTTGAGCTTGGACACTCTCCCACACCAGGTCTGAGTTCTCACCCCCGTGCATAATGACTTCAAAGTGTTTGCAGCTGGAGGAGGCACAACTTACATTTAGCAGGAGGAAAGCAAAGTGCAAATGACCAAATGTGGTCACAGCTACCGGCGGTGAAGGGCACAGCTCTTCACATGGGATCTGGGCCAGCTGTGCAACAAAGGCTCTGCATCCATCTACATCTAATAGACTGCTGGGAATGACGGAGAGAATTCATTGGGTGAAATTTCGATGCCTCCAAGAGCCACAGATGACTAACTCACTGTGCAGGAGGCTGACCCATTATTTATTATTTCAAGTGGGCTTGGCTTTTGTGCATTTCTGGTGTCCTACCACATGAAATTTTTTGCAATTCATTCTGACAAGGTCTTAAAATAAAAATAATAATAAAAAAATGCAATATGCTTATGCAAGACATATTGTTATCCTGACCAGAACTGACTCTGTGCTTACTAGGATCAAATAGCCTGGCAGAAGAAGATTTCAGTGCAAAAAAAAACAAACCAACAAAAAACCAAGCAGTGTGAGAATGGAGAGGAAAGCCAAGTCACTGTGTGGGTACTGTCAAGGGCTGGTCCTCTGCTTAAAGCTTGCGTCAATGATGCTTGTTCAGTGATTCTTGATAAGCTCATTAGAACATGGAGTTACTGGGAAAAAAAATCCTCCACACCAAGTAATATGCTCATGTCACTGTTGAATTGGATGTGACACCAGCATACATTTTAAAAAGTGCATTTTTTAATTCTAAAAACACTGTTGACAAATACGTGTCCCAGTTTTTTAAGACTGATCATATTTCTGTTCTCTAAGCCGAATAAAGATCAGCTCTTCCCTTTGTTGTCAGAAATTCTAATTCACTGCTGTCCACTACCGTAATTAACGCTTTTATTAAAAAATCCCCAAAACACCCAACTGCGAATCCTCACACCGTGCCAGTGACTAACCTTGTATCAGGATGGGAGAAGACTGAAGGGATCGACAACCTGGGTCAGATCCATCTGCCCATTACCCATCGCTGCCAGTGGTCACCAGAAGATGCTCAGGACAAACAGAATAAAGGGCCGTTCAGGAGTGGCCTTTCCCTGGTGAGTCCCCCATCTTCCAGCAGATGCCTTCTTGTTTAACACTGTTCTGCACCGTCGTATGTCAGATTCCACCCTTTTTATCCACGAGTCCATTCCGCCACTTTCTGATCCAGATTGTACCTTTGGGCTAACCAATGTGCTCAGACACTATGTTAATGAGTGTAACTGTGTGATCTTCACTGGTTTTGTACCCCTTGCCTTATAACTAGGGATGCTGATTGCAGGGTTTGGAGTTCTCTCCTCCAGGCCAGCAGTTCTCTGCTCGCTGTATCAATGCCTGTCGTGATTTTGTAGGACTTTGTCCGCCAGTTTTCTCTGCATCCATCCTTTTTCCAAGCTGGGCAGAGTTAACCTTCTAGCAGCATGAACTGCACACTTCTGCTCATTCTCACTACATCACTGATAAATTTGCTAAATATCACTCCTCCCAGTGCAGACCTCTATGGGGCACCACTCGTCACTGCTCTCCACTTGGACACCAAACTGTTGACCACAAATCTTCAGATGTCGCTGTCCATCAAGTGGTCCACCTGTCACATCCACATCTCTCCACTTTACAGAAAAGAATACTGTGTAGGAAAGCATCAAATAATTTGCTCCCGTTTAGGGACAGGACATCAGCTGCCATTCCTGTGGTCACCATCGCTGTGAACCCATCACAGAAGCAACCAAATTTGTCAAGTGTGATCCGGCTCTAGTGAAGCCCTCTTACCTGTCACCAGCCCCTCTTTTCTCCATGTGCCTCAGCATGGTTTCCAGGAGGATCTGCTCCATGGGCACAGAAGTGAGACTGACTGGCCTGTAGTTCCCAAAGTCTGCCTTCTCTTTTTAAAAACAGGGATTATTTCCCCCCCCTTTGCAGTCCTTGGAAGCTTCACCTGACCACTGCAATGTTTCAAATGTGATGGAGAGTAGCTTACAATCTTTATCCCTGTTCATATTACACCCCTTATCCCTCTTCATATCGCATCTGGCATGTCATGACACATGTCCATCCATATGTTAGTATTCCTCTCCCCTCCAGCAAAGGGTGCTTGCATCCACACTGACTACTGGGAATTATTCCTGGGCTCCACCAACGGACAGATAGTGCCTTTGAATTGTTCAGCACAGTGCGTGTTGGCTAGGAGGAAACAAACCATTTGTGCTGTAATCAGTGAATTCCACTGCCCAGGAAGATTCCCTGGCACTGTTTAATTTACCATTGTAGACAGATTCCCCCCAGCTCCAACATTACTCTCTTGAGATACAAATGTCTCTGATTGTGATTCTTTGATTCCCCTTCTTTCCTATCATTCTTCTTTCCCACATCCTTCTTTCCATGGCTGCTACACAGCATAAGGGCTTTTCCTTTTATCCCGTGAGTATTTCCAGGGCAAACTTTATTGAATACTTTTTGGAAATCCGAGTCCTCATGGCTACATCTGTCCTCACTTCCAGGATCTCAGAGTGCTCTATTGGTCAGTTTGGGATGAGATATTATGTCTGCCTTATACCTCTGCTTAGTTTATCAAGTAGCTTTCCTTAAAACAAAACAAAACAAAACAAAAAAATATATATATAAAAAAAAAAAGGAAAAAGAAAAAGAAAACCTGGCTTCCTATTTTGCAGTTTTCTATATTTCCACTTCAACTCCTTTTAATAAATAGGCGGAAATTTTCCACCTTCAGTTTTTTGGTGCTTATACACATAGAACGGATAGGTTACCCAGCACTGCTAATAGACTGGAATTTCATTTTTTCATTTCTTTGCAGCTCTTTGGAAAATAACATCTGGTCTCTATGAATTTTTATTACTCAATTTTTAATTTCAACCCCAAAATATAAAGCAATTCTTTATACTCATCCCTTGTAATGAAAGTTTCCCATGTGGGAACATTACTAAATTCCTCTGTTTATTTAACTTTCCCGTTGAACTATTTCTTCCATTGTTGTCCCTCTGACTTTTGAACTTCCACGGGTTCACAAGCCCTGTAGCATGTGCTCACCTCCTAATGCTTGAAAAAATGTAAATGTCTTTAGCAAGTGCTTCCTTAAGCACAAAACTTTTGGCCCACATTAATAGTTTTACATTAACTTGCAAGAATTTATTTTCCTCATCTGAAAGGTATCTTGTTAGTTCAAGTCACTTCTTTTATGGCTGCTCTATAACCATGACCGGAATTATTTTTGTCCATTAAAAGTTTTTAATAATGTTCCAGAGCTTCTAATATAATGTCTTTTAAATGTATCCCCACCACTTTCAATCATTTTACCCTTTTAGCCATTCCTTTAAATTCCCTTTTAACTCGTCTCCTCTTTTTTTTTTTGGTAGATTCCCTTTAAACTTTATCAGAGTTATTTCTGTGTTTTTCCCACACACTCCTACAGAGTACTGAACTTCACTCTGTTATGGTCACTCTTGCAGAGCTGCGTTTTGATGGTTGGACCTTGAACCAGCTCTCCCACACTGCTCCATACTACATCAAAAGTTGCTTCTCCTCTTTCATACTCTCTGAAGGAAGTCACTTACCCTGCCTGAAGATGTAGGCTCAGCACCTCACCCCTTTTAACAGCCTCTGATCACCATGGGGGTAATTGAAGTCTACTTCTGATACTACTCAGTGCTTGATGACCTCTTTCACCACCTTGATCTTCTCACTTATGCACAGACTACAGCGTGCAGCCACATTTCTTCCCACATACATACGCAGTTTCCATCACGGGAATTGTTTGACTTGTTGGTACAGCAAACATTTTACTTACCTTTAAGATTTCCCTCATGTCTCTTGTCCGCTGTTGCAGGTTTCTGTTGTTACTCTACAAATTACACCCCAGTATGAATGCCCCACCGGTTGCTACTGCTCTGCCAGGTATCCAGTAGGCCTGCGAAGTCAAATCCCCCACTTAAAATTGAGTTTTCTGTTCACCTGTCTTAATCTTTTAAATTCTAGCATCCAAATAGACTCATGCAAGTATGATCCTAGTTAGTCTTGGCTCAGCTGTTGTTTTTTAAACTGAATTCTTAAAGGCCATTTCCAGCTGAGATCTATTTTGGCCATGTGAGAACCCAACTCTCCAGGGCGTGTTCTGTTAATTCAAAAAATTGTTGAATTTCTATCAAGTCCAGATCTCAGTCCCATATGCATTTTTCTCATATGTGCCTTGAGACGTTTCCCTTCCCCTGCGTCTGCTTCACAGTTGGCTCTGAGGGCATTACTACACTGTTGAGATCTTGCTATTTAAATCCTTAATATCAAATTAAGCTTTGTGTCTAAAACTTTCCTTCTGTTACCCCTTGGACCAACGATACTCACAAAGACCACCACCATTATCTTTTCTCAGTGTAAGGAGATGAGCTAGACCCCTTATGAGGTCTGCACTTTGTGTCTCATCCCATGGTCCTCTGAGAGCAGATAATAGAATTATAAGGGTTGGAAGGAACCCCTGGAGATCACTGAGTCCAAAAGTCCAACAGATCCTCTCCGCTGCATCATCCATAAGGGAACATCACATGCTGTGATTGCCATTTTGCGGTGTCTGCTGGCAAGTGTCCTCTTCTGGATGTCCACATACCTCTCTTGGATGATGAAGTCCAAATCTTAGGTTACCGGGAAAAAAAAAGTGATATGTGTGTTGTGGTTGGATTGTATTTGTTAAATTTGATTAGGGATGAATGCAACAAATCAGAATTAATTCCTCAGAACAACCAGATGAAGCTATATCAAAAGCACTTGAAACGATTGCCTGGGAATTTTGATGTCCTGCCAATATTTTCTCCAGCAAAAGATAATGTAGAAATTGAGCCAAACCACTCTACAAAACTGTGTTATTTCTAAAAGTTCTGTGGAGATCAGAACCTAAACAATTTAAACAGGGAAAAAGCACTCTTTTCTCATGTCTCTACTTTTCAGTATGAGGAAGTGAACTATTGGCTTAGCTGACAGGGGACACCAAGGAGTTAAAGACATTTAAGTCACTGGAATGCACTGCCCAAGGAGGTGGTGGAGTCACCGAATATGGAGGTGTTCAAGAGACATTTGGATGTTGTGTTGAGGGATATGATTTAGCTAGGGAGTAATGGTGATGGTTGGACTGGATGATCTTTTAGGTCTTTTCCAACCTTGATAATTCTGTGATTCTGTGATTCTGTGAAGTTAAAATCTGCAGACCAAGTGGCCCAAACCAGTCTGTGTCCAGGTGGATTACTGCTGTTACTGAGAGTCACAGAGAATCAGGTGCTGTGGAGACCAGGGGAATTAGTTTCCTGTAAAGATGAAGAAGTAGAAAATGATGCTCTTAAGTATTAAACCACAGAGATTTAAATGGATAACATTTACAAATGAAGATAAACACGCACACAGAATGCATGCCCTGAGCATGCTGCCTGGGACTGAAATGGGCAGGTGGGGGATTGCCTCTTAAGTGTCTGCCTTGGTGAGAGCAATCTACCTTAAGATATGTGTGCTGCTGCCCTGACCTTCCCGCTGCCACCAGTGGTCCGCAGCAATAGCTCAGTCAGCAGCTGAATGCTGTGATGCACTGCTGGTGTTCTTTTAAGTGGGCAACACTTGTGACAGTCCTTAGCAGCCACAGGGACACACAGTTTGCCATTCATTCCAATAGCACAGGACTTCTTTTCCTCTCGGAAACTGTGACTGTAGGCTGTTTGTTTTGTATGAATGTGCTCTGTTATGACAAATGTACTTATTGTGGGAACACGTTTCTATGCACTGATGGCCCGTAAACCATTCACAGTGGTACTTTTCTTCCACTACTCTTTGTTTGTGGTGAATAATGGGTCACAGAAGTCACTTGACATCGCTTTGGTTCCATGACCAAGGGAATGAAATTTTTATAGATAGGTGGAAGGGGGGTGGAAGGGAGGTCCACCATAGAGTTAGGTCCTCAACCCTTGGCACATCCAGGCAGAACAGCCAGACGATCCCATAATACTGTTGAGATGGATCTCTGCCCATCAGAGAGGGCTCTTCTCCTGCAAAAAGGCAAGTCCTTGGTGTTTGGGTTGAGCATGTCTTTGAGGAAATAAACCTGGGTTCTGAGCAGGAGCCTTCTGGAGAACACAGAGAACACTCACCTTTCCTCAGGACTTTACCCCAGCATTTAATCACCTCCATTGTTCAAACCTCGTGGCTTTTTTAGTGTGAATTTTCCCAGCTTCAGCTCCCAGCTATTAGCTCTTATTATGCCTTTCTCCATTAAATTAAAGAGCCCTTTAGTACCTGGTATTTCCTCCCCATGAAGGTACTTACACGCTAATCAAGTCACCTCTCACTTGTCCTTTCTATAATCTAAACAGATTGTGCTTCTCAAATCATTCAGTGTAAGGACGTTTTTTCCTTTTTTTCCTTTTTTTTTTTTTCTTTTGCAGACCTCTAATTATTCTCATTCTTCTTTTCTGCAGCTTCTCCAGTTCCTGTACCCTTTTACAAGTGCAAACATTAGATTGGCAACTTGCAACTTGTAACCCAGGCTGGATGCGAGCACTTGTCTGGGGAGAGAAGAAATCTCCCTTCACCCCACCTCATCCCTGTGTCAATCAGCACCAACCTCCCTCAGCTCTTCGTGCTCCAGGAGCTCATACAGGCTCCTTACCTGCAGTGGCCCTCGATCCATCTTTGGGTGCAGTTTCCCAGGACGCCCTCATTGCCCTCAGATGCACAAGTTGCACTTGGCTTTGCACTGACACGGGTGGCCCACACTGTGCCAGTCACTCTGCCAATTACCTGCTCCATCAGAGGCACTGCAAACATCTTCTACATCCATACAACATGTTTCCAGTTCTACCACAATAAGGAAATCAGCCTGATTTGACAGGTCTAATTGCTATAAAACCATATGGACAAAGATGGTTTGGTTTTCTAGGTGCTCCTTTCGGTCTGGGTGGTTCCATTGCTTTGCCCAGCACTTGTGTCAGGTTTTCTGGCTCAGAACTTCACATGTTTTCCTGCTGCCACCGCTTGACTACAAACCCACTGTCATTTCAACATGTCCTAAGAAGTCAGCATTGGAGAACAAGTGATCTGGTATTTAAGGATGCTAAAGTATAAAGTTAGATGTGTTAGAATGCTTGGATTTGACAACTTACTCTAGGGAACCTGCTGTAGCAGGGGTTGGGTGAGATGGTCTCCAGAGGTCCCTTCTAACCCTATGATTCTGCGAGTCTCTCACAGATGCTGCTTGATGTTATCCTGGTTTACCAACAGACAGAATGAAACACATCTGTATGCTGTGACACATCTTTGCACTGAGACCTTCCATGCCCACTCAAGCCATCCAAGAGTCCTTTTGCAGCTCAAAGGTATATTCATCTGGAAAGGAAAGCAGCTAAGTAGAGCTTTCCTATGTAGTATTTTTTACTCTATTTGTAAAGCAAGGCTGAGCGTGTAACAGAGGGTGTGGGCTCATGTGAGGGTTCTGGTGGTGAGGTTGGTATTACAAACCAGCTTACTGTTTGTCAGACCAGCATCCCCTTAGATTGAGGATTGTATGCAGTGCTCTTGGCTCAGACTCTTTTCAGACTTCTCTGTCTCTTTAAAAATAAATATGTCTGTATGAAAAGCACTTGTAATTATCATACAGTGCAGCACATTAGTACAGACATAGCTACAGTCCTGTCACTTTGTAGTGATAATAGTGTATTGTTGGGTGTTGCATTTCTCCTGTAATGACAGCCATAAAGGAACAGTAATGCCTGGCAGCCTGCATGCACAGACACACCGTTATTTTACTACAAATCTGAGAGTAAATACAACAAATTCATGGCATGTACTATGTACGCGGTTGGATTAGAGGACAACACATGGGGATGCCAAGCAAACCCTGCCAGCTGGGCTGAGGGCAAGGGGAAACTCCACTTTTCCTGGGTGATCCTTCTCCAGACCTCAGTGGGTGTGGGAACTGATATTTGCAGTCAGGGGTCAATGACGTGGCACCCAGAAATATGGGAAGCCACAAATATCCTCTGCATTCCTCAAACACGTGCATTCCTCCTCATAAAAAGGAGTCTGTGTTAAGGATGGGGACGCAGTATGGAAATAGAAATTGAATTGGTGCTGGAAGCAAACAGGAGGGAAAGAGCAGCCTATGTGTGGGCACAGCACAGCTGATGGGCTTCACTGAGCCCTCACTCCACTCACTCTGCATCCGTCCCTCTGCAATGGGGCAAACACAGAGGACACTGCCCAACCTGGGTGCTTCCTTCCAGCCTGGCTCAAAAAGGAGCCCATAGGGATCCCGCCTCAGAGCAAGAAATCTTACATTCGAACAGACTGTGAGATCTTTTATGGGATGATGACAGCACCATCTGTGCCAAGTAACTGCCTTAACTCTGCTTTTACAGAAATGCTCTATCCTGTAGGGAGGGATGCTCTGCAGGAAGGGCACGTAAAGCTGCTTTTCTTTACCTGACACCCATGCCCATCAGATAACTGGAGGGTCCCAGATAGAGATTTGCCCTGCAGTGAGCACCAGTATTTGTCTTCCTGCCTTAGCACAAGCATCCTTAGGACTGACAATTACAGTCTGAAGGAGAAAATAACAAAATGTGACAAGACGGGAATGGGAGCTGTTGGAAAAGGCTCCCAGTCTCAAGGTGGACAAGTTTCTGCAGGAGGGTTTGTCACAAGTGACCCCAGCACAGTTCAGAGGCAGAAACCCGATGGGAACAGCCTGCAAGGGGACCTCAGTTTGCATTTTCCCCAACTTTCCTTCCTTTTGTTAGCAACAAGCTAAAATCCTGACAGTCCTGAGAAGACCCCTCACACCTACCCCCATGCAGGCTGTGGCTGTTGTACCACTCCCACCTGCCCTGCAAATACCTGAGAAACATCAACCATATATTTTGACAACATTTTGTAGAGACTTAATGGGAGTTCATCTGTATCTGACACAAATTTCCCCCAGCACACAGACCCCAAATCTCCAGCCCAGCACTCAACTTTCAGCCTATTTCTGTGCTTTCAGCTGCAGGCAAGGTCAGCAGGGCTTATTTGATGGAGGAGACAGGATTTTCTCCTGATGCCTGATGCCAGCTGCACTATTTTTGTAATACTCACTGAAGAAACCCACTTGGAAGTAGAGGAAGAGCCCAGAAAAAAATGTAAAACATTTGCTTCCTACAGAACCAAACCAAAAGCTGGAAACAAGGGAATGATTGGAGATAGTGACACTATCTGTAGGATATTGTTCTTCCTTATCTGTATTCTCATAATAAATTATAAACATCTTAAAAGCAAACGTGTGGTCTGGCTTAGAGTTGGAAATGCCCAATGAATGGGTGTTGTAGAGCTGCTAGCTCTGTTTTTATGTGGAAGGTGGCAAAGCAGGGCAGCATATGTGATAATCCACTCGTGCCCACGCGTACACCACGTGGTTAATCAAACTCCTATTAAAATAGAACATTAATTAACACCCAAGACCAGTACTTTCACTCGCCTCCAAAATGAGGCAGGACTGGGAGGAGAGGACAAGGCACAGCAAACACTACTTCTACTGCTACTGCAGTCATACAGTGGCAGTGGGTGTGTGTGTAGGCTGCTACATTAGAGGGATGCTTGAGCAGTTGTCCTCAGTCTGGTCTGGGTGGGAACTGGTCCATTGGTGTCTTAATGGAGGAGGTGGTCAGTGGAGATGCACCCCCTCTCCAGGTGTACCCCCACATCTCCCTGCAGAATGTGGGAGCCAGAACACTGCAATCTAGGGATGACTTTTCCTTCCACCACAGACCTGGGCTTCAGCACACGGGATGTTCTTGGCTGCTTTTCTCCTCTCCAGGTGACATTGTGTGAATGCCCACCTGCTGAAGCAGTGTGTGGCCCTGCAGATGGGCCAGGTGTGCATACACAAAGTGCTCAGTGCAGGAGATAGGGCAGCGCAAGGAGGACACGCTATGGGCAGCCTTGGGCATTTTGGCCATCCGCCATGCAATCTAGCCCCACCTAAATGAGAATCTTTATTTCTCCAAATGTTTCAGAACTGAGAAATTTAAGGAAAGCAATACGCAGTGGTGACCTTCGGAGAGGCGCTTATCCTATAGAGTCTGCATTCCAGGAGATACTGTATACTGAGCCACAGTGTTATGGTGTCACGTGTTGTTCTCCTATAATTAAAGGTCTGTCAGTGTTCCCACTGTAAACTCAATTTTTAGGGGTTTATAACTTTCCTTTGGAGAGCGAACAGCAATGACCTGTTTCTGCATTCTAAGCAGGTTTTAAGGTCATTATGTGAGTGTTAACGTTCCGTTACATTATATTGTAATGAAATGAGTCTTTCAGAGTAAAAGCATTTCACACTATTGGCAAAAATGAGCATATTCATCTTAATTTTTTGCATCTACTTAATTTCAGGAGCTTTTATAATTAAATGTTTGGTTGCACTGGCAAATAGAGGAAGCAAATCCTTGTCATCATGAAAACAATCCCATCCCATCTGCGTGCTCTGCTGGGGAGGAATGAAAACAGCTTTATGGGGAACTTCTTAAAAAGCCAAATGATGACTTTTCCATGCTGGAGGAGCAGATGGGTATTATTTTCTCAATGCACTCTCAGGCAGTTGGTGGCACCCCCAGCCAATATATGGCAATCACCTGCATGAGAATCCTGCACTTTCTGAGGTCATTCTTGCAGTGCCTGTGAAGGACACCTTTGTGTTTTGCAGGATTCCCATTGGGACCATGCAGCACCTCATTGCTCCAGTGCATGATTGCTGTGGTATTTTCTACCACCTGATATGGATGAGCCCATGACTGGGAATTCTTGTCCTGTTGGGAGCCCCTGTGCCAAAAAGTTGTTGAGACACCGGACAGGTGTGAGAGAACAACAATAGTTCAAAGGCCGGAGAAGATCTAAAATTACTCCTCAGCCTTTTCAAAAGCAGCTCAAAAGATTCGGCTCGTGGATTTGAAGATCTTCCATGGGGAAAGAAACTCAAGGGTGGATGGTTCTTTGACAGAGTAGGAAAAAGCAAGCTGAGAGCCAGCAGGTTGAAAATGAAGGTGTTCATGTTTGGGCCAGAAATAAAGCACGATTTTTAGTAGTGAGGTACCTGATGATGGGAACTGCATGGCTAGGGACACAGCAGACATTTCATCACATGAATGATGATGTCTTGCTATCTCTTCAGAGGTGTTAAATGGAAGTTATGAGTCTGAAGTGTACATCGCTGGTGGGAATCCTTAGGCTCAGCCAGGCTGAGGTCTGATCAGTAGTTGCAATGTGTTTTTTACAGCTTGAAGTCCACCGATTTCTGCCTTCCAGCACCTCAGTTCCATGCTGAGAATGCCCACATCTTCTGTATCATGCATGTGAGAAGAGCTAAAACTTCTTGAGCATCGTGCTGAATAGTTCTGCCAGTAATTAGGGTTGGGAACAGCTGAGATGAAGGATTAACAAACACATTCTTGTGCTGCAGTGGGGCCAGCATTAGGACAGTGGGGAATGTTCTAAAATCATGGGGAAGGGATGAAAAAAAGAAGTTCAAAAGGTCTCAGTGTACAATCCAACTCTTGGGCTCTGGTTTGTTGCACTGGACTAAGTGCAGATCTATTTATTCATGCTCAAGAACCTGAACTCACAGGTGACGGGGAACAGGAGAACCTACAGGAGTGAAGTAAAAACCTGGGTCTATAGAAAGACTGCTGTTTGTGAATGTATCTGAGGGACAGCAGAGGAGAGCAGCAAGAGTGTGGTGGCACAAGAACAGCTGTCCTGCCACAGCAAAATGGAGGCTGTGACCTGGCAGAATCCAAGGGAAACTGGGGTCTGGTGGTACAGGCAAGAATCATAGAATCATTATGGTTGGAAAAGACCACTGAGATCATCGTGTCCAACCACCAACCCATCCCCACTGTGCCCATTAACCATGTCCCTCAGTGCCACATCTCCTCAGCTCTTGAACATCCCCAGGGACAGAAACTCCACCAAACCGTTTTTCAGATGAAGACAAAAACATTTCTGAGCAAGACTGCCATCAGTATGAGGCAGCCTTTGGCAGGTGCTCAAAATCCTTCCCTTTCATGTTCTTCATTCCCAAATTTCCCAGTCCCTGTTAAAGAAGAGAAATCTCCCATTAAGCAAAGGATTCCCTACTTCAGTATGGAGCAAAAGCAGAGCAGCCAGCAATGAGGAACCAAAAGACACCCAGCTCTGACTTCAAAACCCAAGGGTGAGTCAGAATCAGGAGAAAAATGAAAGGATACAGGGGAGCTGGTCCTGAAGCCTGTTCTGACACTTCACCTAAGCTTGAGCCAGGAGACAGGTCAAGGAGGTGAGTGCTGCTGAACCCCCTTGCAGAGGGTTCCCCCAGCAGTGCTCCTCTTGCACCTGACCAGGCACCTGGAGAGGGTGGCTGCCCTGTTTGATGCCACTGTCTGAGCTCACTTTGTTTCTCATATGCACCTACAAAGGCACAGGAGAAATGCCATAAAGGAGGTTATGGTAGGTCCATGCCTTACAAGCAGACAGTATTACTAGTTTTACCAAGAAGAGTTTTTGAAGACAGACCTCTTCCTCTATCAGGAAGAGTTGATTACCTATTACCTTTGTCTGCTGCCAGACAAAGGTCTGCTGCAACAAACAGGCATCCCATCTCTAGGGACAGATCACCTTATCCCTGGGGAAGCAGCACAGAAAGGAGTGCAGAGCTTCCAGTGGAACACAGGGTACAGGAGGGCTGTCTCAGGAGATGGTCCCATGCATCTCTGTGAGGCTGACACCAATGGGCAGGGCAGGGAGCACTGCAGAGCAGTCCCTCTTCAAAGACTTATCAGAGTTCACATGGTTAACTGAAATATTTCTGCTCCTACATCTTTAATTCATTCAATGAAGCTCAGAAGCTTCTGATAATAAGACCTAATTTATAATTAGGCTTTATCAGTAATCAGTTAATTTATAGAACCCTAATTCTCATGAAGGTATTTCAGAAGCTTTGCTTATTATATTGCAGAGCTGATGTCCGTAGACAACCAAATCACAATGATAGGATAGAAACAAATTTCAGGGTAATCCCGCTGCGTGAGCGCTCTATTTGTTTACTTCACAGTTTGTGCAGTAGCTGTAATACCATGTATCATTTTTGCAGGCAGGCAGAGACAAGGGTGCTTCACTCAAACATGTTGGGAATAGTGCATTAATAGCAGGAAACCTTCCATGTGCGTTCAACGAGGGGATCACCAGGATACGTGCTGAGATGCGTGGTCCATGCAAGGGAAGGGACAGGGCTGCAGGGATAACTGCATCAGGGCTACGTGGTGGGAGATAGCACCTCCAGGATGGAACCAAAAGCTCGTGGAGGACCGCAGAGGGCTTCTCAGGGGCTTCAGTGGGATCAGGTCTAATGGTCTGACCATTGCCAACATGGATCAGGATTATCCAGTGGTAAAAAATGTTCAGCTGTTGGGATATTTCTGGTACAGCTGATTCCTTTACAGCCAGCCAGTGCTCACCTCTCGCTCAGTGAGATGTCTGCCCAAACAGTGCCAGCCCGTCTGCATCCACATCACTCTGCAAACCCACCCTCATGTTCCCATCAGCTCTCCCCATGCTGTCAGTCCTTCCCACAAATCTGCCTCTTGATTTCTCCCTCCCAGGTCCCTCAGTGCCCACCCAATCCCCTCCACTTCACTGGGAAGAAAACCAACACAACCCCCCTTTCTACCTCACTTGGACCTTTTGAATCCCTTCTCTGTCCCTTCATGCCTGTTCTTCTTCCAAGTTAAGAGCAACTCACAAACCTTCTTGCTGTGTTTGCTTTAGAGAACTGACAGCTATTTCAGGTGAGCCCAGGCCCTAATGAGCCCAAATCATCGCCTTGCAGTGGAACTCTCCTTGGCTGACTGTCATTCCTCCAGCTCTGAAGCCCTCTGGGAGCTCCTAGCCAACCAGTTTCAATTAAATTTCAATTAACATATCTGAGTAAAACGTTATATGCTACAGAGTCTCCAGGAGGGCTGGATTACAGAACAAACATGAGCTGCTCACCCCTGTGGCACTCACTTCTAGGATTATTGGGCCATATTGAAACCTCAGCTTGCTCTTAAAAGTGTGGCCACACTGAAGGATGCTGGGCTCACGGTGGGTGTTTAGGGCGGATTTGGTGCAAAGAGTCGCCAGAGACCTCTCAGCCTGGGGCAGTGAGCAGGATGGTGCTGCCCAGCTGACGTGGCACAGTGGTTGTGGTCCTGCCCTCACTCCTGGGTGCTGAGGCATGGTCCATGTTTTCCAGCACATCCCCTCAGCTCCTGACTTTCCTTTCATTTTTGCCCCCTCAACACCGCATCCATCATCTGTGTGATGATCTTAGAGGTTGTTTCCAACCTTCATGATTTTATGATAATGATTCTACGAACTGGACAAGTCATGTTTTGTCTAATGTGGAAAGCTTCGTTCCAAGGGCTGATCAGTGTGTTGGGATATCACTGGAGGGTATGAGTAGGCACCCATTGATTCTGTGCTCATCACTCCAGGGCGGGCTGAGCACCTTCTGCACCTTTTGTGTGGTGCTGGGGAAACCGTGGGGTTCTACAAGGAATGGGAGTGTGGTCCTGAGGCCTCGTGCAGTGAGGGGCATGAGGCACTCAAGCAGTGGCACAAGCTGCCCAGGGAAGTGATGGAGTCACCGTCCCTGGAAATGTTCAGGAAATATGAAGATGTGGCACTGCAGGACATGGCCAGTGGGCGCGAGGGAGTTGGGTTGGGGTTAGACTTGGTCATCTTGGATGTCCTTTCCATCTGTAATAATTCTATGCTTCTATGAGACATTTCAGTAAGGCACGCAGGGTCTCGCCTCCAGCAGCTCTGGGTCACCACCCATGTGCAGTCATTGCACTGCCATGGCCATCAGCCCAGAGATATTTATATTAGCAACACGTGCCACAGCAGCACCGCTTGTGCTGTTTTCCAGTTCTTGCCTTTTCCTTCTGAACTTTACCATTCCTCACTTAGATCTCTCCCCCTTCCCAGCCCACTCCCGGGATGGGCTTTCTTTCATCCTCAAATCCACAAACTGTCTTCTTCTGATGCCACACCAGCCAATTCTCCTTCCTTGTAACTGCAGAGGAGCTGCAGTCTGCTGTGCTTTAATTAAAGTGTATTACTAGTGGCATGTTATTGATTTACTATACATCTGCATTAGCTGAGTACTTCACACTCTTATCTGATGGGCAGAGGATTGATACAGACTCTGCAATGAAACACAAACTGAGATGCAGAAGCCCACCTGGGTGGTGCTGGTTGGCAGGAGCCAGCACACATCCAGAGGAGAAGGCATCCTGCTGGAAAAGCTGCTTTCTTTGGATTGGCAGAACTTTTCAATCAGAAGCCTTCTTGTTTTGTGCCTTTGTCCTTAATTCCTTGCTCAGAGCATAAAATAAAATACTTTGGATTGTTCCCCCTGATGCTGCTTCAGTTCCAGAAGCTCTCTACAACTCCACGAAAGGAGATTGTGGTGAGGTGGGGTTGGTCTCTGCTCCCGGGCAACAGCAATAGAACAAGAGGTGATGGCTTCAGGTTGCACAAGGGGAGGTACAGGTTGGGTATATGGAAACTTCTGTTCTCCCAAAGCTTGCTTGAGCATTGGCAGAGCTGCCAGGGAGTGGTGGAGCTGCTGTGCCTGGAGGAACGTGGGGATGTGGCACTTGGGGACACGGTAGTGGGCACGGCTTGGGTGGGTCAGTGTTGGACTTGGTGGTCTTAGAGGTCTTTTCCATCCTTAACGATTGTATGATTCTAACTGCCCAGCGCAGCCAAATGCACTGAAAACCACAAGTTCAGCACTTTGGAGGAGGCTTATCGCATGTGGAAGATGTGTTACTGAGAATTGTGCCTTATGGATGTGTGGTCGTGAGGATTCCCCATGGGTCTGCAGGGAGATCTGGTGCTGTCCCCACCGGTAGGAGGGAACTGATTGAAACTTCTCTCCTAAAAAGCAGATTTATCCAAATCCAAACAATTCATGGGGCTGTACAGATTTTAACAAATACATGTGCTGAAATCCATGAATAAACTCACAGCCATTTTTTTTTTCTGCTCAAATTTGCTCCTAATAATTACTGCATGGAAAAAGCTTACATATTACTGACAAATATTTTTTAATTTGCTGTATAAAATGGCTTTTTATTTGCAGGTTTTTTTTATACAAGTTGCAATGTAGTGTGCAGTTGCAAAAGGCACCTTATGAAACAGCACAGATTTACAATAAAAGCTAAAAGAGCAATGCTCAGGAAATCAGAATTCTGAAAAAAAAAGTTGACGGATTTTGATGGATTCAGAATTGTTGTGCTAATATTCTTCCAGGCAGACATTTTTCACTTTCAAGATCACAGAATCACAGAATGGCCTGGGTTGCAAAGGCCCACAGTGCTCACCCAGCCCCAACCCCCTGCTGTGTGCAGGTCACCAACCAGCAGCCCAGGCTGCCCAGAGCCACATCCAGCCTGGCCTTGGATGCCTGCAGGGATGGGGCACCCACAGCCTCCTTGGGCAACCTGTGCCAGTGCCTCACCACCCTCTGGATGAAAAACTTCCTCCTGATATCCAACATAAACCTCCCCTGTCTCTGTTTAAGACCATTTCCCCCTGTCCTATCACTATCCACCCACATAAACAGCCGTTCCCCCTCCTATTTATACGCTCCCTTCAAGTACTGGAAGGCCACAACAAGGTCAACCTTTCCTCATAGGAGAGGTGTTCCAACCTTCTGACCATCTGAGTGGCCCTATGTTACCAAGGAGATGTACCCTACTGTCCAGTTGTAGTGACCATGGTACACTACAAATTAAAGACATCAAATTTGCAAAGTTCTTCAATAAAAAAGAAAAATCACAATGATTCAGCCTGTACCTGCATGCTGCTCAGGGCACTCATGCCATGCACACGGGCATCCTCTTCAGATAGCTGCTGGGGGTTCTGCATAGAGCACCCCGCTGTCAGCCCACTAAATGCAGTGTTGCACAGCTCTGGGACCACGTCTTTGCTATATGGTTGATGTCTCCAGCAAAGCCAAATGAGGACTTTCCCAAGCTTTTTTTTCCCACAGCAAACTCCACAACTGGGAGTTTGCAGCTCCCAGCACACTGCAAAGTGCAGAATCCTGGGGACAGACCCTGAACAGCCTCAGGCTGAGCCCAGAGTAGCCAACAGGCAGAACACGTCCCATTCAGCTCTCAGCTATGGGCTGTATGGCCATCATCAACACGGAGCTCTCCATACAGGAAACTCAACCTCAGGCTGGAGGAGTGTTCCCAAAATCAGTGTGGGCACAACCTCCTCTTGCTGGATTCAGGGCTTTGGGGCTGGCTTGAAGTCAGATGCCAGCTCTGTGCACTGATCCAGCACTGCTGCTTTCCACCAAGGCAATCTGAGCATGCTCTTCCATCCAAGAGAGAAACATAACATTCAGCAACTTTAAATCTTGAGCATTTCGCATGCACCATCTGCCTTGGGGGAACAATTTAACAGCAGAAGCGAACTCCACCCCACTGGAAAGTCCCAACACTCATTGGGAGGTCCCATATAGCAGAGATCTGCAGAAAATCCCTGTGGACTCGCCCATGCAATGGATCCTAGAGAGGGGTTCCCTTGTTGGCACCCAGCTGCTGCACCCCTCGCTCCTCCCATGGTTCTGCCATTGGGAGCCCAACTGCAGCCATACTGCAGTGATATCAACTGAGTGACTGCACCTGAAAGCTCACAGAGCTGTAAATAAACAAGTCTTCCAGGTAATGTAAAAGAGACCTGAAATGAGAGAGTTGGCCTATATTATTCTCAACTCGTTCTCAGAAAAAAATATGCAGAAAGCACATTTCCATACGGAGGACATTTCATTAGCTGACAAAGATGAGCCAAATAACTCAGTCTCTTTTCTTTGCTAAGGATGCAGCAGCTATTTTAAGTAGTTGGGAGTTCACAGTTATCTACTCCTGCACCTTTGTTTAAATTGATTTGCAGTGGTGCTTTATTGACCTTGCTCCATAAAACAGCTCAAAGAAATCAAAATGAGACCTCATTAGAAGATTCAGAACAAGCGTCAGCCAAACTGTGAGCTTTATCCGTCCCACCACCTGGAGCAAACCACAGCCCGTGCTTGCATCTGTTTTATTATCTGCTATGTTGTGTTCATTATTGCTCTGCTTTGAGGGTCTGGATGCACCTTGCACCACTTCCAACAGCAAAGCCCCAACCAGGAGCACCTCACGGACTGGTGCCCCATGCTGTCGTACACCACACACAACCATTCTGTTCCTTCTGTGGTCCCATTCTAAGGTATTCCCAGCATTAATTTTAATCCCTGCTTTTTGCAGGCCACGTGCCACAAATGTTCTGGTTAATGCAGCAATTCCAGCCTCCGTAAGAACACTCTGTCTTCACAGACTTGTACCTTTTCCCAAAACTCTCCTCCTGGAATAAATGTGTTTTGTGGAAAGTTGGAGGAAAATCAATTTGGCCATATTTGCATTAGGAGAGAAGGGGAAAAACATACTATTTTCCTACCTTGGAAAAAAAAAAAAAGAAAAAAGAAAAAGAAAACTACATTTTTCATGCAATGCAAACAGGTCTGAAATCTTGAAAGTCTGCATTCCCCCATTTCCCTTCCCCACTGCAACTGGGGGTGCCAAGAGGAGCACCGGAGCAAAGGGGCAGGCAAGTGCAAGGGAGGAAGAATGGGGCTGAATGTCTTTTTTTCTTTCCTTTCTTTTTCTTTCTTTTATTTTTTTCTTTTTGGCCACTAATCAAATCGATCAGGAAGGTAAAAGAAGAAAAGAAGACACTTTCAAACACGTGAACAAACTTTGACAGGCCTGGGTGGAGCACTTCAGTTCTAGTTCTATAATTTACGGTGATGTTGTCCTTGTCCATACCTACTTATCTATACACCTCACATGGTTTAAAGGACTAGTTGTTCTACCTGGATGCAGGTATGCATCCTCACAGCAAGCCAGAAACAGACAATGATGAAAGACCTTTTTAATTGCCAGAAGGAAGAAAACAGGGAGAGATGCAGAGAAGCTTCCAGTGCCATATGATCATTTGAAGACCCACCACTACAAATCCTGTTAGTTGTATTTGCCTTGGCCACCAGGCCACGATTAGGAGGAGCTGGGAGGTGTTGGGGTGGAGGATTTCTCATTCTCTGTGTGCTTTGGTGCTTTTCTGATGGGTTTTCACTGCAACTGATGCTTTGCATCTCAGATATCCCACAAAACTTGTCTCCTCCTCATGGTTTAATGAAGTTGGTACTGTCAAACCAGTGTCAAGCTTTCCTCTTCTCTGCTTCCCCAAAAAGAACTATTATTTCACATTGATAATCTCTGTTAAAGTCATGGAGAACAACACTTTTCTTTGTGGTTT
>JAPSGF010000020.1:6681255-6699652 GCA_035772895.1 Perdix hodgsoniae | reverse complement strand
CTCAAATTAATGTGCGTGTTTTTATCAACACTGGTTAATTAATCATTGAAACAACATTCTGAGAGATGTGGTGAATTCCCTGCTGCTAGCTGTCAAAGGTAAGACTACGTTTGTTTCTAAATGTACGACCCTTCTCAACCCTGTGGTGCTACCCGGGTGAGGCTCTGGCTGAACCTAAGGATCCCAGTAATATTCAAAGCAGAAAGTCAAAGAACTGGGCAGAGCAAGGGCTGAAATATGACTCAGGAGATGGCTGATCACAGCACCGTGTGACTGCTGGTGAAACCTGATGTTCAGGGGTGCTTCCTAGGAATCTGGCTTTGACTTTCTACTACTTTGACTTTCTTTCTACTTTTGCAGTCAGTTAAATATCAATTACAGTAAATCAGCTTATTGAACACCAATGGCAGTAGGCTGCTGTCCTGTCATTAACCAATGCTCTTCTTGTTTCTTTACAACATCTGCTGAAGCTTTGTGGAGGAGAGATACCATTGTTTGTTTATTTGTTGAGTAAAAAAGGGATCAATGTTAAAAAATCTCCCAAGCGTGGGAGATTCTCTTCAGGGTAGATGTACGGATGGGATCAGACTGGGTGGTAATCTCTTGGGCCCTATGGGAGCTTCCACTGGGAAAGGGCACTGTGCTCAGCACTGGAATTAAAACCAGAAGAATGTTTCTGTTTACTTACTGCATGCTCCACGTTTCCCACTTCTGTTGGGCCAGGACCAGTGATCTGTTGGGCTAACATCACCAGAAACAAGCCAGTCCTGAGAAAGAGTACCAAGAACGAGAGAACTCCACCTCTTTCTTGAACAGTCTATTCCAGTGATTAATTGACCACGTTGCTAAAATTTGAGTCCAGTTTCCAGTTTGTCACCTGGTGCTCTCCATACACCAATAGTCCACAGGATCACACTGGAGCTAGCCCAATAACCCCTCCAGAATACAGAATGCATGCTTACCTGCCTGTGTCAGCTGTGCCACTCTAAAGATCTGCTCAATTTCTCTGTTCCCCTCTAGGTTTTCAGAAGCCATGGAGATGAATTCCTTCACAGGACAAGAGGTGACTGCCTCACATTGTGCCAGGAGAGGTTCAGGTTGGATTTTAGGAAAAATTTCTTCTCAGAAAGCATGGTTGGGCATTGGCACAGGCTGCACAGGGAGTGGTGGAGTCATTGTCCCTGCAGGTGTTCAAGAAGAGAGGAGATGTGGCACTGAGGGATGTGGGCATGGTGGGGATGGGTTGGGATTGACTTAATGATCTTAAGGTTCTTTTCAAACCTTTTTGATTCTATGATTCTGAGATTAAATGGGTTTGAGCACAACTTAAATTTCTACCAGTCCAAAAAGTCTGATGGTAGTCAAAGGTTTACGTCCTGGAAATAGTGGCTGTCCTGTCTGTGCAGCCGTGGCTGTAGGACTTTTGAAAAAGCTGCCTTCCTCTGTTCTGCCGCCCTTTAAAATGCTGTGCTCCTTTGGCCATCGTGTTCTTTACAAGGCCATTGGCAGCAGGGGAGGCTGCAGCACAGTTACTGTGGCACCTCCGTCCTCTGTGGTTGAGCAATGATGGGATTTCCCGGAGAGCCAAGGTAGGTGATCAGTGATGACAGCGGTGCTGCGGTGTTTGTGGAGGACTCAGAAACCCCCAAAAGACAAAGATTCATCTGGCCCCGATAATTTCAGCCATTCCAAGAATCTGTACTGCTGTCCCCACTCCTTCAGGAGTTCAGGCTGTAGTTGCTGTGTTCAAGCTGCAGGTGGGATGGCCTTTGAGCTGCTTCTACAGTCACCAGCAAAGCAAGCAGTGACTGTGGCTTCCTAACACATCTGTGTGCCACCCCCCAGGCGGGTGACATGGAGTGTAAATGAACACCTTTATGTCTACAAGGCGGTATCTGCCAAAAAGTGTGATTTGCTTCCAGTTGACTAAAAATAAATAAAGAGAGCTTCGTCCTGTATTTAATGAAAGGATCTATAGGCAGGTTTTCATCATATTCAAGATACTGCTTTTAAGCCACACTAAGGTCCCTGTTACTGGGTTTCATCAGCATGACTCAATTAAAAATGTTTTGGTACACATTCTGTTTGGAAAAAAATGGTACACAAAATATGATGCTCCAACTGAGATATAAGTAAACACAGACTGCCAAATTACTGCAGCTTAATGAGATGCTGCTCATCAGCTGAGCTGCAGGCGCTGGCCTTGTGTGTAACCTCTTTGAAGTGCAATGCACTCATGTAAGCCACCCTAAGAGGCTTTAGGTGGGGATTCTTGTTTGGGCAAGGCTTCACAATGGCTGGTGCTGGGATGCTGGAGAATTAGGTGGCTGCTTTGCTCATATTTCCCCCCTGTCCTTGCCTCCAGTTGAGTCTCTACTTCATAGACGAGCTCTAAACAACATCTCCGAGCTTTTATCTGCAGGTGACAAACAGAGGCATACAAACTGGATTGGCAGGAACACAAAGAAGGCTTTCATCTCATCATTGCACGAGGCACTTACAGTAACTTCTCAAGGAAAAAAAGAGATTATGCATCAACATTGTGAGCATAAAGACAATTTAAAAGGGATGTTAAGAAACTTCATGTCAGGAAAATATAGAACATCTGCAAACAGACGAGTATTCAGCAGTAAGCTACGTAACAATCCTGGAGGAACAAGCCTGCCTTTTTTTTGTGGTGCCAGTCCCATTGAATATCCCAGAGGAGATTTTAACAGGATAGAGTGCTTCTTATGGCCAGACAAAGACGTGAAGTTTGGTGGGGTGTAATGTGTTACCTCCAGGCCCACCTGGGACACTGTGAGTAGATCCAAGCCCTACTGCATGAGGCATATTGCTCACACCTGCTCTGATGCCCGTGTGCAAGTCCAAAATGGCCTCCCCAGTTAGTGTCAGCTGAATGACTGCTGATCTTGCAATGCTGTCTGTCCGTAATGCACTTTTTCAAATAATGGCAGGCTGCCACTGGGACAGGGTGTGCTACACCTTATCTAGCAGCTATTTCATCAAATGTCCTGAAAAATGAGTCTGAGGAAGCCAGTGGATTTTGGCCGGTGTGACCTATGGTGTTCCAATGCTAGATCTTGAAGCCAGTAGGTGGACACTGTCATTGCCCCTCTGGTTTTAAAGTGAGACCACCTGAGATTTGTGACTCAGTCAGATCAACTAAGGGGTTGTCTGCAGCCCTGAGGAAGCTAAGCTGGGGTGGATCCTGATCTTGCTATTGAGTGAGGCATCCCAGTGCTCAGTGAGTCCACTTCTGCCAGTCACAGCTCGAGCTCTGCAGCCATCTTTGCAGCGGATGCTTGAGCAGGATCTGCTATAGAATTGCAAAATCAACCATGAGGCCCAGGTGCTACATTTCAGGCACAAGTTGTATGAGACCAAGGAGCCCTTGAGCCCTGTGATGCAGAATCTTCTGAAGAAGACACTGAGTTCCTCCAGCTGAAGGCTGTCACCTGCTGCCACTTGCCTCTCCCTGCTCCTCCCTTCCACTGTCGCTTTGACATCAGGAAGCACAGTGCTGACTGGCTTTGTCTGTGGGGGAACTGTGGATGCCCCATTCCTGCAGACATCCAAGGTCAGGGGATGGGGCTGTGAGCACAGACGGAGCTGTGGGTGTCCCTGTGCACTGCAGGGAGTGGGACCGGATGGCCCTTAATGGTCCCTAGCAACTCAAGAAGTTCCATGATTCTATGATCCCCATTGCTCCAACATCACACAGGACAATGAGAGGAAGCAGCAGCTGGGGGTGGCTGTGTCTTTGCCACTTCAGCCATGTGAAAATGAGCCCATTCCCAGCAGGGCAGGGAGGACAGGGAGAGCCAGGGGAGCAGTGATGGTCGCTGTACAGCCCATGTGAGCACAGGATGCTGCCAGCATGTGTTGGCTGGGTAGAAAGCAATATTTCAGCTGCAATGCTTTTAACAGCAGTGGGCATGAAGGGTGTGAATTTTCTGACTCACAGCAGATGCCCAGTGCTGTTTTAAGCACCTAGATGTTTGGCAGTGCTTACTCTCGACTACCCCAAACACCAGCATGCTGCTGATCCTGGGACTGCCTGCATTTAGCACCCTCTGCACAGGAAGATGTCTGTGCCATCTGCTCATGGTGCCAGGCCCCGCCTGACGCTCACCTCCTGGAGATGTCTCCAGTCCCTGCTGCTTTTCCAGCTGCCTACTGCTGTTTGTTGAAATGGTGATTTCTCCCCATCTCCTTTTTTTTCTTTTTTTTTCCTCTAAGGGCTGCCTTTCCATGAGCTCAGAATGCCATCCAGGACTTCTCTCCCTGGAGCATGCAAACCTGAGCCCACCCAAAGACAATCTGAAAGCACATAGCTCGTCAAGAAGCTCTACTGTGGCCCCAAAGGTTGGGTGGGTGACAGCAAGAATTGTCCCCATGCAGTTCTTCTGGCTGTGGATCGAGATGGGTTACGGGAGGGAGAGGTGCTCACCATGTGCAGGACACTGTGTTTGTTACTGTGAAGGGGTGTAGCAGATTTTGAGCACCTTGGGAGCATCTTTTGGATGTGAATGCCTGTAGAAGTTCCCTTGAAGCTTGAAGGCTATTTGTTCTGCTTGGGAACCTAAACAGCTGGAAGCCTTTTGTAGACCAAATGATCCGTACACCGTAGCTGCGCGTGGGCATCAGGTTCAGAAGAGTCATCTCCCTTCATATGGAGAAATTCCACCCAAGATTTTCACACACACAGGCACAGAGACGTGGATGCATAAGTCTCTGCCCCTGTGTTAATTGCTTAGGGCTCTTCCTTTCTAAGCTGAAATGACACAGATGAAGATCTTAAGTACATGGTCCTTCCTGCCCAAGTTTTGACTGAATTTCTACTTAATGAATCCAGCTTTGTCATTTAGGGGATGTTCCGGCAATAAGATATGACAAGGTGTGAATTATAGTACAATAATTCATGCCTGGAGCATTGTCAGGCACAAGGCTGAAAGCTGAGTACCATCCATGCAACTCAGCGTGAATTATTACACCATAATTCAAGCCCTGAGGAAACAATAAGGGACTAGCCAGAGACTATCAATATGAAGAAAAAATTGGGTTAAATCTATTAATTTTATTTAGGTTGCTGAATTTAAAAGAAAAATTATATTCTTTGTATCATTCCCTTCTATCCATCCCCATGTTTTCTTTGCAGAGAAGTGAAATTATAAGAACAATAACCTGGCTTAATGTGGAATGGGAGAGCAGAGAGGACTGTTCAGCTCCTGGAGGGCAGGGCCAGAGCTGAGGGCAGAACAGCTGGCAGCTACCTGCTCAATTTTTCCCTCTTCCCAGCTTTAAATATTCAACACGTGTCATTGGATCCTAAAGCACTTCACAAACTTAGCACAAAGGATGGATGTGGATCAGTTCACCTGTCAGGCTGAGCTCAAAGGAGGGCACCAAGCACGTCCACGGGAGTGCATTCAGTGAGGGAGGACGTGAGGAAGGGGTTGGTCATTGCACAGTGCGGACATGCAATGAGCTGCATCTCCTGCTTGGCCTGAAGGTAACCTTTCCCTTCACCTGGGCAGAAAACACCCAAGTGACTGCAGAAAATGAACCAAGAATTGCTAGCAACAAAAGAGATGTCGTTATCAGAGCCTCTGCATAGGTCAGTGATTGGCTTCTTCCATTTCTTACTACACTGTATGTCCAGTAGGACATGCAGCAAAGACTTAGAATAGATGAATATTTTAAAGGTGATTTTTATGTAGTTGATCCATAAAAGACCGTACTTGCAGAGTGTTATTATTTTTTTAATAAATCTGATAAAAACAGCCATGCCCAAGGTTATTCCTGTCCCCGAGTCTTATTCTAGAAATACATTAGGGCTTAAAGATAGAACTGCCTATCTTCCAGGGCTCTGTGAGAGACAATCTCCCTCCATGAGCCCTATTTCACAATAGACATCATGCCATTTGCCCCTCTTTGGGGTCAACAAACACAGAAGCCCCGTAATTTCCTTCAGGATTTCTTCTACTGAACAAGAAGGCAAGCCTTCACTCTGCAAGATGTCCTTTTCTCCACATTTTGATTTCTTCTTAGGGATTTGTCCAGCCCCTCCACTGCCATGAGAGACATGGGATAGTCCTGAACAAGGGCAAGTCCTCTTCCTTCCAGTTGGTCAACTGGGACAGCTGGTAATTAAGGATTGGCTGCCAACCACAGTGGACGTAGGGTGATAGGAAATTTAAGGTTATCCAGAACAAATTTTAAGTGATCATTTGAACATTTCATTTTGAAACGTATCCAGGATTGATTGTTTATTTATTTATTTATTTATTTATTGAAACAGCTATTGATTTTTGAATAATTATTCTAATTATTTTTCATATAGCTATCTTTCTGTTCCTCTTACCAGGCAGTCTGATGCTGTCTTGGAATTATTTACTTGCACAGTCCCACACCAAAGGCTGATTTTTGATATTTCCACTTGACAACGGGACATAGATAGAGCAAGGCTCAAGGGCAGAGCCCCATCTCTTCTTCTGCCCATGGAACGGGACACCGAACAGCAAAGCACTGTGGGATGATCCCATATCCTCTGCCCCAGGGCTGCCAACACACAGTGCAATGCTCACCCTGAGTGGGAGACTGGGTGATGTGCTCATGTCACCCCTCGGACACCCAGGACAGATGCTCTGCATGTAGTTGTCCACCAGCCATGGGAAAACTCACCTCCTGAAGGCTGCAGAGCCTGGATGAGCTCAGCCACTTCTCATCTCCAGGGCTGTTTGTGTCCCTAAATCACCTGCACACATGAGCACAGAAAGCTTCGACATACCTAACCTTGCCTTTAAGGCTGCAGAGACACCAGCTCTGCCCCAGCCCTGCTTCTGCCAATAACTGCAATGGATTCCCTGTAAAACCGAGCATTGCTTATATCGATTTATTTACCCTATCACTCACAGTGCCATTCAAAGATGCCAAACAAGAACAGGGCTCCTTTCCCAGGATTTGCACAGACACAAGATGCAATCTCAGCTCCAAAGACTAAAAGCAGTCGCTTTTTTCAGTCTAAAATCAGCCAAGAGGAAATAATAACGGGTGGAAATACAATGGCAATGTTGATTAAAAAGTCAGTTGTCTTCAATAAGATTGATTTTTTAAATCACCGGTTTTCATTACACCCCTCAAAGTTCTGAATTATCCTAATCGATCAAAGATATTTCAAAACATTTTTATGACTTAGCACGTTACAGATGGGCTCAAATGGGAATCCCTCCATTATTGAGATGGTGACACAATTTGCCAGCTCTTCCATTCAGTGCACAGTGAGGGAGCTGGATGTGTTGGAGGGTCTTTGGAAGGGCTGGAAGATCTTCTTCATGAGAAATTGATGGGGTCGTGAGCATACAGGAGCAAGATGAGAAGTTATAGAAGAAGAAACGGTTGTGATAACTGTCCATAAACAAGAGGATGTGGCAATCCCTGCTGTATTGATAAGCAGCACTGAGTGCACGGTGCGATGCTCTGTGGGTAAAGGCTGGCTGCATGCTGGCACCTCGTGCTGGGTGTGTGGGGTACCTAAAGGAAGCTTGCTCTTTTCTGCAGGACGTTACTGAGGGAGGTGAACGCTGCAGACCTCCTGCAGGCAGTAATAAAACATGGGTGGCATCTCTAAAAATTATAGATGATCATTTTCTAACACAGAAAGGATGGCACCTAACGCGAGGCAATGCTATTTTAGATCTTGTTATGATGGATAAAGATGAATTGATCACTGAACTAGAAATCGGTGGTTGCCTAGAGACGGGTGATCATGACCTGATTACATTAATTATGGGATAATAAAAGACAGTCCTGACCAGTAATACATATATATATACCTGGTGCTTCTCCCAGGATCTGTTGAGCTGAATGAAAAGATGAGTGGAATCCACTGGGAAGAAAAATAAACATGTAAGTAAATGAGTAAAGAAAGTTCCTGCTAACCTGGCTAAAAAAGTTATATTTCCACTATAATTTTTTTAAGCATGGTGTTTGATTTTGAGGTCTTTCTAGGTGAAAGTGAAAGCGGCAATTAGAAACGAACAACATATAAAAAATAGGGGGGGAAAAACCCAAAAAAACTAGTAATTGAGATAATTTAACATTACTGAGTGGTAGAAGACTGATAAGGAAAGCTAAATGCATTAAGAAAATCTAGCTGATGAGTTAGAGGTAACAGGAGCTGTTATTATCAACAAGAATCCTAATGGTGGTGTACACCCAATACTTGAAAAAGATGTTAAACATGATAAAATTGGATCATAACATTAGCAATGCTGACACAGAGAAGATCCAGGAATGTCAGAGTGTTATTGTATCTTGGTCAAGCAGCTCATAAGCTCCTCGGGGCAATGGAGGAAGCTTAAATTTAGAGAGAGGGTCTACAAAAGATGTTGTGCTTTGAGGGCTTTATGGCAGTGTTGCAGATGGCACACTGTGTGCTGCCTGAGTTCTTTGCAATAAGGCAATTGTCACCCTTTGCTCATAGGTGTGAGCCATGCCACACGTCTCTGCTTATCCTCATCCTCACCCTCTGCCGCTGTACTCAGAGTCTTTAGAAATGCCTTTAAAAACGGCGGCAAATGGCCCTCTCTTACTTTGTATAGATTTTATCTGGGAACAGCTGCTGGCTTATAGCCAGTTGTTGCAGTGTATTTTGTAAAAAGCAAATCAAAATTAAGATATATATATATTTTATATCTAGAGCCTAGATTATTTGTATAACCCCCATTATTAAAACTACTGAGCCACTTGGAGTCTGGAGTGATATATTTATTCCTGCAAGAAGCAATTAAGCAGAGAATGAGATTAGTGCAGGTCTCAGTGCAGCTCCCAGAGCCAACTCCATGAGTAGCTAGCTGGATGTGTCCCATGGCCACAGAAGGACAGCAGTGCCTTCACTGTGCTTGGGTGCCCGTGTGAACCATGTGGTTCACTTCCCAATGCTGCTCAGCAGGAGCTCAGCCCCGTGCTAGCACCAAGTGATGGCATCTCTATTTCCCACCGTAGACTGGGGAAGCAGATAGGGAAGCAGGGAGAAAAGCCCAAAGTTCATTGCCCAAAAGTATTTTATTATCCAGGCTGAGGCATCCACAGTCCCCAGATCAACCTGCCACATCCTGCCAGGGGATCCCCAGAAATTAGCAAGGTCCCCATCACGTTATCTGCCCTGATCACGCTGCTGATGGTGCCGGGGCAGGAAGAAGGACTAAAAATTTATCCCTGTGCTTCTTACATGCTCCTCAGCATCCCCTGGGGAATCCTTGGCCCTGCTGCTCTGCACCAGAGGGAAGGTGCCCAGGCCCTGAGCTGCAGCAGCCCTGATGCCACAGTGCGGCTCTATGGGTAGCAGGAGGGTGGGTGATGGGGTGCAGGGCTCCTGTAAAAGGGTTTGGAGGTATTTCTGCAACACAGTGTGGGCAAACAAGCAGCCTGCAAAATGGTTGGGAACTGGGTTCAGACTGCAAGCTCACAAGAGCTTGATAAGATGAGATGTAACGGCCTTAAGTTGCACTAGGGCAGGATCAGGTTGGATATTAGGAAACTTTTCTTCTCCAAAAGAGCGGTGATGTGCTGGCACAGCTGCCCAGGAAGTGGTGGAGTCACTGTCCCTGGAGGTGTTCAAGAACCATGGAGATATAGCACTGGATGACATGGTCAGTGGGCATGATGGGGGTGGGTTAAGGTTGGACTTGCAGATCTTAGGTATAGTTCCATAAGAAGACTCTCAAAGAGCTCCATAAATGGGGAAAACGTGACCAGCAACTATCAAATAACCACTACACCCTGTGTTAACACACTCCCGTCAGATCTGCTGTTTTCTCAACCCTTGGAGCCCCACTTTGGGCACCAAAAGGCCTGCTGAGGTTTAACCCAGCAGGTGGCTCAGCACCACTCAGCCATTCGCTCACTCCTCCTCTTCCCAGTGGGATGGGTGAGAGAATTTGAGAACAAACAAGTAGCACTCAGGAGCTGAGATGAAACCACTAAGATAGAGAAAAGGAAAAGGATAGTAGTTATGAACATATACGTATATGACTGTATATAACAAGTGATGCACAAACAATTGCTCACCACCTCCCGACAGATGCTCAGCTAGCATCCTGAGCAGCAGAAGAGAAGGAAACAAACTCCTTCCCCCTTCAGAACTCCTTCCACTTGATGTCATACGCTATGGAATACCCCTTTGGCCAGTTTCAGTCAGCTGTTCTAATTCTGTTCCCCCCCCCAGCTCCCTGGGCCCGATACTGGCTCTGTACAACACTGCTCAGCAGCAGCTATAAACATCAATGACTTATCATCATGGTTCTTTGCTTGAACTGATACAGAGAATCAGATCAGACACTGAAGAAAACAATTCCACGATGCTGACTCTGATTGTTCACGAGGTGAGGCAGTCCTTTGGGTGCAGGCAGGCCCACATCTCTTGGTGCCTCAAAACTGGAACAATGGGTGCAAATCTCAGCCAAGAGTCCCAGACCAGAGCCACGGACCCGCTCTGCTCCTTGTAGAGCTGCCGCCCAATGTCTGACCTCAGTCCAGAACTCAGCCCTGAGCAGTGGTACCCACTGCTGTTCCAGCCCAGCACAGGATGCGGCTCTGCTCCCGGCACTGCACAGCACTGCCTCGCTGCGGAACGTAAAATGCAGGTTTCCAGAATGCCAAAAAGGTAATTTAAATGTTAAAACATTTGTGATTGCATAAATGGCAACGTATTATTCCAATTGAATTGTAGTGGAGTTAATCTGACCTTAATAGAAAACTACTAATAATTTATATTATTATCTTTAATAATATTAATTCTACTTAATTTTTTTTCCATTCACTTTGTTCGTTTAAGGGCAGCTCCACTGAGCCTCCGAGCGCTCAGCTCTTGGTGTGCAGCAGTCACTTATCATTTGCACAAGTGGGGATTCCACCAGGCAATTTTCAGAGAAATAAAGATCGTCTTTTAGCAAAAGGAACTTAAAAAAAAATAATACAGTATTAAATAAGTAGATATTAATGTGTCATATTTAGAATATAAAACAACCCCTAATCTGTTCTGAAGTCTCTTCCACCTAAACATATACTTCTTTATCCTTCTAGAGGAATCCTTTATTCTGCTGTTTAACTTATTAGGCATTCCCATTCTAACTGTTAAAATAAAATTGCTGAGATCGTAACGTCAGGAAAATAAAAACCTCGGCAGTGTGAGAGAGCCTTCAGAGAGAGCAGTCTGTTGGTGATGAATCGGAATTGCACATTTCATTAGGATTTATATCAGAAGCCAAGGGATGAAGCATTATTTCATTAAGTATCTTGAAATTTCACCAACTTAATGAAGCTGTCAAAATTCTATTAACAAAGCACTGGAAATGTTTGTTTGTTTGTTTGTTTGCATGCGTTGGCCGTTATTTAATGTTGTATCGGCAGTTTGTTAATTTATGGGCCGTGTGCTGGGGGTGAGGAACTGGGGGGAAAACAGCACTGAGTGCTGTGCGCTGTGGCACGCAGGTGCTGCTGTGGGCTGTGCTGAAGCTGTGCTCTCAGGCACAGACCTCGCAGTGCCACTCTGCTTTTGAAAGGTTTTTTGAGACGTGCCCTCTTCTGACTGACTCCATTTTTCCTTTTTTCTTTCTACTCACAGAATCACAGAATGCCGGGGTTGGAAGGGACCTCAAGGATCACGAAGCTCCAACCCCCTGCCACATGCAGGGCCACCAACCTCCCCATTTCACACCAGCCCAGGCTGCCCAGGGCCCCATCCAACCTGGCCTTGAACACCTCCAGGGATGGACGGAGCATCCACAGCCTCTCTGGGCAGCTGTTCCAGCACCTCACTGCTCTCATAGCAAAGAACTTCCCCCTGACATCCAACCTCAATCTTCCCTCCCTCAACTTCAAACCATTTCCCCTTGTCCTGCAGTTATCTACCCTTTCCAAGAGTTGACTCTCCTCCTGTCTGTAGGCTCCCTTTAGGTACTGAAGGCTGCAATGAGGTCACCCCACAGCCTTCTTTTCTCCATGCTGAACAAGCCCAGCTCCCTCAGCCTGTCTTCATAGGGGAGCTGCTCCAGCCCCCTGATCATCTTTGTGGCTCCTCTGGCCCCTCTCCAACAGCTCCCTGTCTTTCTTGTACTGGGGGCTCCAGACCTGGACACAGCACTGCAGATGGGGCCTCAGAAGAGCAGAGCAGAGAGGAACAATCACCTCCCTGTCCCTGCTGGCCACCCCTCTTCTGATGGAGCCCAGGATCCCATTTGCTTTCTGAGCTGCACGAGCACACTGCTGGCTCATGTTCAGTTTTTCATCCATCAGGGCCCCCAGGTCCTTCTCTGTGGGGCTGCTCTCAAGGACTGCTCCTCCCAGTCGGTATAAATGCCTGGGATTCCAAGGTACTCAGTTCATCTCTGCAGGGTAGCAAACTTCAGTGAGAGCGAAGTAATGGGAGCTATTATCATCATTAAAGAAATGCTAAGTTTGGGGAAAACTGGAGATTTGCTGCATGCTGTGCCAGGCCCCTTTGCCAGCCTGTCCCACCCCAGGTGGGCAGCAGCTGTGGCTGAGCACAAGCGACATCTTTGTCACATCTGTGTCACATCTGTGCCATGCCGGTTGGGCTCAAGGCCTCAAACGCCCCACAGAAGCTCTGTGTGGTTCCCTGAGGTGGTGCTACCTGCAGTGGCTCTCAGGGCTTCGCTGCCATATTCCTGGACAGGTGTGTTGCCACGTGTGCTAAGTCCATGAGTGGGCCGTTGGGAGCAGCCCAGCTGAGTACTGACCAAATAACACCAGCTCTTGAACTCATAGAATCACGGAAGCATTGAGGTTGGAAAAGGCCTTGGAGGTCAACTAGTCCATTATCAGTCCATCACCACCATACCTATCAGGTCCACCTACCACCAATACTGCCATTAAACCATCTCCACAGTTCTTGAACCCCTCCAGGGACAGCCTGGCCCGATGCACTATGACTCTTCCTGAGAATAAACTTTTTCTAATAGTACTCAATAAAACTCAATGTTCTATTTGTGACGGCAAAAAAATTGAGGAAATCTTCCAGTCGTGGAACTCCAGACCTGCAGAGCTTGCTGCTCCATGCCCCATGAGCATCCAGCATGTTGAGGTTGGCCCTTGTGTCTTCACCATTGGGAACCAGTTGAGTTCCAACCAGCTGGGTACCAACCACTGGGTGCAAATCGGTATAGGAACTATGGGAATCTTTGAGGGAAAAGCCCGCAGAATAAACTGCTTAATAAACCTCCGGCTACTGAGCAGAATCTCTTAAGAGACCATTCATTGTAAAATAAGTGAAATTTATATGTAAGATTTCGAGAGTATTAATTACACAGGAAGGTTGCAGGGTCTGCATGATTCCGTTAATAGGATCTTCGGGAGAGAGAAATAGACAGGTCTGACACAACACATTAGATTTGTTAAAGGGTCGATGTTTAATTAGTTTTAACTGATGAATTAATTAATGAATTTGCAAATACATGCCCAGGACATGCATTCGATATTCAGAAAGTAGACGGTGGGATTTTGGAGAGAATACTCTTTCACAAAGAGATTGCACTCCTGCCTGAAGTGCACAATTCAACACAGCCGTAACTGCGGATCCCTAAATAGTGATTTCCATAATTACACAATTAAAACAGAAAGGCTCTGTTTAAGGCAGGCAGATATCCTTAATTCTGCTCCGCCACAACACTGTAAAGAGGAGAGAGACGAATCTGATGACGGGCCCAGGAAGCTGCAGCTCCCCCGTAATGCTCAGCTGATGGCTGGGTGTTACGGCACAGCGGAGCCGGGATTTCCTGAGCGAACTCCACGTGCTGCTCTTAAGCACAACTTTAACTTTCCATTTCTTCCGTTTATGCTACTTAGCACGGGGATAACTGCAAATCACTTTAATCTAATTTACCCCCAAATAGCGATGATACATCTCTCAGTATAAACTCCTTCTTAACATAACATCTCTCTAGGAATATCAATACCGCGTACGATTTTTCAATTAAAGCAGAAACTCAACCTTTTCTGTCTGAAGAACATTTTTGTTATCTTTTTCTAAGCTTACAGCACCTGATGTGTGGATAAAGAATCCGTCTTCTGGGGATTTTCAGCTAAATCTATTATTTAAATCCCATTTATTAAGGTTCTTTGCTTCAGTGTCTGAATTTTTCTGGACACCTTTTCCTGCCAAATGCAATCCTCAGCATGGTGTTGAGAAAATACCCCCCGCACACCTGCACAGCCAGCACACACACAAAGCAGCCCTGCACCTCCCAGGCTTCCAGGCTCTTTGCAGCTCAGTGCTTCATCTGCTGCAGTGCCGACGCTCCCCATCACCCAGCGCTGGTGCCCAGGTAGGGCAGTTTGCTCCAGCCCTGCTCACAGCCCCAGCACTGCCTTCAAGAAGGCAGCTGGGCTCCCAGCGTCCCATAAAGGTCTGCCCCATCTGGAGGGCACACAAGGAAGGGTCTACGGCCATCACAGCTCCAAAGTAAGGGCTGAATTTAGGAGCTGACCATTGCATGGCTTGTCTGAGGCAGGAAGGAAGCTTTTGTCGTAGCAGTAAACCTCTCGTGGTCAGCTGCAATGTGCAGTGAAGAGTGGGGAAGGGGTGCCCCACAGCTTGGGACTGCTTGGCTTTGCAGTTTGCTCTGGAGAGGGTTGTGTTCATACAATCTTAATGCTTTTACACCCAAAGGTTTCTTGTTTTACATGGGTAACACACGCACTCATGCTTACAAACACTCCCACACCACAGTGCTTCCTCGCACAATTTGACTGTGCCCAAAGGTTACAGCCCTATCACCAAAGCATTCAGTACAGGGGAGTGAAGCACCACGTGCATCCCACGCTGTGCATCACTTCAGCACTCAGAAAAGCACTGGCATTTCCCTGTACAGGGCTTCACCATCATCACCCAAACAGATCCTCACAGCTCAGCTGCTGAAAATTCAAGACTGATGCAAATGAAGAATGTGTTCATCATCCCCCAGAGGAAAACAATGGAGCTACACCTGCATGCTTCCAAGGATGCAGAAAAGAAGGCTGCCGGGTGACCTCATTGCAGCCTTTCAGTACCTAAAGGGAATTTACAAACAAGAGGAGGTCAACTCCTTACAGAGGTAGATAATGGCAGGACAAGGGGAAATGGATTTAAGTTGGAAGAGGGAATATTTAGATTGGATGTCAGGGGGCAGTTCTTCACTATGAGAGCGGTGAGGTGCTGGAACAGCTGCCCAGAGAGGCTGTGGATGCCCCGTCCATCCCTGGAGGTGCTCAAGGCCAGGTTGGATGGGGCCCTGGGCAGCCTGGGCTGGTGTGAAACGTGGAGGTTGGTGGCCCTGCGTGTGGTGGGGGATTGGAGCTCCGTGATCCTTGAGGTCCCTTCCAATCTGAGCCATTCTGTGATTCTCACCTCCTGCTCCCCACTGTTGTTAGTGCACTATAGGTGCCAAGGCACTGCAGAGGGCAGCTGCCCCTATTGGATGAAGGGGCAAAACTCCAACCCCTGCACACCGCCTGGAGGGCTCTCAGCATTGACCGTGAGCACTCAGAACACCCAGCATCCCAACTGGGGAGGGCACAAAGAGGATGGAAACCTGGAAAATAAGGACCAGGAACAGCTCAGTGATGCCAAGGACGAACACTATCCTACTCTTCCTCTTACATAACCATTGGCAAATATTTCTGAATATGAGCTGAAACGCCTCAGAGTGAAGCAAATAGAGGGCACTGGGGTCAGGAAGAGCGACATGGGGATTTTTTTGCTGGTCTCACAAATATCTTTGCAGATAGGGGTGGTTTATAAATAGCCATTTTGCCATTTCCTGATTGTGGTTTGCCTTATTTATGGCAGCGCACGAGAAGAGCTCAGCACTTTGCTTGGGCACGGGGCTGGACTGCAGCACTTCAGATGCAGAGTTTGAACTCTGGAGAGGGCACCAACACAAACAGGTCCCTTGCTGCTCCTTCAGGACGACCATCAGTGCAGATGAGTGAGCTCTGAGGTGAGATTTAGGACATCATACAATCATAGAATCACAGGATGGCCTGGGCTGAAAAGGCCCACAGTGCTCATCCAGTCCCAACCCCCTGCTGTGTGCAGGTCACCAACCAGCAGCCCAGGCTGCCCAGAGCCGCATCCAGCCTGGCCTTGGATGCCTGCAGGGATGGGGCATCCACAGCCTCCTTGGGCAACCTGTGCCAGTGCCTCACCACAGTGTGTCACATCACAAGCACTGGATTTACTTCTCACGCTATTGATAATTTACTCCTCCAGGGAAATGTGCTGCAGGAAGAGGCTCTTGCAGCAGTGCCTGATGCAGAATTCCCATCACCTGGCCGGGCTTTGCATCCAGGGTCATAACTTCATCCTCAGCTGTACCCTCAAACACAGCTTCCAGGGGCTGTGCCATCTCCCCACCCCACCCAGCCACTGGCCTTCTGCTGCTATCAGGCAGAACTTTGTGCTGTAGTACTCAAACTCACAGGGCACCCCATCATCTCATGACAGATGCTGCGAGGGCTGGGATGCTCACACAGAATGGACACTGTGCTGCCTGCCTTAAAAACACACTGTGGTGATGCACGCAACTACAGAACCACAACTGGTGACCAAGCTTGCAGAGCAGCCCTCTTAGCTACGTCTGCTATGATGATCTTTAGCCATATTAGCGTGGCCAGGACCCCTCCTTCTGCAGCACATGGATGTCCTCCCTGCCGTCCCTGGCAGTGTTCAAGAGGCATCCATCCGGATGAGGAGCTAGGGGGATTGGAGCTTCGTGATCCTTGAGGTCCCTTCCAACCCTGGCCACTCTGATTCTGTGGTAGTAATGGTGATGGGAGGACGGTTGGACTAGATGATCTTGCAGGTCATTTCCAACCTTGTGATTCTATGATTCTACGATGGAACTGGAACAGAGCTGCCAGCCTGGTGCAGCTGCAGAACTTTCTGGAGAACGGTGAAGTTTTGCTGCCCCATTTTGCAGATAGGAAAGCAGAGAAATGTGAAGCTCCCAGGCTGGGAGTGCAGGGCTGCAGGGAGCATTGCTGTGCCCTCTGCCTGCAGCCAGGAGGGGAATATAATGGGAGAACAGACACTGAAAGTCAGGTCGTTTCTGAAGGGGCCGTTCAGCAGCTGTCACCCAGCACAGCTCTGGGGATGCTCAAGCAGTGTAGGTGTGGGTTTGTAGGTGTCACAACACAACCGGGGAGCTCAGGTGCTGACATCAGACCCAGAACCGGCAGCGATGTGACGGCAGCTGGATGGGCAAAGCAAAATTCCACAAAGAAAAGGCCTGCTTGGTTTTCCGGCAGTTTCCCATTTGCTGCTGAGCTTCCACACCCATTCTGTACCCACAGTCAGAAGGCAGGAGAGGATCTGGGGTGGCGGATTGGGTAAGCCAGCATCCCAAACACAACTTTTGTTCTCGTCCTTCCAAATCTTCCTCCAGCTGTATTACACCATGTATCAAACACCACGTTTGGCTGTGTGCACATCCTCGGGGGTCTCCTGTTTGCTCCCATGCTGGGCTGAAAGAGCTGACAGCCCAAGCTTCCATTCCATCCACGCTCATTCGAGAGCCATCTCCCATTCCCACCCTCCCCACCATCTCTGGTGCTTTTATTTAGCTCGGTAACGACACAACCTGATGGTCGAACATTTCAGAGCAAAATCGGCATGAAAACAAAACAAAACAAAATAAACATAAATGTGTATTTTGCAATATCTGGAGAAGCTGTCTTCAGTGTCAGCAATGAGAACGAAGGCAGCGCTCGGCTCCCTCGTGGAGCCTCGTGGAGCCGTGGGGGCTTTGCGGGCCGGGCTGGGGAAAACCAGCAGCGCAGCTAATTTTATTAATACCATTAATAACTATTTTTTGGCAATGCTTCGCAAGGGAGACAAACGCCAGGTAGGCGCAAGATCTGACGATGCGTGCAGCTAGTGCTGAGCGTTTTCCACGGGAGGAAAAGTGCCACTTCTTTAAAGATTTTTTTTTTCTTTTTTCTTTCTTTTTTTTTTTTTTTTTTCCCGTGCAAATTTCGCCGGGCAGCGCTGAGCGCGGCGGGGAAAAAGCGCTTTGGCAGAGGGAGACGGGATGAGTTTCCCGTGAGGATGGAGAAAGGCTCTAACAGTGTGAGAGACTTCTCAAAAACGGGGAGGAGGCGGCACCGCGTTCCGGAGCTTCGGGGCTCCGCGGTGCCGGGCGCCGCGCACGGACCCGCCGCCCGCTTCTCCCCGCAGGGCCGCGCCCGTCCCGTCCCGCGGCGGAGCCGCGGTTCCCCCGCGCCGCCCCGAAATACAACCCGGGGCCGGGAGCCGCGGGAGCCGCCGGGGCCGCTTTTCCTCCCCGCGGCGCGGAGCGGCCCCCAGCTCTCCGGGCGGCGGCCGGCCCAGAGCCGG
>JAPSGF010000020.1:6652946-6676255 GCA_035772895.1 Perdix hodgsoniae | reverse complement strand
TTATTTTTTTTTTCCTCCAAATTGCAAAACCGAAGCGCCTGTGGAGGGTGCTGCTTTTGGAGGATGTTTTTTCCAATTTCAGATTGCTTTCTTTCCTTGCCTGCCCTGCAAAGCCTTCCTGGAGTTTGGGGTGGAAGTCTTTCTTCTTTTTAATCGACGTTGGGCGCAGCGTTGTGCTGTTGGAGGAGTTCAGGGCTGCACGGGGACCGCTTGTTTTTGTAGGGTTGCCCTTGAATAGTGGGGGTCTTGGTATTGATCTTTTCAAAAATAAATAACAAAAGAGCTCTGAAACATGCATTGTTTCAATAAAAAGCAATATGGGAGAGAGGGACCCATGGCCTTTCCACCCAAAAGTGGGGGAGGGAGAGGAAGGGAACGATGAGGTCAACGTTGAGTTTTACCAACCTTGACACAGTCTCCTCTCTAAAATGGGGACAAAATAGCAAGATGGCTGGCGCTGCTCTGGGCTCTGCTCCACAGCTGCTGCAGTTTTTCTTTTTCTTTTTTTTTTTTTCCTTTTTTTTTTTTCTTGAAAAAAAAAGCTTTTTTTTTTTTTCTCTCTCTTTTTTTTTCTTTTTTTTTTCTTTTTCTGCATAAGATTTTTGAACTCTTGGAGTTTTGCAGAGCTGTGGAGCGCTGACGGGTGGCTGCTTTGGAGAAATTAAATTTCAGTCTGGGATGAATTTTCAAATCTGAATCTCAGACCTCTCAAAAGTTTCTGTTTTAATTGGATTTCGCTGTAATTTGATCTTTCTTTGAAATTAAGCTGGAAAATTGAAGGACCCGGGGCTGCTTTCTCCCCTCTCCTCCCATTTATTTTGCATTTCTCAAAGGGGGGGCCAATGAAGGAACTGGGATTCCTCCTGGGGGGAGGAGAGAGCGCTCCCAAATGTCAACTCCACATTTTTTATTTTTGCATTTATTTTCCCCCTCCCCCTCCCGGCCCTCTTCCTGAACCTTTTTTAGCACATACCGGATTAAGGACCACAGTGCACAGAGAGAGAGGGGGCAGAAATTACCCACCGGGTTTCCACGTCGCTTAAAGCAATCCCTGAGTGTGTTTGATTGCTGCTTTCAGGCAGGGAGCCGCAGCGCAGTGCCTTCCCTGGGTTGTTTTACACCAAGAATCCCTTCCTCGCCCCCCACATTTCACCCACTCTATGGCTGTACCAAAAGAAGCTGCTTAGCTTCAATTTTTTTCTTTTTTTTTTCTTTTTTTTTTTTTTTTTTTTGCAAATTTTAATTTTAATTTATTTATTTTAGGTTTCACTCATTTTTTTCCCCAAGCAGTGCCTTTTGCTGCTGCTTTTTCTCTCCCCTTCCAACACCCTCACCTGGAGGTTTGGGCTTGCTCCCTTGGGGGGTGTGGGTATTGGGGGTGGGGGCAGGGTTGAATTGAATTAGAGGTATATATTCCCATTTCGGGTCACAAATGGCACGTTTGAGAATTTTATCTCCGAAGTTTCTCGTGGTCTCTTTAAATATCAGAATTGGGGCTGTTTCTGTGCACTGTGATGAGGGTGAGCAGGCAGTCTGCAGGTGGTGCTTCGGGGTTTGGGATGCGGTGCCATGGTGCTGGGCTGCAGCTCATGGGGATGCACTTCAACTCCCTTAACTTTAATTGGTTTCATTTGAACAACGGCTCCCATCATGTGTTCCGCTGGTGATAGAAAGCCACAATTTCAGTTACAGGGGGGTTTCTCAATCTAGACTTGCTGCATGCTGTTGTCCTTCCAGAAGGACCCTCCTCCTGGTTGCTGGTGTTTTTTTTCCCCACAATTTCTCAATTCAGTCTGCTTTCAAAGGATTTTTTTTTTACTATTACGTTTCTTTGGGGAATGTTGATTAATATTAATCACTTTAAGTGATGTGAAGTGAAGGAGCCACCCCAGCACAGCGATACCAGCACAGCTCAGTGCAGGACCGACCAAAAAGAAGAATTTCGAGTACCCGGTCCTCAGCGAGGGATGAAAATAGGCACAACATTATTCAAGTCGTAGATAATATTTACATGAGCACTGTATAAAATGTTACAATCCAACTCGCAGAACTCTGGGATGATTTAAATACATTTCACTGCCATAATGCTGTGAGTGGCATTGGTCTCAGTGCAATCACGTGGGCCGGTGATGCACAGTCAGTTCTCAGTTACACAAGCACAGCGCTGAAATTAGGGCTCTATAAATTAGATTTAATTAATTTTTAAAAAATTTTGTTTTGGCAGCTTGCACTGGGAAGGGTTTGGGGTCTGTGCCCTGAAGGTCATATAGGTTTTGGAAGCAGTGCAGCGCGGGGCAGAAGGATAACAGCCACAGAACTTGTATGGCCCTGCTGTGTGTGTGAGGCTTGCTGGGTGTGCAGCAGGATGTGCAGGCTGGGTCACACTGTTTTCTGCTGGTACTGCCCAGAGCACTTGGAGCTCTGCTCCATGAGCTGCTCCAGTTCTTGCTTGGTCCACGCAGACAATTGTTGCGTGCTGATTCTGCTGCTTCAGGAGTGGAAAACCCTAATGTGGATGGGGTTGGTCACACAGTGGTGCCCAGCAACGTGACTTTGGCATCTTGTTGTATGCAGAAATAGGCTCTGATGTAGAGGGGGGCACAAGCAGTGGCTGAAAGCACCTTCTCAGGGCCTGCAAGCGTGGCCTGAGGTTGTGGTCCCTTTTTGGTAAGGAGCACAAAGAAATGGAGCTGGGAGATGTTCATTTATTGTAATCTCTAATTTTCTGAGCTGTTAAAACTGCAGTGTTAAGTTCATTTGAAATTGTGCATTCAGTTTGGGTGTACTGTGTTTTCTAAGGAAGAAGTTTCTAATTTTTAAAGGTGTTTTATGGATTAATTGCTAGTCATCTGCCTCCCTTTTGCTTTTGTTTAGTTCCTTGAATGTCTCTTGATTATTCTGTACTATGTGATGCCAATTTAGTGGTTAACTGGTATGCAAACTACATCTGGACGTGTTGACTTTGCATTAACAATCATTGATTTGTCTGGGGCAAGGGAATAGAAATGAATGATGCTGTTTACCGTGGATAGTATGTGAAAAATAACCATTTGCAACGTACCTTTCATCGGTGGCATGCAGCACTGGTGCAACTTGTCACAGTGGCTCTGCCTCATCAGCAGCCACGTGAGAGCTGAATTTTTAAGCTTTAGCACCAGGAGGGGGAAAGAGACGCAGGGAAGCAACCACAAAGCCCTGAGTTCGGGCAGTGCTGGGACACCACTCAGCCATAGGGTTGGGGTTTGGGTGGTGCTGTGTGGGGTTGGGCTTGGTGATCCCTGTGGATACCATTCAACTTAGGATATCCTATGATCTCATGAAAATACTCGTACACATTTATTCCCTTCAAAAGAAAGGAATGGCTGGAGGACCTTCCTGAGCAGCGTGTTCCTTCCCAAGTCATGCTCTAGAGACATCAAACTATTTATGAAGGTAGTGTTTCCTTCCCTTGGTGGTGTTGGTTATTTACACCTTGAATCTTCCTTCTCCTCCTGCAGCCCTGGGCCTTGTCTGCTGTGCTGTTGGTGGGAATTTGGTCCTGTTGGACGTGAGCATTGGCCTTTTCCTTGGTCTTCAGTCGGTGAGCGTGGCTCTTGGCACACAGGAGTTGCCGTGCTGGACTCTGGAATTTGCATGTGCCAGCTGGATACCAAAATGATGGATATAGGTAGTCTCCTGAGATGTGGATATTGTGCCCTCACAGTATTTAGGGTATAAATGCATGTGTAAGAAAGCATTGCTGTAGAGATGTTTCTCATGCAGAGGCCTTTTGGGGGAGGGTGCAGCATTAAGGCTATGAGTGGTGTAGAAGCAACTCTTGATGTTAGCAGTTTTGGGTCTGCACCCCTGCTTAAAGCCGGTGCAGATGTGGAATAAGTTTTCATAGAGTCATAGAATCATAGAATTACTCAGGTTGGAAGGGACCTCAGGGATCATCAAGTCCAACCGCAGCCTAACCATAGTGCCGAACTCTAACAACCCTCTGCTAAATCATAGCTCCGAGCACCACATCCAAACGGCTCTTAAACACATCCAGGGATGGTGACTCAACCACCTCCCTGGGGAGCCTATTCCAATGTTTAACCACCCTTTCTGTAAAGAAGTGTTCCTAATGTCCAACCTAAACTTGCCTTGGCGCAACTTGAGGCCATTTCCCCCTGTCTTGTCACCTGTAACCAGTGAGAAGATACCTACCCCGCTCTCACTGTTTTGTGCTCTACGTTTAATTGTTTTGAGGGGGCAGCTGATGGTCAGTTGGCTCTGGCATGTCATGCTGTTGTACTGAAAGCCTCTGCTCCAGCTGGGATGTTGTTAGGTAGCTCAGAGAGTGGAAGCGTGGCAGTTACACAGCTCCCCGTGGAAGTCAAGGCGTTAGTCTCGGCAGCTGTAGGTGGGTCCAGATGACTCCTGGATGGGGTCAGGGCAGTGCTGGAGGCAGTGTGGCTGGTTTATGGTAGATGTGCTGGATTGCTGTGGGGCGGTCATGCACAGTGTGTTTTGGTGGTGGGACCAGTGTCACCACAGCCGGTGTGCTGCTGGAGCAGCTCTTCTCAGGAGCCTTTCTCCTCAGTTTTTTCTCTAACCTGTATTGCCAGGGCACTCCTTAATATGCATGTTAGAAAGGCTTATCTGGTGCACTGTACCTGTAAAGATTTAATTACATAGGCAAGGTTCCTTGCTTGTAATTTACAGTACTGCTGTTTGTTTCATGTCTATATTTGGCTGGCATAACTTGAAAAATGACGCTGGAAGTGGAAAAGCAATGACTGGAGATGATGTGTATCCTGATGCTGGCTGACAAAGGGGAGAAGCCAATATCAGCACGCAGAGCGGGGGGGGGGCTGCTGACGCCATTGAGGAGCCATTGTGTGTAGGAGGAATCAATACCTGTGTGTATGGTTATGCATACAGACGTGTCTGGGAGGCTGGCTGTATCGATGGAGGATGGAGGCCTCTGGGGAGGCTGGGCACTGCCCGGGCCTTTGGCACTGTACTGGTCAGGCCTCAGGTTGTAAAGGCAGGGGCTCGGTGAGCTTCGGTATCCTGGGTGTTGCTCAGACGTTGGAGATGGTATTGCATGAGGTTCAGCATCTCGGCAGGGGACAGAAGTAAATCACAAAGGGCCGGTAGGATGCTCAGAGGCTGGAGCACCTCTGTGAAGAAAGGCTGAGGATCTGGGGGCGTTCAGCTTGGAGAAGGGAAGGCTGAGGGGAGACCTCATTGCAGCCTTCCAGTACTTGGGGAGCTCACAAACAGCTGTGCTGTGATTCTGTGGAACCCAAGCCTCCTTGCCAGCAGGCTCAGCAGCTCTGCGAGGCACTGCCGCGTCCTCAGGCCTCTGTTCACAGTGCTCACTGCAGTTCCGTTTTGCTGGGTGTATTCAGGCTGCGAGTAATATTTCGAAAGTTAATTTTTTCACTCCATGTGGGTGTAGGTGTCCTTCCCTGTCTGAAAATAACAGCAGAAGCAAAGTTTTCAGCAGAACTTGGGTGTGCTTGCGTTGAAGGCCCGTCATTTAGGTTCTGCTTACAGCGTGGGGAGAACGATTTTAGTATAAGCGTTGCATTGCTCTAGGCCTATTTATGGAAGTATTAAACCTCAGTGCTCAAAACTCTGCGGCCAGAGCCGGCAGTGCTGTGGTGCAGGAGGGCTGCGGGGAGCACAGAGCGGGGCGGCCGTGAGGAGCGCTCCAAAGCAGATCCCAGAGGTGTCTGTTTCGATGATTTGTCTTTGTTGTTGTTACTATTTTAGCTATGATTCCTTGTATTTACACTGCTGGGTGTACTTTGGGACCAGAGCTGAGATGACCTTAGCCATTGTGCACGAGCTGCCTTGGTAGAGCCATGTGTAGCATGAAACTCAAAGGGTGGCTGCAGATGTTGGGGTGTAAAGCTGTCACTCGAGGTCTTCAGTCTGGGAGCTGCAAATGTACAGCTTTTGCCAGCATTCCTGATAACTCATCATTTTGAGGATGAGAAGGAAGAGTTGTAAGAATAGTGAATAATTGTTTGCTGGAGACAGAATACCTTCTCAGATTTCTGCATGCATTTTTGAAACCCATGTGGAGAGGCACAGCTGGGTTTGGATCATGGCACATGGTGGAGGAGACCTGGAAGCCCCTTTGGGAATCATGGAATTGTTTGAGTTGGAAGGAACCCCTAAAGGCAGTCTGCTCCCAGTCCCTGCAGTGCACAGGGACACCCACAGCTCCAGCAGTGCTCACAGCCCCAGCAGCCCGAGCTTGGCTGTCTGCAGGGATGGGGCACCACCACCTCTGTGCAACCCGTGCAGTGCCTCACTGCCCTGAGCAAAACAAAACTTCTCCCATACGTCTGGTCAAAATCTCTCCTCTTTTAACTGTAAACCATTTCCCCTTCTGTTATCACAGCAGACAAAGCTAAGGAGTCTGTCCCCTCCCTTCTCACAGCCCTGTAGATGCTGACAGGCCGCTCTCAGCTCTCCCACAGCCTTCTCTTCTCCATGCTGCACAGCCCCAGCTCACAGCCTGTCCTCGCACGGAGGTGTGCCATCCCTTGGTGCATTGTTGTATCCCTCCTTTGGACGTGTTCCAGCAGGACTGCACGTGTGGGTGCAGTAATCATTGGGATTGCTCTGAGCATTCTGGTGATGCCATCAGCAGGAGCCCATGCTGGGATCTCAAGGTGCTCGAGTGAATCCTGGGGACTGCAGTGCTGACAGTGACATCTGGAATGGGTGAAGGCCAGTGGTCAGTGGCCGTTACGCTGCAGGGATGGACATGAGCTGCTGGGATCGATGCAGAATTAATTTTGGCTCTTTTTTTTTTTTTTTTTTTAATGTTTGGGCTGTTTCACAGCATGTGGCTTTGGTTTTCTGTTGATGGTTAATGCCACCATACTGCATACTGAGCTGAGGGAGGGAGGGATATTTTTACCTTCTTATCTGTCTTTATTTCAAAGATCTATAAGCTTGGCTGGGTGGTGATAAGAGCGGTTAGAATTAGCATTTCTCCTGAATTGTGCTTGGTAGGGTGTTGCCACAGAGGTGGCCCTGGAGGGGGACCCGCCGTTCCCGGGGTCAGGAGGCAGAGTGTGTCTGCAGCAGGTTGGTGGGGTTGGGGTTGTGATGTGTGGTCTGAGGGTGGTGATGCAATTCCTGCTTCTAGAAGTGGGTTATGGATGTTGGAGGGATGTAGGAATGAGTGCGTTGGACGTGTTCTCGCCATTTGTAGGTGAGAAAAACCATCTCCAAATTGACAAACACAAGAGTCCCTCTTCCTGAAACCTTGCATGTATTTAAATACTTTTTTTTTTTTTTTTTAACATCTTAGTTGGTTTATTTGCTAAACAGTAAATTTACTGAGGATGGGCCATTGCTTTTGATTTGTGATAATGTTGTGTAGATAGCAGTCACACATTGTGAGTGTTTGTCTAATTCATGTATGTTTGTGCTTTCCTCTCTTAAGAGATCTCTGGCCTTCCTATTCCAGCATAAACAGTACTTGAGTTGCAGTTCATTAGGTGATATTTAAAATGTATAAAATGAAACGTTCCCGTCTACCTTAAGCAGACATATGTCTACGTTTTACAAATTAACCTAATTAAATATATATGTAGAAATCTATGATCCTCGGCTCCTAGCAGAAGATATGCAATTAGCATCCATGGAGCCAGAAAGGAATTTTCCATTTGTGTCTTGACTTTTCCTCATAGGATGTGCTTTTTTTTCTTTTTTTCTTCCAATGCTTCAAATTTTATTCTGCTTAGGAATTCACATAAGGGCTCATCCTGCAGGGATTTCTGCTCGTGGTTCAGTTTCCCCACAAGTATTTTGACTGAAGTCATTAAAATGGTACCTCAGTCCTCTGCTTCAGCCTATCCCTTTGACTCTGCAGGACAGAGGATTTAATTTTGTTAACAGAATATTATCATGGGGAAAACATCATTCTGGAGGAAAAATGGCACTAGAATATTTACATTTTTCAAGCCTCTTCCTTCCTCCCACCCAAAAATAGAAAAAAAAGTTATCTGTCTCCTCTGGATTTATGTAATTTTCAAGTGTTAGGCCAGCATTGTTTCCAAAACACAGAGGCCTTCCACCTTAACTCCCTCTATGGCAAAAGGGCTCTTGTGCAATAAGTACAAGGAATATATTCCCTTAATACATGCTTTCATACAGAATGGTTCTGGCACCAGAAGTAATACATTTTAGTTTCTTTTCTGCCAAAGTGTTTTTTTTTCTCTTTTATTAATTTAGGTTTGATCGTGTTATAATAGTTTGTTATATAAATAACCATTTGGTGTATTTTGCATCTCAATAGTTGAATGAATTTATTAACAAAAAGCCTTTCTTCCCCTATAAACATCCCCACTGTTACCCAAAGGCACTCCTTCCTAGCAGAACCCACGAAGGGAATGACGTTCCCAGCTTAGCTATTTTAATGATCCCACAAACCAAAAAAAGCCGTAGGAATTTTTTTTTCAAAAGCAAATTGCAGAAACTTTTTTTTTTTTTTTTTTTTAAAGCCATCATAACTTCTAAACTTTTTGCCCAGTTATTTTTGTTAGGTTTTCCACGTAGTCATAACAGCGAGCCGTGAACTCGCTGGGGCTGTTCTTTCTTTTTGGGGAAGGTGTAGGGCTTTTAAACTTGACCCCAAATGGAGCAGAACTGACTCAGAGAGCATCCTCTTTGGATGGAGGCTGTGGGGCTGCGCACCCAGCAAACACGCAGGCTCCATTACAAACTTCTGTGCAAGGACTATGAATAATTTTCACAAAGAAGGTGAGATGTTGGATCATAACCATTTTTCCCCTCTTGGACACCTCTGCAAATTCATCCCCCTGCATTTTCCTTTAACTTTCTGCCCCGCTGCCTTGCACTGGCTGTGTTTTGAGGCCTTGTGGAAAGTTTGCTCCAAGCACATCTGCAGATGTGCCTCTGCAGGAGCTTTCTGCTCCCCATGCTGTCTCAGGTTGGTGCTTGGTGGGTGGGTTCTCTCACTCCCCCTGGATGTTTTTATGCCCTCTGCCATGGGGTGAAACCTTCTCACGTGGTTGTCAGGCTTTGGTTTGTGTTGGTTGAGTGGCAACCAACTTTGTAAGTTAGAAAGGAGTTTGCAGCACTGTCTCCCAGGTTTTCTTGTGAGCCTACAGCTTTGGCAGTGAGTTCTGTAGGGCAGGACCTGCCTTAGACCTGTGTCTGTTGTGGGACAGATGCCTTATTAATATTAACTTCATTTTCTACTCCATCAGGTACAGCACACAGTGGTTTCCTTCTCACCTCTGCTTCACAGCACTGCACCAACCCTGTGGATGCTCCTCAAGCCTCAGCAGTGCTGCAGGCCATCGTTAAGGGGGGTTTTCAGCAGCCTGGCATTACTGAGCACTGAGAGAAGTTATGTGCTCACTGTGGCTGCCATTTATTTCAGTAAAGAGGAGCACAAAAAGGGTTTGCTCTTCCAGTTCTCTTTCTGCAGTCATGTTTGAGGCAGGATCACCAGAACTCTTTATGGTGCTGTGGATTTGGCAGTTTGTGTTGGTGCCTTCTCTGTTCCTTTGCTAATTAATTGTTTCATTTGCTGTGCTGGCCACCATCAGGCTCACACTGCTGGAGGAGGGCTCTCAGCAGTTCCTCAGTTGCTTTTGTGAATGCTAATGGCTAATTTAGATGCTTTTATTTTGTGCGTGTGATTGGAGTTGCTTTTCCCTGTATGTATTGCTTTGCATGCATCCATGCAGAATTTCATCCTCTCTTTTGCCACCCACTTTCCTGCATCATGTGGTCATTCTGCTGCTTGGCTTGGCCTCAGGAGCATCTTGTCCATAGCCTTGGTGACTCCTCATCCCTTTCTCCACGTCTCACTTGGTGCACTGAGCAGGTGTCTGCCTGGTCCTGCTGACAGTATCAGATATTCCTGCCCTTTATTCTCTTTTAATCGGTTGTTAATCAATGGGATGATTTCTTTCTATCTTTTCTGTGCATATGACAGCACTGTGGGTGCACCTGCTGTTTCTAGAGGAAACTCGGCTGAGACTTGGAAATTTGGATGGGTTGCATCTCTCACTCATTCTTTTCTACTTGCTCATCCATCCTTTCCAGCCACTCTAGTAGTTCTGTGAGCTGTGGCTGTCTGCAGAGCTGTGCTCGCTCCTGTTGTGTCCTGTTTGTCAGATATTCTGTTAGAAGTAACTCTTCAGCTACGGAACCCAAGTTCTGCAGTTGGATTCTTTGGATCTCTCCTGCAACCCTTCTAAAACCTTGATCATAGTATCATAGAAAGGCCTGGGTTTTTCAGCCCAGGCCCACAGTGCTCACCCAGCCCCAACCCCCTGCTGTGTGCAGGTCACCAACCAGCAGCCCAGGCTGCCCAGAGCCACATCCAGCCTGGCCTTGGATGCCTGCAGGGATGGGGCACCCACAGCCTCCTTGGGCAACCTGATACAAGTGAGTTTGTGGTAGGTAAGCAGTTGTAGCTTCATGTCTTTAAGGCTTTTGAACAGATACTGTCTTGCCCTGTTGTTCCTTAATTTTGTTAGGTAGGTTTACTTCCTCTGGTGACCCTGTAGTGTGAGGTGGATCCTCTTGTCATTCCTGATGAAGGAAAGAATCCAGAAAGGGAATTCCTGAGCCCTTTCCCTGGTGCAAAGAAGTTAAATTTTCAGGCTATGGTTTTGCCTTCATTCGGTGCTTCATTTATACCAGAATCTGACTTGTGATGCTTATGTGCTTGATTTTGTTACTATTAAAAATAATTTTTATTCCTTTAATGACCTCTTTCTCAAAAATCCTTTCTTTTTTTCATTGGCCTCCAATGGCTTTAAATTTAGCTTCAGTGTGTTTACATTCTTCTGTGAGTGTGTTTTTTCTGTTTTTTAATGGCTCTTTCTACTCTGCTGTTTTAACCAAACTTTGACAGGTGAAAACTGTCCTCACCAAGTTCTCCATCTCACCTGCTGCCTCTCACCTTTTGAACTGCACCAGTGACCGACCTTTTAACAAATTCTCCCACTTAAGTTTCCTCTTCCTTAGTTAAATCTTAGCTGAATGTACTTTGTTGCGTGGTTTTTGTGTTGGGAAGAGTTTGGGTTTGAGGTGCTGGGGCACTGCAGCAGATCTGGGCCTGTGGTCGCCCCTCCTGGCTGCTGGGGGTAGGGAGTAGCCGTGTTCAGTGGTGGAGGGAGGGCCTCCAACACGTGGCTTCCTCCTGCTCATGCCATGGGTGGCCACGTGGGACTCAAGAACGTTTGCATTTCCTGAAGGCATCATGCAGGGAGGTGAGATAGAGCATCCAGAGTGTTGCTCTTGCAGCAGTCAGGTCTCCTAGAACATCAGCAGACAGAACTGCAGCAGCAACCCACAGCCATTCTGGTCTTCTGTGAGTAAATGCAAACGCCATCCCCTGCTCACCAGTGCTGGAGCTGTAGCAGGGTTTGGGATGGGCTGTGGGCTGTAAGGATGCACTGCAGTCCTTGGCCGTGTTCTCCTCCACTGGGCTTCACTCTGCAGTCAGCTCCATCACTGCTGTGTAGTTGGAACACGGACTGCAGTGCGTTGAGTCTTTTGTTTCCTACCTGAGTTTTATAAATGTCTATAAAATTTTTCAAGGATGCAGTACGCTCATGACCTCATCAATAGAAAATGCTTTACTTAAATTGGGCGTTCTCCTGTTCCTGTTGATTTTCTCAGGCTGTCTTTTAAATAGTCCTTTCTGTGCTGGCATCTGTTTTCATTTTGGCTTTGTTGGAGTCCAGATCTCTTGCAGGAGCTCCATCTCCTTTGGCGTGAATCTTGGGACCCTCATCCCCTGCCTGCACCCTCTGGAGAGGCCTCAGGATTTCAGGGGTGCCATGTTGGTCCTGGGCTTTACTTTACCCCAAATGGTTTATTTCATTTCCAGGATCTGTTGTCAGTTCTGGTTTTAAGATTGCTCTGAATCCGGCATTCCCCTATCCTTCTACCCCCACCATGCCAACACCTAGTAAGTAGTAAAATAAGGAGATAAAAAAGAATAAAAGGAAGGGATGACAGCTATCCTTGAGTTAGAAGTTATCAAGTGCAGAAAATTGATAAAGGAAGTTAGGAAAAAAAAAAAAGCACAAGGGAAAAAATCTGCGACTGTCACTGCAAAGAACAGAAAGAAAATATATCAGGAACAAAAGAAATTCTAATAATGGTTTGTGTAGACTTATCACAACTGAGGAGAGCTAAAACGCATAATAAAGCAGAAAAACTAGACATGTTTAATAAATATTGCTGTTCACTATTTGTAAAGAAGAGGTGGGATGTATTCGTAGTGTGTGTGCAGAAGGGTCTGCTGCTAAGCAGGGGGTGCTGAGCTGGGAGCTGCGGGAGCATTTCCAGCTGGTGTGGATGGATGTTGTACACAGGGCACTCCTGGGGGGGGTGGCTGTTGTGCTTCCTTTTTTATTTTATTAATTTTAAAAATCCACTTTTGGGTATCTTGAGACCATTCCAGAAAAGTTGGCAGATGCTGTTGCCACCTCGTCTTAGCATGGCGTCAGCCTGGGGACAGCAGAGCATGGTGTGCACAGAGGGCTGGGAAGGAAGCGATGGGAATGTCGAACAAACTGAGCTCATCTGTAACAGCAGTGATGGAGGCTGTGCTGAGTGCATGGGGAAGCACTGTGATGTCACACAGCATCTGGCTCCAGCAGCCCCTTGTAACATCACACTTGTGTGGGACAGGAGCCGGAAGGCTCAGGGGTACCCTGGAGGCTCAGTGGGGACATGTTGGTCACCAGTTGTCCCAAGGGGCCCGTGGGCTCCTGGGGTTCCATCAGGTAAGCTTTGTGGGGTTTGGAGAATCCTAGGATTTGTGTCTTTGGAGGTGATTGCCCAGAGAGGCTGTGAATGCCCCCTCTATGGAGGCATCCAAGGCCAGGCTGGATGGGGCTGTGAGCAGCCTGGCCTAGAGGGAGGTGTTCCTGCCTATAGCAGGGAGTTTGGACTAGATGATTTTAAGGGTTCCTTCCAACTCAGACCATTTTATGAGATCCTGTGGGATCCTTTAGGGATGGAGACAGGACAGAGCAGAGATCCCAAAGCAGCCTTGGGGTAGGAAAGGGACGTGGCTGCAACACAGGCAGCGACACTGAGCCCCTGGGAACGGGGCAGTGCAATCTGTGCTTTGTGAAAACCACGACCATCTCTTTTCTTATTGCTTATGCATTAATACAATATCTCTATTTCCAATTTTTAAGAGATGTTGAAAAGTTGGAGAAGACACAGACTGTGTGGTTGGAGTGAAGCAATCCAGCGAGCCAGGGAAACAGTCATTGGTGTTTGTTCTGAGGCATTTTGGGGCATGTACCAAATCTTGGGAAACCCTGACAATAAGAGTGAACAAAAATTTCACTTGTTGATTCCGTCTTCATAGAGCTGGTTCTCTCTGGGGAAAAAAAAAAAAAAAAAAAAGCAGGTACCAAATAGCTGTTCATTTTAGCAGACACAAAGCGAGGAACAATACCTGGAAGCTGAATCCAAATGTTCAGATGACAAAATGAAGAAACGAAAATATTTTTACGAGCTGGAGGTGAAAATTTGGAGCAGCAGGGGAGATTGGCCATTAGAGCAAACTACCAAGGGAAAGTGTGGACACTGCAGATCTCGATGTCTTCACTTATTCTCTCCATCCATGGAATACGTGTTTCAGTGCTTTCTGGCAGAGCTGAGTGGTTAGAAGGGAGAATTGCTGTTACGTTATAAAGAATGGCTATTCTGTGGTTTAAACAAAAGATCTCGCTCTCTGTCCCTCTCTTTTGGTATCCTGTTTCCCAGTGTCCAGCAGCAGATGGCCAGGGAAGGATTATAACGAACAGAGAAAATATTGAGTGAGCCTTTAATATACTCCTGTTGGATAATGGTGTGGGGACTTCCCGAGCCAGAGCCTGTCTGAACCTCTGTCATTAGCGAGAGAAACTCAGTTACTGCTCCCTGCATCCAATGTGGTGCTTGGAAGAGCTCCTGTTCTCCAAAGCGTGCAGTGCTCCTCAGTCTGCCGCACCAAAGGTGGATGTTTGTCATCACGCCACAGCCATGGCCTGCTTTTCCCCACAGGAGTTGTTAGTGGAATGCGACATGAATTTGCAGTTTCTTTAGGTGGACCCAGTATTACCCTCTCTTCCAAACCCTCGGGGTGCACCCGCTGCGCACGTGCTCCTCCCAGCATAGAGCCATGGGCTTACGGAATGGCTTTGGTTGGAGGGGTCCTTGAAGGCCACCCACTACCAATTAACCCACTCATCCCATGGGCAGGGTTGCCCACACCAGCTCTGTTTGCCCACGGCCCATCCAACCCTGCCTTGAGCGCCTCCAGGGATGGACACCCACAGCTCTGGGTAACGGTGCTGGAGCCTCACTGCCCTCTGCAGAAAGGATTTTCCCCTCACATCTAACCTAAATCTCCCCTCTTAGTTTAAAGCCGTTCTTCTTTGTCCTGTCACTATCAGATCATGTGAAAAGTCGGTCCCTCTCCTGCTCATAGGGTCACTTCAGATGCTGGAAGCATAAGCTGACGCGTGAAACCAAAGTGCAGGCAACTGTTTTCTTCCACTTGGTAGAGATGTTAGTAACGAAAGCAATAGGTAACCTCCTGTAACTGAGCACAAAAGGCTGTGATTCTGTGATTCTGTTTGTTTACCTTTTCTGGCAGGAAATGATAATGAATAAGTTAGTTAGGGAGCACATGGGACGCGGTCGTTAATAATCTGCTTAATATTCCTGATACGGGGATGGTGGGCGTAGCACAGAGGGAAGCGTGCATGCAGCACTGTATCTCAGTATGGATTTTTCCTGATGGCCTGGAGGAGGCTTTGCTCCTTCATGCAGATGGGAGGGAGGTGTATTGGAGAAAGAAACGGGAGGTATTTGCAAACTGTTGTAGAGATCAGAGAGGGTATTTCCCCCGGTTAACTCCGAAATCAGGCAAAAAGCAGCGAGTGAGCTGAGGTGGCTAAATGGAGATGTAAACAGTATTAGAAACAGTGAGCAGTAGGCTTTTAAGGAGTATAAACAGTCTGCAAAGGAGGAGGATAGGAAGATCTATTAAAATAAGCAGAAGGCAGTTAAAAGGATAATTAGGAAGGCAAAAAGAAATAGAGAAGATCTAATTGCTGAGAATATTTTGACATCAAAGGGTTCTGTCGATGTATTCAGAGCAGACAGAAGCTAGCAGAGGGAACTTGTCCACTGAAGATGAGGACGGCAGCTGGAGGCAGGAGACCCGTAACTGAGCTGCTTAGTGCCTCTGGGAGCTGATGGGCAGACAGTGCACGATCTGACCAGTGTTGTGTGCCGGGAGCTCCATCATCAGTGAAGAGAGCAGCGCAGCACCTGGGCCCGTGCATTCTGGGGGTTGTTTCTGAGCTGGGAGGTGTGAGCCGGTGCCCGAGGAGCTCGGGGAGTCATTGCGCAGCGCCAGGACCTGCCTGCTGCCTGTCCTGGGTGGGGGTGACCTCGTGCACAGGCTGGTCTGAAAGGCTGAGGCTGTTTGTGAGATCTTTACAGCTGTCAGATGTAGATCTGTGTGTGTGTGCATATGTTTGTATATGCTTTGTGTGTGTGTGTGTGTGTGTGTGTATTTATATATGTATACATATACATTTTTACTGGAGCACAAAAGTCATTTGGAAGTGGACGTTTGGAGGAAAAATGGCCATTTTGTGTACGTGTGTTTGCTGTGTGCTCCGCCTCCCAAACTCTGCCTGCGTGAGCTGAAGTGGCGTGTGAATAACAAAGGTAACGCCGCAGATGAGATGCTGTCTGGACGGAGCCTTGCATGTAAAAATCTGGAGACAAATTAAGCGGGACCTCCATAAGGTCACTGCAATGGCTTTCCATGGTTTGTGGAGGAGTCCCGGACCTTTGATCAAAGTTGCTTTTCTCAGAGAGCAGCCCTTGCAGCGGAGCCAAAGTGCCACACACTCCTTGGTGTACGTAATTAAAAGCTATCATCTATCCTGACGCAGCGCTGCTGGTTAGTGTTTTGCTTAGGAGGATGGGTTGGCTTGAATTTCAACAAATTTGGGAGGAAATGAGCAATATGTCAAGTGGCTGCAGCGTGCAGCTCTCGGGCTGTGTTCCTGGGGTGCTGTGGTTGCACGGGCAGTGCCTCACCAATAGGCTGAGTTTCTGTGTCAGCGCGTGCCGGGTGACTGCTGGCACATCTTGAAAGTGGGGTGGAATTTGTCTCATTGGGAACACGACCAGACCCATTGTTCCCGCATTACAGCTTGTCCCTTGGAACATTAAAGCACTGACACGGAGCCTCGCAGCCTGGTTTAGCTGGGGGCTGCCATCTCCATCTGCTTGGATGAGGCATCCAGCTGTGCTGCTGCTGCTGCTGCACGAGCTGTGCTCCGTGCTCTTGGCCTGCAGAAGCCGGTCACCGTTCCCTTGCACGTCCCCTCCTTGCATTGCAGGTGGTGGGACGGCAGAACCCTTCCTTAAGGAGCCGAGCAGCGGTAGCTCCTTGAATTCTAACTTCAAGCTACTGCTGTAACCGGTTGATCCGTTTCGTGATTTTTTTTCCAGTTTCTTTAGTGGGATGGTGTTCTTTAAGCTGTTACACTTTTAATGGAGTAGGGAAATGTCCTAAGTGCTGAGGGCTTAAGCTTTCAATGGGATTTGAGAGGTTTCGTATTGAATGTTATTAGCCCCGATAAGAAGTTATAGTCTAGTGAGTGTAAGAGTTCTCCATGCAGAGAAGGAGCTTAGTGCCGATACGCGGCAAGTTCCAGCAGGTCTGGAGTGGTTGTTTTTCATGTACACACACTGTTTTAATATTAAACCCCTTTATTTTCACCTGCATTAAGTGCTAATGAGACCGGGGTGTCGTTTGGGCTGAATGGAAATAAAGCAAGACGAGGGCACGCCGCATCTGTCATCTTGCTCCGTTTCCCCTCTTGCCTCAAATCTGATATCCTTCAACTTTATGTTTCATTCAACCAAATTACGATCAGAACGAAATGGTAATGTAACTCAAGCGGGGAAAAGTTCAAGTAAAAAAAAAACCAACACCACAATGTGCAGGAGACAGTCGTGTAAAAAGTAATGTAGATCTTGAGGAAAAGCTTTTATAATTCAGCAGATGTCATTGGCAGCAGAGGGGGCTGTGTGCTGTACTGGAGGGGGAAAGGAGGGTCAGAGTCCCAAAGCCATCAGCCCAGGCAAGGAGGAGACAAAGGAGGGAGACACAGAGGGGGGTGGTTTGCTGCTGAGCTGTGGGTGCCGTGCCGAGGCTGTGCTGGAGCTGGCACTGCTGCTGTTTTCAAATCACAGCTCTCTTTGGAGTGGAAAGTGAACATATTGCCTGTGAGTGTGGCTGCAGCAGAAGACCCGTGCTTGTTCCAGCTCCTCAGAGTGTGTTTATGAGGTGCAAACTCAATATCGGTAAATTGCTTGGATGGAGGATGAGAAGACCTCGGAGCCAGCCTGCAGATCTTACAGGGTGTGGAAGTACGGGACCTCCAATCCCTGTCTCTTACACAGCCTGTTAGACCAGGGCTGCCTTGTAGGAAAATTGGGAATACATGCAGTGTACCTAATGAAAACCTGAAATTTTGGCAGACCTGGCCTTGAGTTCTTTGCCTGCCCCACCGAGCAGTGGCAGGGCAAGCCAGCCAACCCGCTGTCCCCAGGGGTGTGCTGGCTGTCAGACTGGTGGTGCTGGCTGCCTTCCCTTGGGGTCAGAAGGAGCCAGCAGGAGGTAATGGGCTGCACCTAAGCAGAGGCTGTGCCTGGAACAAGATGTGGCTCAGGTGTAGAGGTTCGGTAGTTAAGCGGTGGGAAGGAAGCAGGAGGGCTGGTTGTGTGGCTTGGCTTCCATGTGCAGCAGTGCAAGACTTTCTTTCTTTATTATCTCCTCCCCTAATTCATTGCATGTAAGGGGAAAAAAAATCTTAGAGAAAGTTTCAGATGCCGTGACCTGTTTTTTCTCCTCCTCATGGAAGATAATTGAGAGAGGAAGCTTGAAAATGAGATTATGTTTGTTGTCTAGACTGAGTGAGAGCATCTTTCCTTGTTTTAGAGTCTCCTGGGGAGTCCATCCTTGGTGTTAGGTCTGCTGTCAGATGGATGGCGAAGGATCTCATCCGGCATACCAGGATGCTTCTGCTGACAGCAGGAGCAGCAGAGGACTTTGAGGCTGTGTTTGGCAGGGTGAGGCGAGGTCATGAGGTTTTATTCCTGTTCATAGACAGATGGCAAGAGGAGCCCAAGGAAGCTTGGTTCAGTGCTGTGCCTCAGAGCAGCCCGGCCCTGTCTGTGAGGCCCTGTCTGTGGGGCTGTTTCATTAAAGCCCAGATAGCCCCGGAGCTGCTGGTTGTGATGGTATGTGATGGGATCCCAGCAGTGCAGAATCACGGGATATCCAGGTTGAAAGGGACCCAAAAGGATCATCGAGTCCAACCCCTGGGTCCATGCAGGACCACCCAAATCCTAAACACTGTATGAGGGCAGTGTCCCAGTGCTCTGCACACTGTGTTCTTTGATGGGCTGAAGAACAGATGTGAGCCAGTGGGCTCTGCTGGGACAGGCATGGTGCTGCTGTGGCACTGAAGGGTCCCGGAACTGACGTGGGTGGGAAGAGGGAGAACGGGAGCTGTGGGAAAACCAAGGATGAGATGGATGTGTAACGTTACTGAAATGTGACAAACTGAGTATTTTGAGGTCCAGCCTTGTCCATGGAAGTCACTGATTTGACTGACCCTCAAAAAGAATGCAAGAATAAAATCTCTGTGCACCTTTTCTCTCTGCCCACATGCATGCTGCTGAGGATCATCCATCCGATCAGCCCTATTGGAAACGAGGGGAAAGAAGGGGATGGCTGAGGAGAAGTCTCTTAACTTGGTGCCTTTGGGACTACGGCACTGGTGCAAGTGTCTGCATCTCTGTGGGATGCAGGAGGCCGCACCGGGCCTCCTTGCTGTGGGACATCCATGCGTATCCTTGAGCTCAGTTCCTGGCAGAGGACAGGGAATGGTGTAACCTTCTGCCTGCAGGATGGCTGTCACTGTGGATGAGATCAAGGTGCCACATACAGTGCCCCCACTGAACGGTTCTGACTCTTCTCCTCTGTCCTGTTCTTGATAGATTTTCCAGCAGTCCTTTCCTTCAGAGACATTTCATCTGAGGTCTTGCTGGGTTTGATCCTTCCCTATTACTGGATTTGTAGTCAAATGTTAGTTCTAAAAATAAGATATTCTGTTCCTTCTGTTTCTAGAGATTAATCTGTTTCTTTTTTCTTCAGCTGTTCTTCCATGAAAGGATTGTTGGGAGCCTATAAAGGCCAGATAATGTGATTTTTTCAGTTAAAACTCTCTTGAGTGAGCTTTCACTAATTGACTTGTTTGCATCAACTGTTACGACAGCAGGCGCAAGACTGACGCCGCCCAAACTCTGGGCGTTGCTGGGCATGATGTGCAGTGTGCTGCAGCAGCCATGCCGGCCTGTCAGCGATTTCGGACCTCCGGCACAGAGCCCATGTGAGCCTCCTGCCATGCTGCTGGCTGCCTGCTTGTGTCTTTTGGCACCCAGCAGCAGGATCGTGGCTTTGGAGTGCTCCCCAGCCTCGCTCCATCCCTGGCTGCCGCTGCTCGCGTGGTGTAGTGGCGTGGTGTCGAGCCTGATGCAGCCCATTGACTCGCTGGCTTTGTGACTGCTTGCTGCATTCATGTTCAGAAGCATCCAGGATTTCCTTTAAAAGTGGCCAAGAGATGGAAATGTGCTTTTTGTGAGGAATATTTTCCAAGCTCAAGCTGAAGGCAGAGCAGCCCGTTACGGTCTGTGTAAGTTTGCTGACGGTGTTGTTGCAGAACTCGAGGAGGTGTGAAGTCCCTTAGCTCTCATTTGTTGGATGTTAATGACACCTCTGGTCGTCCCGTGGAGGGAAGGAGTGGGTGGCAGCAATATGGGACAGGGCGTCCAACCAGGAGTGCACTGTTGCCAGAAGATGGAGGTGCTGCCCCTGCACCTTCTGTCCATGCTCTTCTGCTGCTTCTCCTGTGCCTAGGGTTTGCAGGAGCTGTCTGTGAGTTGAGTTATCGTTGTGACCCAGGCAAAGCGCATGAAAAGCCGTGAAGGGAAGGAAGAGGCAGAGCTTTCTGCCAGGTTGGTGAGTGAGCTGGATGAGTGGGGAAGAGGAGGAGGTGGGCTCCCCACTCTGTACTGCTAGACCTGGTTAGTCACCCGTGGGCCCATCTTCCTCGTGGTGCAAGGAGCTGAGGTTTGTGGCAGGAAAGGTGGAGATAGGGCTGAAGTTGCATAGTGCAACCAGTGGGAAAGGAGATGTTTCCTTTGAGAGCTTTCTGCAGTGAGGTCAGACGTGTGGCTCACAGTGCGCTTGAACGTCCCGTAGTGCAGCATGTCACGTTGCTGTGGTCAGGCAGGGATGTCAGTGCAGCATCACTCAGCAAACTCTTGTATCTTAACTCCTGCTTCTCACCAGTTCTGTTGTCCCTGGGCTCGTTGGCTGCCCAGAAGTGTTGCTGCTGGTGCCTACTGTGGTTTGGGGGCTGCCTGCCCACCCCCAGCCCAGCCGCTGCTGGTGCAGAGCAAAGGACTTGGCTCCCTTCCCACCATGTGCTTTCAGTCATGGCAAGTTTTCAGAATCTGGAGCTGTGATCCCTCTGTGGTTACAACAGCAGGTGGCTGACGCCTTTTTTGGCTGCGTTGGGTAGCGGCGGTTCTGCCTTGCGCTGGGTCAGCTGCTCAGCGTGCCAGCTGAGGTGGCGTGGAGCTGAGCACCACGAGGTCCCCTGTTTTACAGTGTGGTGACAAATAGATGAAGAATAAACCGTTCCCAGGGAGTGGCTGAGCAGTGCTGGAGCAGAACTGCATGGCTGAGCCCTGGAGCAGGGCCACATCCCTGGGGTCACAGCACCACCCTGCCGTGCCCAGTCTCCGTTCTGGACTGGAGCTGAGTTTCCGTCTCACTGCAGATGCAGAGCATCATCAGGTGACAAGAGTGACAGAGCATCACCTGCTAGCTGTGGGCTGTCACCTGCTGGTTCAGGGCCCTTCCCAGCCCTGGGCTGTGTTCACTCCTCTTGCGAGGGACTGGAAAATGAGGTGTGCGCTGGGCAGCTCAGCTCGACTGCTGATTTTAGAGTATTTTTCTACTTTCTCTGTAATTTGCTGTGAGATCCCAAGCTCTTGCTCACTGTGGTGCACAGAAGGCTGCTAACAAGCAGTGTGATGAAAGCAGCCTTCTGCTCTCAGCTTTGGAGGAGGCTGTTGTGCTGCAGCCTCCTGTGCATCCAGTTGGCACCATTCCTGGGGAATAAAGGTAAAATCCTGGAATCAGGGAAATCCAACAGTTCTCCAGGTGCAATCAGATCTTGAGATGCTTTTCTCTATGTAGAATCTCTTTTTTGGAGGACTGTCGATGCACCTGGTTTCACAAGGGAAAAAACTTGTTCCTGAGCAAACTCTGCTCTGTTTGCTGTTGTGAAGCAGGGATGGATGCACAGAACCCACGGTGAAGATTTATGATGCCACGTTACCCTGGCTCACAATGTCAGAGCCTGCCTTGCTGTTCCTTCCTGTCCCAGCTGGGTCATGAGGATGGGGACTGCTAGTCTCCCATGGAGGTTTGGCATTATCCCCACCGAGGGCCTTTTGCCTCAGGAAGTCTGAAATAAGGCACTCTCTCTGCTTTCATATTGCAAGTTGTTTTTTTTTTCCTGCAAATGCTGGTGGTCGGAGCCACACATGGCTCCCGCAAGCACCTGTATCACCACAGCTGATGGCTCATTGGGGCTCATTGCATTGCTTATGTTTCTGCTAAGGGCAGCTTCAGGACACATGGGCTTTGCTGCTGTTTAGCACTCTCCTGGTCCACCACATTGAACTTCAGGTTTTGCAGAAGTTAGGCCTAACTGGAAGATTTCACCCCATTAGTAGGATTCTTCTGAGCTAGATGAAAACGTGCATGAATAAGCTGTTTGAATATGGTTTGGAGGATGCTCCGTCCTTGCAGGTGCTGATGGTCAGGCTGGATGGGGCTCTGAGCCGCGTTGGTGTCTGTGTTCACAGCAGGGAGTGGTGGCCTTTATGAAATCCCTTCCAACTCATACAGTTCTATGATTCTGTGAACATTTTGGAAGACATATTTCATCCTTCTGTACCCTTTTCATCTAAGAAACGAATGTTTGGAGCTCCTGCCCAACGCTCCATCCCCGTCCCTGCTTCAGCACTGGTCCCAGCAGGAATCTCTGCACCACAGCCAGCAGCACCAAAGTGATGAAGTAATGAAACTCAATGGGTTTCTGTTCCTGAGATCAAGCAGCCCTGCTTCCTTCCCCTCTAATTCAAAGGACATTTCTCTGCGAGCCATGATGGGACTGAGTGCACAGAGCCCTGCAGCTCTTGTGGGAGGCGCTGAGTGCTGCCCAAAGGAGGGATGCTCACACTCTGGGGGCTGCACACTCTGTGTGCTGAGGGATTTCTGCCTGAAAACCTGGGATTTGGGTTGCTGTGGAGTAGTCGAGTGGTTTTAAGGCATACATTGTAAAGAGAAGATTGTCGAAGGGTGTTGGTGTTGGCCAGTCCCTTCCTAAGGATGGAGCTCTGGGATTTGCTGGGGGAGGGTCAGGCTGTCCATGTGAAGGAAGGCACAGAACCTCCCCCTGCCCTCACATGGCATCTGCACTCACACCTGCTGCACTGAAGTTCCTGGACTTCACCTGTTTGAGAGCACCCTCTCCGTTTTCCCCTATTGGCTGCTCTCATCTGGAAGGTGCTCATTCATTTTGTCACTGCTCTTACAGAAGTGATTCTCTGCCCCTGATCGTTGTACTCCACAAGTGTGATTCATCCTTGTGATGGTAACCACATCTGCATACTGTGCTCAAAGAGCAGGTGGTGTAGGGATGTGTGTGTGGCACAGTTATATTTCCTGCTTGTTTTTGCCTTTTTGAAGCAATTCCTTGTTCTCCCTTTTCCTCTTTGACCACCGTTGAGCACTGAGCTGATGCTCTCTCTGCACATGTAAGGCGCAAAGGCCAGCTGCCATCTGTTGTACCCAGGACTGTTACTTAACATAAAGTATTATCTATTGCTCCCTCTCCCTTTCTTTCCCTCTCCCTTTCTTTCCCTCTCCCTTTCTTTCCCTCTCCCTTTCTTTCCCTCTCCCCTTCTTTCCCTCTCCCCTTCTTTCCCTCTCCCCTTCTTTCCCTCTCCCTTTCTTTCCCTCTCCCCTTCTTTCCCTCTCCCCTTCTTTCCCTCTCCCCTTCTTTCCCTCTCCCTTTCTTTCCCTCTCCCCTTCTTTCCCTCTCCCCTTCTTTCCCTCTCCCCTTCTTTCCCTCTCC
>JAPSGF010000020.1:6622379-6652846 GCA_035772895.1 Perdix hodgsoniae | reverse complement strand
TTTTTTTCTCTTTCCTTGCAGTTCTGCTCTAATTTGTACTCCTGCCTGATGTCAGTGGCTTGCTGTGCAGGTTGGCTTTGCAGTCCCCATTCTCCACTGTGGTCACACCGCGGGTTCTGCAGCAATCCCATGTTTGCTTTCCCTTAGTGGCTTTATTTAGTGTCATCTTGGCAATCACTGCTGACTTTATCAGATTTGCTTGGAAATCTTCTTGGATGTGAAGATCTTTGCTGGTATTTCCATGTGTGAATGGGGTTAGTTGTGACCGGGGCAGGTGATGAGCAAGGCAGGAGGAGCGTAAGTCCCAAAGAGGTGCTCAGCAGTGTGGCTGCACAGCTGGTTTTGTTATGTCAAGAAGTTTGGTTTTCAGTCCCCAAGCTGGCTGTGCCTGTGTGGGAAGGAGGCATCTCACTTTTGGTGTGGCAATAAGAAATGCCTTTTGAGGAGTTAGGTCTGCATTGTGGACACAGTCTCCATCCATGGAGGTGAGGAGGGAGATGCTTGGTGTCAGTGCTGGCAGAGGAGCACCCTCTGGGCTGAGCTCTGTGCCCACTGGGCCTCCTGGTGACCTCAGCTCAGTACCTGGCGCTCAGCACACGTGGCTGATGCTCCATCAGCTGGTGAGGTGCTGTGGTTTCTTAGTTGGGATAAGGCTGATAGGAGCACCCATGTCCCTGTGGGGTGGCCTGTTTGAGCTGCGGCTTCCACGGTGGTTTTTCTCCACTGAAGGGCAGGTTTTGCTTTGTCTTTGAAGAGGTAGATCATGAGTGATGCCATCGGGTCCCGTGAACGGCACAAAATAGCACAGCTTTGCTTTTGGTTTTGAGAGAGGAAGTTGAGAGGAGGTTTCAAGATTTTAGAAAAAAAAAAAAATCAATTTTTTGTGTGCTTGCTGTTCCATTTTCACGTTCAAATTTTCAGACTAAATGTACAGGGTTGCAGTCAGGCGTTCAACTGCAAGAAGTATTCCATCATCAGTCTCTCCACTGGACTTTCAGAAGACCCCTCAGCAAAGAGAAACATCCCTCACTTCACAGTCAGGCCCCATCTGTCCACGGTCCTGGGCACCTCCAGGGATGGGCACCCACAGCTTTGGGGCCTTGCTGCCCTCGTGGTCTCCTGTCCCCATCCATGCACGGGGGGATGCTTACTTAGAGCTGCCCCATGGGTGAGGAGGCAGCTCGGTTAGGGCTGCAGGGAGGGCTCAGTGTGAGCAGTGGATGCAGGAGCAGCACGCAGCAGCGGCAGCCTGCAGGAAGCAGTTTGGATTTTTCTGGGCTGCTCTGTGAGTGGTTTAAAATAGTCCTTGAAGTTTTATTTAACTTGAAAGCATTTAGGAAGTGATTTTGAATCCATTTGGTTGATTCACTGCTATTCCTGCAGTAGGATGCAGAGCAGTGATTCTGTAATTAATTTAATTACATGCTTATTCAATCTTTCCTAAACTAGTAAAATTTCAGAAGGCTTTTGAATTCAATGAAATGTGATTTCCAGGGACAGGAGGAAGGGAAATTTCAAGCTGTCTGATTTCTTTTCCCCTCCTGTGGATCCAGGCACCCCCAGCCCAGCGTGGGGCACAGATCACATGTGGGGCCGTGGTGGGAAGGAGCCCTGATCAAGCAGTTTCTATGATGGCATACATTCAGGAAAAACTGTTTTCTGTTTCCCTGTCCCCTACTTCTCCCTTATTTTCCTGTACCTAACATTTGGTTCTCTCTCATCTTTCGCTGCCTTTGGATTTGGCCAAAACAGGATGTTTTATCATTGGGCTGTTGAGTTCCAACCCACTCCCTGTTGTCCCACGGCAGCACATTGTGCACATCTCTGCCCAGCCTGCTCCATCCCATATTCAGTAGTGAATTTCCAGATATCATTTCCAAATCTGCCTCTCTTCTTTTTTTATTTATTTTTATTTTTTTTTTTTTTTACTTTTTTTTAATAAAAGCTTTGCAGACAGCCTTGAATGAGTAACCAATGAGTATCTCCTGGGCTCTGGAATTCAGCAGTCCCTGCCCTTTTTTTTCGGCTGGGTCAGTGCACGAATTCACGAGTTACTGAATTGAATTAAAAGGCAGAAAAATACAAATGTCTGATTGTGATCTGATGTCTGTTTTTTTTCGCAGCAGAAAAGATACAAAGAGGGACTGATATTTTTAGCCATTTAAAATGCAGTAATTTATTTTAAAATCAGGCTGTCACAAAGGCCAATTTTTAAAGCAGTGTTAGACGTTGAACTGTTTTTCTAAAAGGAATGTGGTGAAATCCAACTTCTCGTGTTCATTAATGAGACAATTTAAGTCTACTCACAGTACAAACATGGGTAGGCTGGAAGAGAGTTTGGTGGGCAGAGCTCATAGCAGGAGTGTAGAGGACTGCAATGTCATGGAGTCACGGAATGGCTTGGGTTGGAATGCCAGGATGGTTTCCTTCAGTTTTCCTGGAGAGGAAGGAGACGCCAGGCCATGGGATGCTGAGTGCTCACAGGCTGCTTAAAGGCTGAGGGAGCTGGGCTTGTTCAGCCTGGAGAAAAGAAGGCTGTGGGGTGACCTCATTGCAGCCTTCAGTACCTAAAGGGAGCCTACAGACAGGGGGGGAGTCAGCTCTTGGAAAGGGCAGATAACTGCAGGACAAGGGGAAATGGTTTGAAGTTGAGGGAGGGAAGATTGAGGTTGGATGTCAGGGGGAAGTTCTTTGCTATGAGAGCGGTGAGGTGCTGGAACAGCTGCCCAGAGGCTGTGGATGCCCCGTCCATCCCTGGAGGTGTTCAAGGCCAGGTTGGATGGGGCCCTGGGCAGCCTGGGCTGGTGTGAGATGTGAAGAAAAAAGAAAGCAAAAAGAGAAGAAAAAATGTTTGAGTTAAAAACAAAAATACTCAAGGGCAGCAGTGGTTTGGTGTGAACTGGTCAGTGTTAGACCAGCAGGCAGGTTGGCCATGGCTGTAGCTTTACTCCTACATTGGAATAAAGTGAGGATGGCTCCCAGGGGTGGGAGCCTTTGGGTACCAACATGGGTGCCCTGTGACAAAAAGCTGAGAGGGGCTGACAGAGCTGTGAGCAGTCGCAGGGATCTGTTGGTTCATGAGATGGGTTTGTAGTGCTGTAAATGGTCATAAATGTCTTAATTTTTAAATGCTGTGATTTTTTTTTTACCAATAGCAGTACTCCTGAATTTCAGCCGTGTGCCAGTCGGTTGCTTGCTCTGACATTTTGACTTGAAGTGCTCCTCTTGGCTTTTCTCCCTGCTCCTGCTGGGCTCTGTTTGGCCGTGGCTGTGGGAGCTCCAGCAGGACGTTGGCAGCTTTGTGCTCATGTCCATGCAGCATTCCCATGGTGGTGGGATCTCTCCCACCCTTCTCTCCGTGGCCTCGAAGGCAGCTCCATAGTGGCCGTGCTCTGCGGCAGCTGTGCATGAGGGTGATGTCTGGGCTGCCACCTCTTCCTCACCCGCTGGCATTGCGACCTGAGGACCATTGCTGTGCCATAGGAGGTGGTGCATCTTCGGCTTCTTGTTTCTCTTTGCTGCATGCATTTGATGCTGGGCAACGTGCGGGTAGAGGAGACAAAACCCCTACGTTGTCTTCAACAGAATGTGTTGTAGCATGTGAAAATTGGCAGCTACCTCCATTGGGGTGACTTGGGCACTTGTCTCCCGTGGTGCCACCTTTGCTTTTGAGAAATTTTGCATTTGAAATGATAAATGTAACTAGAGACCTTGAGTGACCTCAATTTCTCCAAATTGGATGCCTCATGCCTGATGTGACAGCGTCAGTGTTAAAATTAATATAAATTTTGTAAATCATTAGACTGACCTTTTGGTGAACTGGAAAGAAATGTCAAATTTCTGTTCCCCTCCCCACCCCCTAATCAGAACTCTGTAATGAATGAATTATTCCTAATTTCGAGATTGTAGCTCAAAAGGGCACTCAGATGGCTGAAATCCCATAAGAAAGGCTGACCTTTTGGTTGCTGCTGATGAAAATTCAGGATTTTCCCCAAACTGAGCACTCTGCAGTGGGCCACACAAAGTGCTCAGCAAGAGCAGCTCCTCATTTCTTTCCATACTGAATTTGAGGGCACTGTGTGATCCTACAGAGAGCCTTCGTGGCCTTATAGGAGCATTGGAGGCGTAGCTGAGATGAGGTGCCAACACTTCTGGTCTCGTATCTTCCTACCACATGAAGGATGGGTTGGTTACCTGTCACCTGCTGCCTCGCACGCAGGTTGGTGTGATCATGGAATGGCTTACGTTGGAAGGGACCTTAAAAACCATTGAGCTCCAACCCCTGCCCTGGGCTGGGTGCCTCCCGGCAGCTCAGTCTGCTCAGGATCCCAACCACAGCCTTGGGCTCCTCCAGGGATGGGGCGTTCTTGACCTCTCTGAGTGGTGGAGCTGGGGGGGGCTCTCGCAGAAAGTGGGAATTGAGGTGCTCGGGGAGCAACAGGTCTGATCCCCAGCAGTTGTTGCTAATGACAGTAGATCTGTTTACCCCTGGAAACCCCTAGAGAAACTTTTGGGTTTGGAAAATACATTTAGCTGATGCTAAGATTGCATGCTTACAGAAATGTGCACCAGCAAGTGTGCATGGGGTGGTTCTTGCAAGAGGGGTTTTTGTGCTTTTTTGGCATTTGTGGCGTGGTACCTGGGACTGCAGGAGCTTCCCTGGGTACTGGCTGGGCACAGGGTGGTGGGCAGCTGACACCCGCAGCAGGCATTGTTGCTTTGTGTGTTCTCTGTCTAGCACGAATGTCTCTAGGTACAACTTCTGTAATAGCAAACATTGGACTTGATTCTATGGAGAGAGAAAATCGCCTGTATTGCAGTCATTGGGTACAACCAAGCCTTCTGGAAGGGTTTGTGCTTTGAAAGGCTCCATGCTTATTTGGGGAAAAGGCAGCACTGTTGTGAGTGCACTGAATAACTCCTTGCTGATGTCTTTGGCAGTGGCAGGGATCATAGAACTGGGTGAAGCAACACAGAAGTCCCTCAGAACTTTTATTTTTATTTTTTTGGTGAAAATAGGCTCAGCTCACTGTTTCTTTTCATTTTCTGGTTCCTCTCCAACACGGTAAAACTTTGGAGGCCGCAATGTGAAAGTAAGATTAAACTTAAGCCCAGATTTCATTTTGACTTTGTAACATCATGAACATTTACTTTCTGGTAGATTTTGCAAATTGTGCAATCCTAAAAATAATCGATACCAAATGTTACATTATTTTGGCACTGCTGTGGGATTGTCCAGTGCTGGGTAACAGTATGAGACCCATCTCCTGTTGGCCTTTTCAGCTGTTTCCTTGGAAATCTGAGACGTGAGCAAGCAGTTCGACACAGTGTTTTGCTTGGTAAATTGCTATGACATTGGGCTTTAAAAGACAATAATTAAAAAATCAGAGCAGGAGGTTTAATGTCATTAAGTTTGCATAAAAAACAACAGGAAAACGATAAAGCCTTTCATTTTTATTTTGAGAGTACCTTCAGTTGCAGGTGATGTGTGTGCTGGGACTGGCTCCCACCAGGGGCTGCCAGCCAGTTCTTTGTAGTCTCTGGAATCTGAATATTCAGGGCTGTTTCTCAGCCTACCTCCCACACGTAGGAAGGCAGTGTTTGCTAACAGTCAACTGTGCCACAGAGTTTCTGTTTCAGTTTTTAAAAACCAGTGCCCTTCTTATGCTGCAAAGAAAAGACAAGCAGAAAAACCCCAAACTGAAAAAGTCCCCCCATCTATCATGCAGTGATCTGACAGTGCAGGGAGTGAATTGGGAGGAAAAAAAACAAAACAAAAAGCAGAGGCTGCAGCCTGCCTGTGATGCTGAGTGTGAATTTCAGCTACTGTCTTATCCTGTCCCGTCCTGCCTCATCCCACTGCATCTCAGCATGTCTCACCCCACCCCATCCCATACCAACTCATCCCACACCGCCTCATCCCATCCCATCTCAACCCACCCCATCCTATCCCACCCTGTCCCATTCCACTCCAGCCCAACCCATCCCTTCCCATCCTGTTGACTGTAGGTGCAAAGGCAGCGCTGGTACCCAGCCATACTCACCTGTATAATAACTCCCCACCCAGGGAGCAACTTTGCTGTGCTGCTGCTTAAATGCCGCATGCTTCTGGCGATGCTCTGCCCCTGCAGGATGGCTCAGAGCTGAGGGATTTGCCAGGCTGTGTCTCAAAAAGCATCTTTGGTGGCTCCATGCCCTCCACGTGGCCTTTCAGCAGCTCTTTTTCCATTTCTTCCATGCATGTGATGTGTTGTCACTTCACTAAGATGTTGTCAGTGTTTTTGATGGGAGTGCTTCTGATATTCTGTGCTTTCCAAAGCTCCCTACTGCTGGGATCAGAGTGGTGGCTCACAAGGGCCATGGCTGAGCCTGCAGCAGCATTTCTCACATAGGCATTCTTACACAGGAGTGATCCAGCTGCTTTTCAAAGATATTTGCAAGGTCCTGATCCCGGGCAAAGCTTTCCTTCTGCTGCGGGTTGCCTCCATGTCTCTGGATCCCATCCCTACCCAGAACTGTTCAGGTATTTCTGCTCGGTGGAAGGACACCTCTCCCCTCTGCACAATATTCTGGCTGCATGGTGGAAGGGGGTGGATGCCCATTGCTGTGTGCAGGAGGGGCTGTGCTGTGCACAGAGCTGGGGGCTGTGCAGGCTGCAGGAGTGCAGCGTGGCATCCATGCTCTCCCTGTCCCTGAGTTCCTGCTTGCTGCAAGACTGAGACTTTCACATGCAGCTTGGACTTCTCGTTTCTCTTGGGCATGGCTTTGCATAGGAATATTCCTTCCAGCCAGGTCCACACTGGGGTGATGTTCTCAGTGCTGAGAACATCCGCAGCCCAGGGCAGTGCGGGCATGCAGGAAGAGCTCACTGCTCTGCTTCCCATCCTGCAGTGCTGAATTTGGGGCAGAAATCCTGTGTTACAGGTCTCAGTGGTCCATTGGAGTCAGTGGTGGGCTTTGGCTGCCAGGTTGCTGCCCAGCAGCCTGGGTCATACCTGTGTTTAACACTGGAGTTTGTGTTTTGATTCTGCCTGTGTCTGCTGAATTGGCTGCAGCAGGGCTGCTGGGATTTACAGGCAGAGCTCATCTGTAGGAGTGCTCATGGCTCCAAAACGTTGGAGAAAGCTGGAAAAAAAGCCACAAAAGCCAGAGACTTAAAGCTGCAGTGCTGGAGCACAGCTTTGTGTGTTGGCCAAGAGGAGCCTGTTGGCAAGGAGCAGCCTTGGCACATTGGTGCCCAAACTGCGGGCTTACCTGGGCCGCACTGGGTGACGAGGGATTGTCTTGAGCTGCATATGAAATGTGTAAGTACGAAGTATGAAAATAATAAAACTTATTTTTTAGAATATATTTCATATTAAAATTTAAAAAATAGCAACAAAAACAGGAAATGAGTGGGATGTTTGACCTTGTTTTTTTGCGGCACTGATGCATCGGGCTGGTTTGGTGGCAGTGGGTGCAGCTGCAGTGACTTCTCACGGTGTTGGCACAGATTGCTGGTGAGATGCTGCTCCTCCCATACTTCATCATTGACAGCAGTTGAACTGCCAAGCAGTGATGACGTGAGCATGGCTGCCTGTTGAAGTGAGGGATGTTTCTCTGTGCTAAGAGGGTTACAAAAGTCTGGTGAAGAGACGTGATCATGTTTTTCTTTGAGTTGAAGTCTGGTTACAAGTCTACACGTTCCGTCTGAAACTTGGAGAGCTGGATGAATTTTTTTTGAAATCTTGCAAGCTGTTCGTGATATCCTTTATCAACACAGAAAAAAGGCTGCCTGTTTTTCACTGTCCACAAGGCTGTGTAAACACAGCCAGGCAATGCATCAAAATGCATGGAATTATTTCCCATAACTTGAGCTCGCCATAATTTAAGTTTCATTTCAAACGCTGTTGTGGTTTGAAGCATAGCGCAGATAAGGTGTTTCACCTTGAGGACTCATGTTTAACTCATTTAAAGGAGTGGTCAGATCCCAAATGCTCCATCTATGAGCCGTTTTTCATCTTCATGTTCTGGCAGAAATTCTCCTTTTGATTCTGTGAGTGACTCGATTTCATTCCACAATTCCTGAGGTTGTTTCGGCATCTTAGCCCAACAGCCACCCTCCTTCAGAACAGTGAATGACGACCCCATGATCACACCCACCCTTTTAAGGAGCTCCTGGAACTGGTGACGATTCAGTCCCTTGGGCTTCTTGAAATCCACAGCTTTGATGACAATTGAAATACTGTCCATATTTAAAGCCTTCACGTGTATTTTCTTACAGTGCAGTGATGTCTCATCAAACTTGAGTTACCGGCAGCAATTGTGTCATCTATTAATTGTGTAAGTCCCTCTTTTTCACCATCCATGGCTGGGCTGCCATTGGAATCTGTACCAGTTGTGTTGGCAAAGGTTAAAGAGAATCACCTTAGTGTATTTTTTACTGCTTCATACAGATAAAGAGATTTAGTTGTGTCTGTCAGTGGCACCAAAGATACCATTTCTTCAGTGACATTATATTCATTATTTGTACCAATTCATGGCAAGCTGAGTCGTATCTGTAGCATCAGTGCTTTCATCTGTTGCCAGAGCATAACACTGGGAATTAGCAGCTTTACTCTCTGCATTTCTTTTGATAGATTTCCTTCAGTTGGCCTGGCTACAGTCCGGTGAGACAAACTGACTGCAGAGGAATGCATATTTTTTTAATCAGGACAAATTATATCTGCTGCCCTTTCCATGCATTGCTTAATAAACTCACCGTCAGTAAACCATTTTGATTTTTTTGCAGTCAGATTTGCTGGCATAGAATCGTTAAGGTTGGAAAAGATGTCTGAGAGCATCGGTCCAACCATCAAACCCATCCTGCCCATGCCCACTGAGCCATGTCACTCCACAGAGGTTTTCCTGCCACACATCTGGCCTCTATGACTGAGCCCATTGGAGTTCTAGCTGTTTTGAAAAGGTTTTGTTGAGGTGACGGACTTTTTTCCAGCTCCACGTTTTGGTGTTACGAAGCTTTCCTTGACACTCATCGAATTTGGCAACGCATTTCTGCATATAATGTCTTTTTAGGTTGTAATCTTTGAAAACAGGCATGATTTCCTTGCAGATTAAGCGTAGTGCCACGTTATTTGTCTTGACAAACAAGCACTCACCTGTCCGTTTTTTGCTGAAAGCCTTTTGTCCGCGATTTTTCTTTTTTTCTTGGCTTTCGTTTTCCTTTTGAGACACCCCAAGGCGGGTCGAAATGCTGCTGTCGGCCGTCGCTGCGCTCTGCTCAACAAGGGGCGCAGGCACATCGCCAGTGCCACACGTGTGGGTTTTGAGTGCAGTGGGTCCGAGAGGAGGAGTCAGTTCTGCGCCGTGCCCTTCCCGTGCCCTGGTTTCAGCCCAGATAGTGCCAGTCCAACACGGATGTGTGGTTGTTGCTGAGTGGAGCACCCTGCTGGCTTCTTGGCTATCCTAAAACTGGCTGGGAGCAGTGTGGGGATGCTCTGCTCGATGGCTACCATGCCATCGGAAGTAGGATTTCCTCGTCTGCTGTTCAGAAGCTCTACAGATAAATGCTGTGTGCAGCTAGAAGTGAAATGCACAACAAAATACAGGGTAAATATTTGGCTTGCAAATGCTGTAGGAAATGCGGCAGCTTTGTGGCGGTTGTGGGGACGGCATTGGAGGGTGTGCGGTCTGTGTGGCAGGTGCAGCTTCCCTCTCTATCAGTTAATTTTGGTTTGATCAGTTGTAAAGTTCCTCAGAATCACTTCTGCAGCACCTCCTGTAGCCGGAGGTCCTCAGAGCAGTCGGTGCCGGGTAGTGGGACCAGTCTGTGATCTTCAGCAGCATCTGCCACTTACCTCAAAGGTGTGGAAGTTACTCAGAGGAAGGCAAATGTTGTGCTCACTCCAGAGGGGGTTACTGGGTCGGGATTCGTGCTTTTCATTCTGTGTTTTCCTGCGTATTGCTGGAGGAAATAGTCATTGTACTGCCTTTGCAAAGCCGTGGATTAGAGCCTTAAAACCAGAAGCAGTTGATCTGGCACTTTACATGCCAAGTAGTGTGTGTTGGCCAGCACGGGTTGGTGCCTGGTCAGTGCGTTTGGCTGCCAGGCCACCTCTGCAAGTGCCATCGCCTGCTGTTCCTGGAAGGGTGCCATCACAGCTGGCTATAAAAGCCCTACAGCTGCGTCGTGTGGCTGAATTGAGGCTATCCCCAGTTAACCTGGTTAATGACCATAACGGGTAGGGAAGCGTCACTTCTGCCTCAAGCGGTTGCTGTGCTGGGGTGGCTGGGAGCCGGGCTCTGGACCTTGGTGTAGAGCAGGAGGGAATTGGGTGGATGGTTGGGCGCAGAGCGAGAGCCGGACCCTTGTGTAACAAAGGGATACCAGGACAGGCCTTGGGGACTGGGACATGAGTGTATTTTTGCCAGATTTGGTAGAATCAGGAAGCTGTGGCAGCTCTTTGATGCTTCTGCTTGTTGAGTTTGTGGTTCTGTGCCCGAGCTCCCCATCTGACTGTTACTGGCCACATGGGAGTACTTCAGGAAATTCTTCTGTTTTTTTGTTTTTTCTGAGAGAAAGCCAACAACAGACCCCAAGGCCCAGTAACTGGTTGTGTATCTGCTTGTGTGTCTGCCTTTATGGTCTTTGGATGGTGCTTTCCATCACCAGGTCTGTCACCTGGCTCTCTCCATCCTGGAACATCCTCCTTACCTCTGGAAGGCAACCAAATGACCCCGTTTTCATTTCATGATAACTGAAGTAGCAAAGGGTGGTTTGGAATGCTCTTGATATTTTTCCTTTTACTGGCCAGGTCGTGCCTGTTGGCTTTTTGATATTTTGAATGCCCAGGAGTGGATGACCCTCGGCACTTAGCCTCTTGAAAATGAAGGAATGATTTTACGAATAAACGGCAAGGCTGAAATTCAAAAGACAAGTGTCTGGTTCTCACAAAATCATTTTCTGTTGCTCTGGGCAAACTGTATCATGTCTTAGTTTTCCCATCACAAGATCTTGAAAAAAATGACTTCATCACCTTGCATCAAAATTGTCAGCATTAAGTATTGTTTGTGAGATGTTGGAGTGTTGTAGACATTCTGGTGTTTCTCATAGCTTTGAATGATGACGGTAATTCAGTGAGGTCTCTGGAGCCTCTGGAGCCCTCCTGCCACAGAAGTTACCTTCACTTGTGCGGTCTTTGTCTTTGGTAGGTGCAGAAAATTACCTCCTTGTAGCTTCAGGACAGCTCTGTCCTTGTAAACTTGACCACAGAAGTTGGAAAAGACAGCTGAGATCTTCAAGTCCATCCACCAACCCATCCCCACTGACCACATCCCTCAGCATCACCTCTTCTTCAGCACCTCCAGGGATGGTGACCCCACCACTCGCTGGGCAGCCCATGCTGATGCATTACTACTCTCTCTAAGAAATGTTTGCTCTCAGAAGCCAACCTGAACCTCCCCTGACATAACTTGAGGCCAATTCCCCTCAGGGCTCTAGATCAGCAACCAGACACCAGCCAAATAGGTTTAGCAGAGAGGCCAAGGATTTCGGTGCACGCAGCAATCAGCTGCTGCAGCATTTTAAAGGTGATTGTTTCCAAGTCAGAGCTGAGGTACCCAAACAATAAGCATTATATGGAGCCCCTCTCAGCACCTGGGGCACATAGCGCTTGGTCTGTGGACAAACTCAGTCCTTTTACTGTCAGTGGCATTGAATTTGCTTCCAAACTAACAATACAAGAAAAAAAAAGAAAAAAAAAAAGTTTCTTCTATGTTGTTTTTCTGAGCACTGACAATGGGCTTTGGAAAAGTCCGGTTTCCTTTCCGAGAAGGTCGCCATGGCTACTCTCCGTGCGGCGTGCTGCAGCCGCGCTGCCTAATGCAGCAGAAACAGATTTGGCTTTTCCTTTTGGATGTAATGAATAGCAAACTGCTGCGTATTCATTAAGAAAAGCAACTTGCAGAGGTTAAGTGTTTCATTTCTGGAGCTGCCTTCTCGGGCAGTAATAAAAACTAAATTGGGCGACCAAGGAGGAAAAGGGGTTTATAAGACAGAAAGTGGGAAGAAAATAATTGCTGCTTTGTTCCTTCTTTCTTTCCCTGGGTTCTACAAGTTTAAGTTTGGATTCTTGAGACCAAACTCTGCAAGTTTTTGTTAGATGTGATCAGATTTTCTGGAGAATTAGCTTTGTTTTTTTGACAGGGACGCGTCCGAGTAATTCAGCAGAAATTAACAGGTTCTTGGACTGAAGTCATCCAGACCAGGAAAGATGGAGGGAGGTGAGAATTTCCAGCTCTCAGAGCATCTTCTGGAGCTCCTCTGGATCTTCCAGCCTCAGCCTCCTGCACAGCCCAGGGCAGCAGATCCAGAATCAAACCCATGGATTTTGTTTGGCCTTAAGCTTAATGTAGAAAAAGTACATAACTCTGGTTTTAAGACTCTGGAAATGGTATTAATCTCTCCTAAGATCAGATGGTCATGTCCACGGTCAGTGAGGAGGGATGGACATCCTTCCTATACCTGAAGGATGCAAGAAGTCAGGTGCTTGCTGTACCTTTCTCTTCCAGTTTCCCATTAGTGCTTGTAAAAGAGCAAAAGAAATGGGAATGGCACGGCGCAGTGATGTCACAAGTGGTATCAGAACATCCTCCAGCCCTGTGCTTCTCCTCCCTGGTCCATACAGGCTATGGGGTCCCTCTGCACAAACAGTTTCCAGCCACTGCTCCAGGACACTGCCCGTCTGCTGCTGGTTGCTTTTGTTCTGGCTGTACATTTTTGTGTTTGGCTGCATGCGAATGCATCTTATTTAAGTGAGTCCAGCACACCCATTGATCCAGATGGCATTGTATTAGGGACCTGTCCTCTTTAATTATGTGCAACTAATTTTTAATTTTATGTTCTCTGCAAACATGACTGGGAATGATTTTCTGGCTGCTTGTAAATTGCTGATAGATACCAAACCCTTTCAGGGACTGCTTTCTTGTAAAAGAAATAAGGATTCCCTGTTACAGTTTGTTTTCAGTATTTATAAAACTGCCAGTTTTTAATCCACTTACTGTGTGTTTACTTTGATTTCTGTTCTAGGGCTGATTCTTTTGAATCAACATCTTGTGCAATAGCAAGCACTGCAGAAAGCTGTCTTTTGCTAAAAGTTATCTTTGTCAACCAAAGCCATAAATCTTATCAGGATGTAATATCAGCTCTGTTTGACAAGGCTGGTTTTCTTTCTTCTCTGCCATAAGAAGACAAACAGGATGAAGGTCTCGCTAAGGTGTTTTCAGCCAGGTTGGCACAGGGTACTCACACCTGCAGAAAAATAATTTTGAATCCTTTAATCAACATTGTTCTGTCTGACGTGTTCATTGTATGTGCTACAGGCATGAGATTTGAAGGAAGAACTGCTGTGGTGCTTCCAAACCACTCTGTTCTGGCAGCATCACACATTAACTACCATTTCCTCCTATCTGTTTTTTTCCCTTCTTTTTTTTTGCTAGAAAGGAGCGTGCTACATGAGACTTGTAGAGCCAGACTGAGCTGTGAGCTGTTCAGAAGCTTCATCAGTTGAAAGTCCATGTTATCACTTCCGTGGGATTAGACCTGTCACCTTGTGGTGTAGCAGGACATCAGGGGTGTCCACCAACAACCAGTCCTTACGGCAGAGTCTAAAAAGGGGGTGACAGTGAGGAGCTGGCAGCATGGGAACAGCCCACGGAGGCTGCAGGGATGGGTGTCCTTCTGCCTTGCTTGTGGTCACAGCTGTGTCTTTGCAGAGGGAGCAGCCTGGACTGCATATGTGAAATGCCTGGCCAAGGGGTTGCTGTGCAAGGCACTCCTGAGTTGGGTTGGGTTGAAAGTGATGTAAGTTTTAGGTTTCTTCATGGCTCCTGGCTCGATCGGGGTTTTAAGGATATGTTTGTAGATGATGCAGAATGCTGCTCTGCCACTTCATGGTAGGTATGGAACGTGTCCTCCTTGTATGCCTCTTCCCTGTAGCAACTGAGGAGCTTGGTGCTGGGGTTTGGTAGCCAGCAATAGATTACCTCCTCCAGAGTGGCTGCCTGTGGCCATTCATTGCATGGATGTGAAAGTCATCAAATCTGCCTTCCTAATGAGTTTTTGCACCTTAGCACTGGTACTTAGGAGTCAGTAGGGTCTCTGGGCAGAACTCCCAGTATTTTCTTGGTGAAGAGTGTGATTAGTGTTCTTTGTGAGCAGTTGACCCATACAGGCAGAGTCGTGTGTCCCCAGTGCGACTGTAGCAGAGCATCCCCATTACTGGACCAGCAGCCTGCCTACAGGAAGTTCTGTTAGATGAGAGCTGTGTGTGCTGTGGAGACAGTCACTCAGCAGGGGAAGAGTTGGACAGTGTGGCTGTGCTGTGTATTTGCAACATGCTATGGGAGAGCTCGCATGTTGGAGCAGCATGCTGGATCCCACAAACTACAGTCCTGCCCTGTTCAGGAAACCCTATTGATCCAGTGCCAGGAGTCAGTCCAGGGGATTGATTCCTGGATTTAAGTAGGGCCCTTAGGCAGCAATGAGCTTGGCTGCAGGGTTCTCTGCCTAAGAACAAACCAGTTTGTGTGGAGGTCTGTGAACAAGCATTTCTTTTTTAGGCATAGGGCTGGGATGTGTGATTGCCTTTATTTGGGGGTCAGATGAAGCTTGGTGGTGAATCAGTCCCTTTAAAATGACACAGAGCTGTAGATATGGAGCCTACTGCTGGAAGCTAGCGATAAGTTAAGAGCGTCAGAATTTTAAAACATCTTTATTTGGATGCTGAAAGCCTCCGTGGTTAATATAGATTGGGTATAAAGGTTTTTATTAAAGAGAGAAACCCCCGTAGTTCAGGGTAAAAGCCATCCACCAGCTGATCAAATTAAGCAGAAGCATCCTCATGCACGGGCTGGTCTGTAATTGCTCATTTCACAATTTCTTCTCCTCTCTTTCCCTTTCAGCTGATTGTGGCACTGCCAGCCAGGGCATCAGTTCTGTTGCTGTGATTCATCCCAACAATTGGTTTGTGCTGAGGGGCAGAGTCTCAGGAGGTGAATTCTGGTGATGCTTTCAAGATAATTGACTCACAGGCTGGAGAGACAGAACAAAAGGATGGGAGTTTGGGTCTGCAGAAGCAAAAAGGAATGCTTGACTTAAGAAGTACTGCAGGAACCTGGAATAAGCTAACACAAAATCCTAACAGGGGAAAAACTTGTCATTCTCAAGAAAGACCAACAGATAAGAGTAGGTCTGTATCAAGCAGAGAGCTGTCTGTGCTGGAATTACTGTTGTGCTCTTTGGGATACTGCTGAAGAGAAGGGCTGGTTGAAGAGTAGATGGGAGAAAGACAGGAGAAGGCTTTGGAATTGCTCTTAGAGCAGATTCTGATGAGTCAGAGGGTGCTCAGGGGTTTCCAGGCTGGTGGCCATGATGTGCACATCCTGTCCATGAGCGGTTGGAGATCTGTGCAGATGCTGGCAGTGTTGCTCGTCCCAGAGTTGTGAGCAATGCTTTGCCATATTCAATTTTTACTTTACTAAAATGAATATCACGGGCTTCTTAATAGTCATAGGAGCATAAAAATCTCAGTGTATCACAATTCATCATCCTGTAAAAATTGAATTTTTGTTGAATTATGACTTACTGCTATAGTGCTGTGGAAAAGCTCTTATTATTCATAACTATAAATACAATGATGTTGAGATTTAACTGGTGCCTGAAGGCTTTATGCTGTACCTTCGTATTGACAAAGCAAACAGTCTTATGGATTGGGGGAGGTTTATGGGACCAGAGGCAACTGAGAGCTTCCATGCTGTTGGAAGCAGGCATCCGCTTCAGTGTGTGGCTGCTTGGTTTTGTGCCATTTTGGTCCTTTAGGACTGAGATAGAAAAAGCCCCAACATAAAATGATACATCAAATCCATATTAGGTTGCTGCTTGTCCTCTTGGGTACCTGCTTGGTTTGGCTGCTGGAGGGCGCAGTCCCCTGGCTTTGAGGCTGGCCCCAGCTTGGGTTTGTGATGGCAGGGCTTGTGTAGACTGAAGGACAAGGGGGAGGAGCTGGAGCATGAGAGGGACTGACAGAGACCGTCCGAATCACCAATGTCTTTATCTTAATAAGCCAAAGCAGCGACTGGACTTTAATTAAGGCAGCTTTCCCTGACAAGGATCTCACATGCTCTCTTTGCTGTTGGGTGGACAGCAACCAGTAGTCCCATGTTCATTCTCGTCCCTGCTGAGTGTTCAAACAGACATTGACCAATACGTGCAAGCTGATGGGGGCAGACTTGACTGGGTAAAAGTTGGCTTGGGTTCACATTTTGCTTTGCAAACATCTATTTTGGGCTGGAAATCTGGAAAAGTCCCGTAATTTGGTGCTCAGCTGAGGCTGAGTTCGAGCTGTTCAGATGGATTTTGCTGTAACAAAAAAGAGAAGTGAGTTAATAGTTTACAAGAAATATTTAACATATGGAAATAATTTTTAAAATTGTGATTGGGTAAATTTGGTCTCTTGGGATGAGGTGGAAGCGATTCTGATTGGATTTCGTGCAGATTTTTTTGCCGAAGTTATAATTAGAAGTTTGCACATAGCAAAAGAAGTATTGCTGTTGGATGTGGGTTATCGTGGATGTTACATTGTTTGGAGTTTTGTTTGTTTTATGATCCCTTTTCTTAATATAGCGATTGGGCCTTGCAGAATTTTGGCAGTGGTGTGTTTAACTTTTGCCTTAGTTTGGACATTCATTATTTTTGTTACAAAATAATGTGGTTTTGTTTTTAACAAAAATTAATGATCTCTTGAGAACCAAAATTCTGTATTTGAAGAATTGCAAAGCCTCCATTTTGGGCTTTCTTCCACTGAAAACAAGGCAACAAATTCAGTGATGTCACAGCAGTGGTGCTTTGTACTGCGTTTCAAAACTTACTTCCATGTGGGCGCACACAGTAATATAGAGAAGTGTTTCAAAACTGAATCCTGTCTGCCCCATGGCAGGTCAAAGCAACTGGCTCTAGGATGTGTTGTGGTGCTGCAAGTGAAGGTGTCTGCTGTTTGAGTGTTATTTAAAAATACTGCCAAGAGTGCTGGGAAGAAAGAAGGGGATGGATTCTTTAGCAGGGCCTGCTGTGACAGCAGAAGGGCAGATGGTTTCAGACTAAGAGGGGAGAAACAGATCGGCTGTAAGGAAGAAGTTTTTTACACTCAGGGCGGTGAGGCACTGCACGGGTTGCACAGGGGTGGTGGTGCCCCATCCCTGCAGACAGCCAAGCTCGGGCTGCTGGGGCTGTGAGCACTGCTGGAGCTGTGGGTGTCCCTGTGCACTGCGGGTAGTGGGAGCAGGTGGTCATTAGAGGTCCCTTCCAACTCATATGATCCTGTGACCCATGAAATAGGTTCTGTCCCCAGGAGCTGTGGTTGTAGCCAGGACACTGGGATGATGTTTACAGGAGAATGAAGGTGATTCCAATAGGGGAGCAAGAATTCCTCCCTTTCTTTTTGCAGAAATGTTGGATTTTTGCACTGAAATTACTGGTGTGTGAACAGAAGTCCTTCCCATTCCGGGCTTTTTCTTCTAGAGAAAACCTCGAGACCTGCTGGGTTGTGGCTCCTGGCTCCTGCATGCTGCCTGTGCTGCCCTGCGGACCAGAGGTGGCTGTGGCAGTGCCACCATGCTGCGGGACAGAAGGATGTGGGGTGTTCCTCTGCCTGCTCACTGAACATGAATTTGAAAGAAAACAGGAAAAACTGGTTCGGCACACTTGGGAAACTTCAAAATGAGAGAACAAAAGTCCCATTACCCCTTCGAGGGAGCCTGGAGCGGGGACCCCTCTTTGTAAAAGGATAGACCAAAAGGCGCAGTGCTGCTGCTCAAAGCCTGGGGCTTGCTCCTTGTTCCTAATGATTATTTTTTCGTTAAAAAGAAACCAAAGAGGTGGCTTTCTGATGCAGAGGATGCACCAACCTCAGAAGGAATTGTAGAATCATTAATGCTGGAAAAGACCTGTCATATCCACTAACCATGTCCCTCAGTGCCACATCTCCCTTTTCCTGAGCACCACTTCCCTGGGAGCAGGATCTGGTCCAGCAGTGCTGTGTGGGTGCAGCTGGCAGTGCAGGAGGAATGATGGTTGGCTACATCAGTACCAAATGAAAGGAAAACTTCAGCTTCCATTTCTTAATGCTGGAAGTAGACAGCATGTTTATGGGGTGTTTTTTTTTGCACATTGATCTGGGCTTTTCCACAGTGACCGGCACTGTATCGCTCTATCTGAGCCTCTCCAAGCAGTCAGGTTCCTCCTGCTGTTCTTTCACATAACTTTCTCCAGCCAGGCAGATGCATGCTCAGCGCCCGCTGGCCTCTCTGGTTAATGATTGCTGGTGCAGGCAGGAAGGCAGGCGTCAGGTCACAGCCAGTGGGAAGTGCCTGCGGCCAGCTCTGAGCCTGGACAAATCGGGAGACCACAGCTCCATGCATTTGGGGTCAGCCATGTCCCTGCCAGAACAGGGGCAGAGGCCTGCTGGGCTTTGCTAATGTTGAGCTTGAACGAGAAAGAGACTGGGGAAATGTTGCCTGCTTTGGTGGGCTGCCCCTCAGCGCCGAGTGGTGGCAGCTCCCCAGAGCACCGATGCACGGGCACTCAGCTGGAGGAAAAATGGGAGCGTGCCTCAAGTCGCGATGTCTGATTTAAAGAGGAGTTCACTGTTTGCAAGTCTGCTTCTCGCAAGAGAGAGAAACTTTGGCTAGGTCTTTTCTACTTCTTTTAATGGTATTGCTACAGAGACACCTATAGTTACCTCCTCCTCATAAATCCATGCCCATCCGTGGGATCCCGCTGGGTGCTGTTGAGATGTGCAGTGGGGACCCAGCATGTTGCAGAGCTGGAGCTGAGCCCATGCAGCGTCATCGCTGACTTAAATGAAATTCACCAAAGGTGATTTAATTTTTATCGATTTACCAACAAACCAGTTATTTCAGAAATGAGTGGCTGCTGCTGTTGGTCATTCTTGGATGACCATTTGGCTCTGCATCATACGGTTTAATGATTGCATACTTTGTGCTGGTTAAATAGTGCTCAACGAGGAAACAGTAGAAAACCACACTGGGATAATCTAAGAAAAACAAGGATTATAAAAATGGCTCTGAGGCGCTGACTGCTGGAAGCGAAACCTATTTTGTGGGTTTGTTGCTGCACCTTTGCTTCAAAAAAAATTGGAGCGGTTGTTGCACTTGTTTTCTCAGCAGATGGGCTACTCCATTGCAGGCACGTTTGCCAGACTGGAAAGTAATTATGTAGCTTGGCCCTATTGATTTGTACTCCTATTCATGTGTGCTTAACTACTGCTGCCTTTGGTAGAAGACCTGGAAGATGAGTTCCCCTTTAAAACCAAAGAATAAAAAGAAAACCAAGCCCATGACACGCAGAGGAACATTTAAGAGAAGAAAAAATGCCATTTCCCTTTGAAATGTTTCAAAAACTGTTGTAAGGTGGCCTTGAAATTCAGGGTTCTGGTGCAATCCAAGAAGAAATTTAAGAGAATAATTTTTAAAATCTCATGATTTCATCTCTATAGTCCTTTTTATAGAATTAGTGGCTGTGGGGAATTCTCCTTGCATAGGTCAAGAAATTATCTGTTAAGGTTTTAGTTAATTATCCTCTAGTTTTAATAGGTAGTGGTGCAATTCATTGTGTGGGCATTTGTGTGCTGCCAGTGAGGGCTGTGCGGAGCTCTGCTGGGGTAAAGAGCACTTCGGGATGCTCCAGAATGGTACAAACTGATGGAACGGGGAGAAGGTCCTCTTTGCTTCCCATTGGGGAACACACAGTTGTCCCCAGAACAGCTTCACTCTTGGAACTCCAGTGTCAGCCTACCCATTGAAACCTGGATGCCTTAAGCTGATGAAGTGAAGCCTGTAGTGGCTTGTTGCAGTAGTTTTTGCTAAACCTCAAATAGGAACAACAAAAAACACCACATGCAAAGGTCCCAAATGCTACTTGGAAATTTTAAAATCGTTCTTATTTTATTATTGAATTGATCAATTTTGTGAGCGTGAGGGACTGAAGGCTGGGCTTGATGTAGCCCAGCAGTGGGCTGGGGCTGCAGCCACCTGCAATGGCTGCTGTTGTGTGGCTCTGCCAGGCCGTCAGGCTTGAGTTTGGCTGGAGCCAGGTATTTGATTCCTTCCCTGCTTGCTCGCTGTTCAGACAGCTTTTGCTTTACTTTTCCTGGAAGTAAGGTTTGAAAGGCCACAGGTTAGCGGTGCTTTTATATTTATTTCCCAGCTCTGTTTGACAAATCAGCAAGCAGGATGGTGGTGACGCTACAAGGTGACTTGGGCACATGACTCGCTCACAATTCATTATTTTTTTTTCATTTCATCGAAAAGGAAAAAAAAAAAAACAACATAAACAACCCTGAAAAGGCCACTCCTTCGAGTAGCCATGCTCCTTCTGCCCCTTGCTTCACCCCGTGCCTCTTTGCTGCATTGTCAACCCTGCAAGTCGTGGGAGCTGCTCAGCTGAGCTGTGTGTGAACAGGGTCACTGTGTCACTGAGTGCAGCACTGATGGGCCAGGTGGCACTGGTGGGCCTGGCAGGATTCATTGACACCAGGGTTGGTACTGGGGCCTGTCTTGTTTAATATCCTTATTGATGATCTGGAATTGAGTGCATCTTCAGTAAGTTTGCAGGTGAAACCACACTGGGGGAAAGTGTTGATCTGCCTGAGGGTAGGAAGGGCCTGCGGAGAGGTCTGGACAGGCTGATCAATGGGCTGAAGCCAACAGGATGAGCTTCAGCAAGACTGAGTGCCAAGTGCTGCACTTTGGTCACAACAGCGCCATGCAGCCCCTACAGGACTGAGGCATCAGAAGGATGCTGGCACTGCCAAAATCCACCCACTGAGCCCCATCCACTGGGTGCCCCAGAGGTGCCCAAAGCCAGGCAGGTGACAGCAGGTAGAGGTGACACTGGGTGTGTGCCCAGGTGGCCGAGAAGGGCCACGGCATCCTGCCTTGTGTCAGCAGCAGTGCAGCCAGCAGGAGCAGGAGGGGATCATCCCCCTGTAGGGCACTGGTGGGGCCGCAGCTCAGTGCTGTGCTCAGTGCTGGGCCCTGGCTGCAATGCAGGCATGGAGGCCCTGTGGTGTGCAGAGATGGGCATGGAGCTGTGAGGGTCTGGAGCACGAGTGTGATGGGCAGCGGCTGAGGGAGCTGGGATGGGTCAGTGTGGGGAAGGGGAGCTCAGGGGAGAGCTGAGTGCTCTCTGCAGCTCCTGGAAGGAGGTTGTGGTGAGGTGGGTCGGTGTCTGCACTCAGGTAATAGCAGGTGATGGGCTCACACTGTGCCGGGGGAGGTTCAGGCCAGGTATTAGGAAACATTCCTTCTCATAAAGAGTGGTAATGCATTGGCCCAGGCTGCCCAAGGAGTGGTGGAGTCACCATCACTGCAGGTGTTCAAGCAGAGGGTGGATGTAACCCTGACAGACATGATATTAGAGCTCTTTTCCAACCTTAAATATTCTGTCATTCTGTAATTCTGTGGCTGCTGGACGAAGTGGCACTGATAGACCTGGTGACAGTGGCGGGCCTGGAGGCAGTGGCAGCCCCACTGTGGTGGCTGTGAGCTGGCTGTGCTGAGCCGAGGCACTGAGCAGCAGCAGGGCTGGCTGTCACTGAGGCAGGCCCAGTCTGTTGTGGTAAATAATAACAGTAATGCTTCGTTCATCGCCCAGGGAGTGTAGGCCGTGACTGACAGCCATTTTGCTCGTCATTAATAGCTCCACTTAATCGCAAAACAAGACTTTTCCTGTGGTGTATCTGTGAAACAATGCAAAACAAAACAGCCTCTCTTCCTTCAGTATCTGCAGCACCACCCCCTCCCAAGTAAACAAAAAAAAATCCCAATTCCTCCTCTCCTCTGATGAACAATGACTCATTCAGTGTTTGGGGTGTTTCTTTTTTTCTTCCTTACTGTTTTCTTTGTAATTACTATTATTTTTCTATTTCGGCCTTTGCTTCCTTCAGTGGCCGCGCTGTAGCGGAGCTGGCAGCGGTGCCGGCAGTGCAGATTGCCTCACTCTTATGAGCCCCCGTTTTCAGCTGTTTATAACTCTGCCAAACTTCGAGTGTTTGGGCTGAAATGTTCCAAGCCAGGTGTCTGCCTGAGGGAGGGAACACGTTCGGAGAAGTTGCAGCAGAACCGCTTCTGCCCACACTGATTAATGAGGTTCAGAGGAAAGTGGGTTTGCCCACAGTGAACTGAAAAAAATCACCCTCTGAAGAGGGAAAGTGTGTTGTGCCAGAGCTGGGCATTTCTAGGAGCTCTTGTGCTGATATTTAGGAGTTTTTGTGGATTTTATTTGCGGCCTTCTGTCCTTCATTGTGGCTCATTGCAGTTAAGGGCCAGCAACATCCCCATCCACTTTGCTTCTCTATGGAAAGAGGCTGAAAACACTCGACGCTCAGTGGAAAATTTGGAAAACTTTTTGTATTTCATGTGACACTGTGGAAAAACACCCTGATCTGGCTGAATTATTAACCTCGGAAAGCACTCAGGCTGCAAACCCTTGGCAGAGAGAAAGCAGCGGCCGGTGAGGCTTCAGGCCGTGAGAAGCATCCCTCCTGTGTTCTTCCCTCACCTGGGGATGGAGCAAAGCACCAACGGTATGGGAGAGAAGGAGAAAGAAGGATACTAAGAAGCAAAACATTTCTTTATTGTCCTAAAAATTCTAATTTTAAACTCAAAAAGTCAAGCTGGACTAATATTGTTGAATCAATGACCTGGTGATCCAGCAGTGGTCCCTGCCATGTTCCTTCAGCTGCTAGAAATGTTCTTTTTTCACCTTTATTTTAACTATTTTCTGATAGAGACTTGAGCACTGATGTGTGGGTCGTGCAGTGGGAGCTCCAGGCTGGTAGCTGGTAGCACAGGATGCATTCAGCCAGAGTTTTGGTGTTTTCTGACTTTGGATTTTGCAACAGTATCATTTTTTTTATGTGGTTTTAATGAAATAGGGGTGTGGAGGTTTTCAGCATGGTGTCGTAGGAGTGCAGATTTTCGGTGCGTTGCTGGTACCACTTGGTCTTGCACTGCAGTAGCTGTGGTTTCTCATCCTCTGTCATCCTGGCGTTAGTGAGCTGTTGATGTGTCCCTTTATTCCCTCTCTCTCACGCTCTCTCTCTTTCTTCCCGTTAATTTCTAAATTCTTTCACATTTTTCTTTTCAGCCTAATGTCTGAATTCTGGTTCTTCATCAGTCCGTTCAGTTTTGTTGAGTTCAGGTTGTTTGAAATCCGCTTACATTTGGATAGGAAGCAATTATTCTATTATCAAATGATCCAAGGTGGCTTCTCTCCTGAAGTCCTGGATTCGTGCTTGGGAATGATGAACTTTGTAACAGCGCACTTTTCCACTGCTCCTGAGGAGGCCCTGAAGGACAGGAGTTCTGTGATTTTTGAGTGGGCCAGTCATTCATCCATCCCTCTTGCAACCACATCAAACGCAGTCGCTTGTCAGAATTCCAGCGATGGTCTGTTTGTGGGGGCCGAGTAAGGCTTTATGGAAACAAATGCAGAAGGATCACATTTTCTTAAAGATTTGGTAATTTTATTTAAATAAGCTCTTGAGGAAGGCAGCTTAGGTGAGGCACAGGCTATTTGAGGGCTCTTGCGGCACTCACTGTGGGTGGGAAGCATCTCTTTGGCAATGACCACTTTATTTCTCTTTCTGGCTGAACTTGAAGGTGGTGGCTCTCAGTTCTGCTCACTACGTGTTTCTGAGCAAACGCCGTGGAGGAAGATTTGATTGATCTCTGTAGGATTAGAATAGTGTGTGTCTTTATTGGATTTTCAAGAACATTTCCACTTGCAACACAAGGAAGCAGTGAGGTTAATTCTAGGTCTGACAAACCCTGGTGTTGGAGGAGATGAGTCTGTAGTTAATGCAGGAGCCCAACAGTGCTTCCAGTGTCTCCGAGACAGCAGAGATGTAACACCGGCCACAGCAGCTCTCCTTGGGAAGAGGGAATGGGTGCAGAAGGCATTCAGGGCCACAAATGGAAAATCCAGTTTCTGCCTAATCCTGAGAGGTCCCTCTGCTCTGTACAGCAGTGTGATGCACTTAGATGCTCCAGGGATGTGGTGGGACCACTGAAATGTATGGCTGGGTCTCCAGACCTCCAAAAGCATCCAGCTCCTTTCTGCTCATCAGCAGGCTTCATGCTGTGCTTTTTTTGGTCTGGCATAAAATCAGTTAAATGAGGCGGTGCAAACACGAAAAGCTTTGCAGATTTACTTAAGGGTTTCTAAATAAATACAAAGGACTGCCTGCCTTTGGGTGTGTGGGGGAGAGGAGGGGCTGGCTTGTAGGACAAGCATCCTTCTGCGTTTGCATGTTGACACTGCTGCCATTTTTTAAGCAACTAAGGGCTCAGGGCTTACTTCATGCTCCCCCTGCCCTGCTTGGGCTCTTCTGACTGTTGTTTTTCCACTGTGGCGACAAGAGGTATCTCAGTTGGACTGCTTCTTGCACATGGTGCATGTACCAGATAGCAGCCCCTATCCTGAGCCTAAGTGTGTCATGCCAATAATAGCATTAAGTTTTCAAACTGGAGGGATGCTTTTTTTTTTTTGGTGGTGGTTAATGATTAATTAGGTCAAATTCTCCAAAATTAGACTGCTGGAGAAGGAGTGGGCCGACAGTTTGCATTTGTCACAAAAATCTTGCAGTGGAAACTGATGCAGGCTGATCCCAGTTCCCCCACCAACGCACTCTGTCCCGTGCCCCAAACCCACCAGTCCCCAGAAGAGGTTCATTTTTAAAATTGCATCCATTAATATCCCAATTTCCTCTTTCCCCCCCTTTCCAAATCTTGTATTAAACCCCTGTAGATTCTGCTTTAAGTAGGCAATTAAGCTAACAACATAATTATATCCCTTAATGCTCATTTTAACCGGTTTTAGAGAAGAAACAAAAGGGGAAAGCAGCCTCAAATATATGGAAATAGAAGCTCCGTTGTAAGGATATTTTTGATACTCGTGATGGTTTGTGTGAGGTGCTGAGTTTGCCCACAAGTGGCTGCAGGGAAGGCAGGAGGTCACGGTTAAGAGCTGTTCAGGCAGTGCAGGACTGCGTTTTCTGGGTGTCCTTTTTCTGAACCCTCATCTGACTGCAGATTTAGGGGGATCCCATGAGGCTTCCGAGTGTGTCCACTTCGTGTTGAAGTATAGTGGCTGCATAGTTGCGGTACGAGAGCTTTCTCGTTTTTTATTACCTAGGCAATTAGTCACAGGAGACCAATACAGCGAGTCCGCAAGCTGCCGCCCTGCCATATGTGTGAGCAGAAAATAGAGCGCTGCAAAATAACATTGATGGAGAATTATTGTAGTGAATCCGTGCCAATTTAGTGGTGTTGCTTTGCTCCCTGTGCAGAGGCAGATCCGGAGGGGAACGGCTGCGTAGTGCCCTCGTGGTAGCAGGCAGAGTAACTTTGTGGTTTTCTACAGAGTGTGCAACATCCCCCAAAACTGTTTGCGAGGCACAAAGCTGTGTGAAGGCCCTCCCAGCCTAAAGCCAGAAAGCTGTTTTGGCATCTCAGATTTTGTTGAGGAATCCAGATGCTTGGTTGGTGCCTGCCTTTCTGAGTTTAGCTGGTGGCTCTAAAGCACTGGTAGTGCAGTTTGGACACACAGAACTGCAGATGCTGCTCTCATTTACAGGAATACACCTTCATTTTACACCTCCTTTACCCACTCTAATTCCAGTGAGGAAGTGGAGGTGTCATTCAGGTATTGTGGGTCCTGGGACCAGTGAGGGTCATCTCTCAGTGCGAGGGCAGTGATCTCGTTCTAGTGAGGAGGACCAGCTTCTCCATGCTTTCTTGATCATTCAGGTGGAATCAAAATAAATATTTATTTTTTTTAAGCAAAATTGCTATGAGGAGTAAGGTAACACTGAAGCAGCTGTAATGCTTGGCAGAATCACCTGCATGCCAGCTTGTGTTGTTTTGAGTATCTGCTCCTTTTGGCTATGACCTATGTGCACCTTGGTTTCTGGGCTCAGGGAGCTTGTAGGGGGGAAATATTTAGGTAACTGCTTCCTTAAGAGCGTTGGTGAGACCTGCAGGATGCTTTTCTCACATGCTCAGCAGTCACTGGAGGAGGTGTGGTGAGGGTTGGAAGGTCCAGCCTGCAGGTAATGCACTCCTTGGCTGTCTGCAGGCACTGCCTGCAGAAGTGCAGCGAGCATCTCTTGGAGGCTTGGCTTGATGAACTGCAGCTTCTGGTAACGTGAAGAATGTGGCTTATTGTTTAATTTTCTTCATTTCATTGGTAAGTAGCCATTGTTTAGTAAGATTTTTCTATTTTTTTGCTAAGTGGCCTGATACACCAGAGTGGGAATATGAAGTTTTCCATCTCATCCCTAACTGTGCCAAATTAGTCCATCACTGGCTGTGCTGGAGTAAAAGGAAACCATGAACAAGATGTAGTGAGATGATGTTTTGTAGTACAGGTTTTTGGGGGCTATAGTTGGAAAAGGAGCGTGGTGATCTTCCCTCTTCATGGAGAATATAATGTAGTAGCTCACTGCCAAGTGTCTGCAGGCCCAGAGCAGATCTCTGATGCGGTGTAGCTTCAGCAGACATCCATAGCCCCATACTTGGGTGTCTGCTCACCCGTTTGGAGATCCGTTGCAGTGAGTGAGGACGTGTGGCATCTGTGAAGGGTCAGAGATACCCCACCGAAATTGCCAGTGTGATGAAACAGGGAAAGGCTGCAGTGAAGGTGTGTCCCTGCCTCACTTTGTTGCTTTGGGATAATTGTAATGTTGAAGTTCTCTGCAAGGCTCTCTTGCTCTTGCTTGGGGATGCGCTTCTCTTCTGTCCCCATCTCTCTCTGGTCAGCCTTGTCCTGGGCTCAGGAGCACACCATGTCCTCCTTGGAATGCAGGACAACGTGGATGCAAAGTGAATCAGAGTCAGGGTCTGTTCACCCAGGATGTGGTTTGGGGATGCAGAAACAGCCCCTGATATTTACTGGACATTCACACAGATGCTCTGAGTTATCGCGTCTTTTCTTACTTTTAATTCCACACCTGGAAAATTGCATGCAGAAAATAAATTTTCTGCTCAGTCAGATAATTGTTTGGAGATGATGGACACTCCCGAAACTTTGAGTGGGCCATGTTCCTTGTGTGTAAAACTCTCTACCCAAGGTAAGTAGTTGTCTGTGGGACTGCCGCCGAGTGGGTGAGCATCCCTTTTTGGGGGAAGTTGCCAAAGCTGGGGTATATAAGCTTTTCCCAGCCCAGCATCTTCTGCAGTTTGTGGCCATGGGAGGCTGCAGCAGTTGGGGAATTTCTGGGGATGTATCTGGAGGGGACAGCAGCTTTTGGCCTGTTTCTTTTTCATGCAGAGGACCACGGTTCTCTTATTGTGGGTTCATGGCTCTTTTCTGCAAGGTTCAGTCTTGAGATGGGTTTTGTCAGAGCATTTGTACTTCTTCACATCACAGCTGTGGTTTTCCAGCACTGCTGTGACAAAACCTTTCTGGTGGCAGAGCTGTGCAATTAATAGATTTTTGGTTTCCTTCAAGCACTAACAAATTGAATAATTCCTTTTCAGGTTGAGCTGAAGGAAAAATATATTGATTGTAATATAGATATGTTTGAAAAATAGAACAACAACATTTTGGGTTACATAGTTCTGGGTTGCACAAAACTCTGGGCTTGTTTCTTTTAGGTTTTGAACAACTGTCGAGTTGTTCCTTTAAGAAGTAAACAGGGGAGGTATTTTGCCTGTGTAAATCAGAACATTTTACGTGTCAGTCTGTGTCACTTCCACTTTTTGAAAATGAGTGATACTCCATTGTATGAATAGTTCAGCAGAAGTGACATGAATCCATGCAGTGGTCAGTCTTGCTGTCGCTACACTTCTGGCTGAATGTAATTTCCCTGCTGCTCATTGCCTTCCTTTATTTCAGCTCCATGAACAACAGAGAATAGGAAGTCGTGCAGTCTGGGTCTGGGCAGTGTTTGTCCCATGCAGTTTGCCTTGAGAGAAAATGTCTGTAGCCCAACTGGTGGCTTAAAAATGTCATTTTGGGAGTCAGAGAAGCAAAGGTTGGTGGTACGGAGGGAGTGCGCCCATTCGCTCCAGACTAAACTCCAGAATTTCCCCCCTGCAATTACTGCTCTTTTTTAAGTTTGGAAAAATTCATCCAACTCTTGTGTGCCTTCCCCCTTCGTACTTTTAGATCAGTGTGGTTTGTTTGTTTTGGTTTTTTTCCCTTTCCAAAGTAAAATTACCACCATTTCATGCTATTATAAAAGCCAGTCATAGAAAATTGGGCGAGAAGATGATGGTCCATAGTTAACCATCCAGTGGTAAAGATTTGTTTAGTTTCAGCTTCTTAGCCCTTTTCTAAATGCTGTGAGGGACTTCTCTTGTTGGAATAGCTTTGTTTATTTTATGGTGTTAGAAACAGGACCGTAACGATAACATTTTTGCTTTCATACTGTGGTCCAATGTGTGTGTACCCACTGAGGGATTTCTCATATTGCTCATTTCTGATTCTGGATACTGATTTTCTGCTTTGGATTGTCATAGATTTGACAAATATTTAATTTTCTTTACATGCCTCAGATTTAAACTGAACGCTGTTAGTACCCTGCATCTGTGTGGTGCTGTTAATTATGGAGCGACCCAAAGCATCCTCAAAAATCTGCAAAAGAAAGAGTGAAAACGAGACTCAAATGCAGGGATCTCATGACTGCCATCCCTCACCTGTGTGAGGAAGGAGCAGCTGCTCTGGAATGTGCATCGCTGTCTGCAGACTTAAAGGGCAAAGTTTTAGTCTTGCTAAAGCTTCTTCCAAGAAGTGCTTCATCACTGCACTCCTCCTCAGCCATGAGGTCCATGAATCCAACCCCAGGTTCTGTGAGGATGTTGTGCACAATTGTTTTTATTTCTTGATTTTAATGTTTTCCAGTGTTTTGGTTGGGGCTTCTTGAAGGTCACAGACTTGCATCAGAGATGAGCAGGATGATCTGTGGGGGTCTCTGTCCTTTCCACACTGAAAAGCAGCAACAGGACTTTGGGATGTTATGAGCAGTGGAGGAGTTACCAGCACAGAGGTGTTTTTCCTCTGGATGTGGGTTTGGCTCCCTCTTTGCCAGCACCATTATCAAAGCTCAGAAAGCAGTATCTGCATGCATCAGTACAGCTGCTGGAGAGGAGCTCTGAAGAGAAGGACCTGAGCGGCCAGCAGGGTGACCATAAGCCAGCAGTGTGCCCTGGTAGCCAAGAATGCCAGTGGTATCCCCAGGGTGCATTGCACAGAGGATGGCCAACAGGGCAGGAGAGGTGATATTTCCCCTCTGCTCTGCACTGGGGAGGGCACAGCTGGAGCACTGTGTGCAGTGCTGGGCTCCCCAGCTCCAGGCAGAGCAAACTGCTGCACAGGGTGCTGAGATGGTGGGGGCCTGGAGCACCAGGGGAAAGGCTGAGAGCCCCGGGGCTGTTCAGCTGCAGGAGGGAAGGGGAGAGGAGATCTGATACATGATTCTAACTATTTAATAGGCAGAAGTCAAGTGGATGGGGCCAGGCTCTGCTGAGTGGTGCCCAGCAACAGGACAGGGGGCAGTGGGCACAAATTGGAGCACAGAAAGTTCCATACAAACATGAAAAAAAGCTTTTTTTTTTACTTTGAGGGTGACAGAGCCCTGGAGCAAGCTGCCCAGAGAGCTGGTGGGTCTCCTTCTCAGGAGATGCTCAGAACCTGCCTGGATGCTTTCCTGTGTGACATGCTGTAGGAGACCTGCTTTAGCAGGGGGTGGTGGACTGGGGGACCTCTAGAGGTCCCTTCTAGCCCCTACAATTCTGTGATTCCATGATCATTCATAGCTTATGATACAGAAGCCTTTCTAATGAGCCTTGTGTAGTTAGGTGCTTCACTGGCCTTAATGAGTATCAGGAGTGCAGAGTTGTGATGGCAGAAGTGCTCCGGTGTAGCATGGGAGCCTGCGTCCTGATTGTAGGGCTGCATCAGAGTGCATTTGGGGTGGGAGCTGCTGCTCCCCCAGCACACCTCACCCCGCCAACCTCTGCCGCCTCTGGATTTTTGCTCCTCCGTGATTCTCTCACCAGGTTCTTCTCAGTGATGCCCTGTGTCAGGATGGAACAGCAGAAAGGCTGCGGAATCTCCTCCTTGGAGACCTTCATAAGCCTCCTGGACGTGGTGCTGGGCACCCTGCGCTGGGTGTCCCTATGGGAGCAGGGGTTGGACAGATGGACCCGGAGTTCTTGCCATGGAGCTAATAGCATCCAAAGAAGGGCTGCGGAGATGAGGAAGGGTCTGGAGGGCATGGACTGCCTGGGTTTGGTCAGCTCAGAGTAGAGGAGGCTGAGAGGAAGCCTCATGGCCTGCAGCTCCTCATGGCCTGCAGCTCCTCATGGCCTGCAGCTCCTCATGGCCTGCAGCTCCTCATGGCCTG